>CM035407.1:156320198-156682698 GCA_020310875.1 Ceratopteris richardii
AAAATTGAACGTATTCCATCATTAGTGATTATATGTCTCTATCCATAATGGAGAGTTACTAGAAAAGAGGAAAATCCCTTTCATCTTCTAGGTCTGGGTAAGGGGGCATTGTTGGTTATTTGTCCAATCATGATGTTTGTACACATCATAAGATTATTTTTACAGTTGTTTGTACGTGTTTGTATATGCACCCAAAGTCTTCCCAACCTTTTGAGTAGGGGTAAACCCTCATTAGACTTAAAAACCAAGTGACCACTACAGTATGAAAGAAACCATTCCACCTAACTCATTAAAATCCCATGCAGCCATAATTGAAGATCTGTGCAGCCTCATCCCATTATTACAACCCTGCACTATCGTCTAAAAAAAGAAACAATTGTACCAAACTTATAGTGATCACTTGCACCATTATTCCCTATATAAACACTTCTGGTTTAGTTCATATAAGGAAAAGCAATAAGGAGCAATAAGACTTAAAAACCAAGTGACCACTACAGTATGAAAGAAACCATTCCACCTAACTCATTAAAATCCCATGCAGCCATAATTGAAGATCTGTGCAGCCTCATCCCATTATTACAACCCTGCACTATCGTCTAAAAAAAGAAACAATTGTACCAAACTTATAGTGATCACTTGCACCATTATTCCCTATATAAACACTTCTGGTTTAGTTCATATAAGGAAAAGCAATAAGGAGCAATAAGGACCAGCCTACCAGCTTTACATCAGCTCAGCATCATGCTGGAATCAGTCACATGGAAGTACTGAAGCTAGTAGCATCAACCCTCAATACTGCCTTCATCAGCATGCCTCTCTTTTTT
Source organism: Ceratopteris richardii (assembly GCA_020310875.1). Lineage (NCBI taxonomy): Eukaryota > Viridiplantae > Streptophyta > Polypodiopsida > Polypodiales > Pteridaceae > Ceratopteris > Ceratopteris richardii. Next base: position 156,321,023 of record CM035407.1, read on the forward strand.
AGGTGCATATGTGACATGTCAGCAAAATCAGCCTCAACTTGTGTTTCACAATTACATATTGATGCTCCTCAGCCTCATATGGTGTATGGACATCAGCCTAAGCTTCAGTTTTACTTCATATGGTGTATGGACGTTAGCCTAAGCTTCAGTTTTATATATTGATGCTTCTCAGCCTCATATGGTGTATTGATATTAGCCTAAGCTTCAGTTTTACCTCATACCTTTACAACTATGTGTCAGCCTCATATGGTGTATGAACCTAAGCTTAGAGCCTATGCTAGGCTGTTTTACCTCATACCTTTACAATTTATCTCAGCCTTAGAACACTTCAGCTTTTCACAACTATGTGCCAGCCTCATATGGTGTATGACCCTAAGCTTAGAGCCTATGCTTCAGCTTCAACTCATACTTTTTGGGTTTACCTCAGCCTTTGAACACTTTTTGGCCTTGGCCTACAGTAATCTCAGTCAGCTTCAACTCAACCTCAGCCTCAAAGATTTTCTCAATCAAATTACACTTATATATGATGTTATGTGAGATTTTTTTCATTCATTCAGCCTTTACTTGTGTTTCGCAATTATATATTGATGCCTCTCAGCCTCATATGGTGTATGGACGTTAGCCTAAGCTTTGCAATTTATCTCAGCCTTAGAACACAGCCTTTCCAACTATGTACTGATGCTTCTCAGCCTCATATGGTGTATGGATGTTGGCCTAAGCTTCAGTTTTACCTCATACCTTTATAATTTATCTCAGCCTTAGAACACTTCAGCTTTTCACAACTATGTGCCAGCGTCATATGGTGTATGAACCTAAGCTTAGAGCCTATGCTTCAGCTTCAACTCATACTTTTTGGGTTTACCTCAGCCTTTGAACACTTTTTGGCCTTGGCCTTACCTCATACCTTTATAATTTATCTCAGCCTTAGAACACTTCAGCTTTTCACAACTATGTGCCAGCCTCATATGGTGTATGAACCTAAGCTTAGAGCCTATGCTTCAGCTTCAACTCATACTTTTTGGGTTTACCTCAGCCTTTGAACACTTTTTGGCCTTGGCCTACAGTAATCTCAGTCAGCTTCAACTCAACCTCAGCCTCAAAGATTTTCTCAATCAAATTACACTTATATATGATGTTATGTGAGATTTTCTCATTCATTCAGCCTTTACTTGTGTTTCGCAATTATATATTGATGCCTCTCAGCCTCATATGGTGTATGGATGTTAGCTTAAGCTTTACAATTTATCTCAGCCTTAGAACACTTCAGCTTTTCACAACTATGTGCCAGCCTCATATGGTGTATGAACCTAAGCTTAGGGCCTATGCTTCAGCTTCAACTCATACTTTTGGGTTTATCTCAGCCTTTGAACACTTTTTGGCCTTGGCCTACAGTAATCTCAGTCAGCTTCAACTCAACCTCAGCCTCAAAGATTTTCTCAATCAATTACACTTATATATGATGTTATGTGAGATTTTCTCATTCATTCAGCCTTTACTTGTGTTTCGCAATCATATATTGATGCCTCTCAGCCTCATATGGTGTCTGGATGTTAGCTTAAGCTTTACAATTTATCTCAGTCTTAGAACACTTCAGCCTTTCCCAACTATGTACTGATGCTTCTAAGCCTCATCTGGTGTATGGACCTAAGCTTCAATTTGAACTCATACCTTTTAAGTTTACCTCAGCCTTCGAACACTTTGGCCTTGGCCTCAAGCAATCTCAGTCTGCTTCAACTCAACCTCAGCCTTAAAGATTTTCTCAATCAAATGATGTTATGTGAGATTTTTTCATTCATTCAGCTTTCATATTATTGAGATTTTTTCATGTTTAATACCTCTGTCCTCCACACTTCCTTTTATTTCATGGCCTGAACTAAAACCTAATCTCAGCTCTTCAACATGCTTTTCACTTAAAACTTTAACTATAAATCTATGGCTGAGATTCACGATTAGAAACGCATCTAATCTACTATGGGTGATCATGCAATCACCAAAAATAAAGCAAGGAAATCCCACACCCATGCTGATAATATAAATAAATGTGTGCGTGTGTGTGTGTCTATATATATATATATATATATATATATATATATATATATATATATATATATATATATATATATATATATATATATATATATATATATATATATATATATATATATATATATATATATATATATATATATATATATATTGTAGCGGGGTATTTTGATATACCCTTAAAATAATGTATTTTATGTTTGCTTTTCAAGATGCAGAAGCCAAGTAAGAAAATCCCACACCCATGCTGATAATATAAATAAATGTGTGCGTGTGTCTATCTATCTATATATATATATATATATTGTAGCGGGGTACTTTGATATACCATTAAAATAATGTATTTTATGTTTGCTTTTCAAGATGCAGAAGCGAAGTACAAGACAAGAAACAGAGGAAGCGAAGCGCAAGAAAAATGAAGAAGAGGGGATCAGCTCGAGCAACAAAGTGGAGAAGAGGGGATCACATCGAGCATATAGATCAAGAAATTGATCTACAAGTGCTCATTTTGGGATGCCTGGTGGGACCTTGGTTGCAATTTAAACTTGTTAGAAGTTCAGGCCTTAGAAGAACCGAGTTGATGAAGAGCGTTAGAGCGATAGTCTATGACTCATACTCGCTCCCGCCATAAGGAAGGATCCCTTAGTCCCATTATCAGAATGAGATATTGAATCACTACTATAGGAACTCTATACATACCATGTCCCCTCCTTATGCTCTATTAGACTTACTCTAGTCCGCATCAATAAAATCCATCCAATCCATCACTTGAAGGATTCACTCATAGTTTAGCATGGGACCCATTTCTTGACAAGTATAGACAAACATAATATCACCAAGGTCGTTATTTTGCTCAGAATGCGTACCACTATATCTCTCAACCACAAAAGTCTGAGTCGATTTTTTGAGATAGTGCATAAGTTTTTTTTGACTAGTGAGTCGATTTGGAAGCAAGTCAACTTTTTGGTGGTTTAAATAAGTCGATTAGGAGTGGTGAGTCTATTTTTATGGAAAAAAAAAGTTGATTTCTTTTGGAAAGAGTTTAAGTTACGATTTCCTCTTTTTTTTTTGTCAAGTTGATAGGTCGATTCTTTTTGCAAGTTCATAAAAAGGTCAATTTTTTGGTCAAGTTGATAGGTTGATTTGTTTTTCAAGTTCATAAAAAGGTCGATTTTTTTTGTCCATTTATTTATGTCAAAAAGTCAATTTTTTTGGTCAAGTTGTTTATGTCAATAGGTCGATTTTCTTTTACAACTTAGTTTGAGTCGATTTTTTCGTCCAATGCGTGCGTTCATGATATAGGCAGTCTCTTTTCTTCACCGATCTGCTTTAAGAGTCCAAGTGCGTTCATGATATGGGCAATCGATTTTCTTCACCATCTGCTTGAAGAGTCGAGTCAATCTTAGTGTTCAGATCGATTGCCATTTTCTTAACCTCAATAAGCACTTTTGAGACCATTCACCTGGAGCGGTAGCGCAAGTCAATTAACACTTTTTCAGCGGCTTGTCCTCCGATTTATTATCAGCACCGATTTGTTATCTCCACCTTTGTTATAAACAGAAAGAGTTAATTGTTCTTGCTTCTTAAAAAGCATCAGCTTATGCAAGTGAGAAAATCAAGAACCTACAAGGTTAGCTTTTAGCACGAAGATAAGAGCAATCAACGGTCAACAATGTAACATGTCCCAATCATCATCTTTAAGGAATTCAATGAGCAGCAATCATTATGACTCAGTTGATCATCCATATTAGCATGATTCTGGATCAACCCAGCTATCAAGTGAAGGGGAAGATTCACTCACATTGATCGCCCACGTTTCTCTCCCTCCAACATCATTGGAAGAGATCTTCACAAAGGATGAGTTGATTGCTCACGAAGATTGCCAAAGTACCACTTACCAAAAATATTGCAACAGACGAGGTGATTGACTTCTTCGAGTCCTTTCCCCACTTTATAGTAGGAACTCTTACCAAGAAAATGGTAAACAAAGTTGTGGGGATGAAAGAGTCACAACGGCTCAGGCCAGGGAGATCATACTCAAGTGTCGAGGCAAGCAAGGTATGTGAGGAATGTTCGAAGTTGTTCACTGCCAACGACCTCTCAAAAAGGTACTATCATCTTTTATGTGCATGGAAGTATTTTATCCTCTTAAGAAGGATCGAATCCAAGTTTCCATTCAACAACATGACTGCTTTCGACGCGCTTTTATGTCTTGCCTGGGTACGTCTATATCCCTTCCATCATCTAATATGGGCATCCATCATGGAAAAAAATAAAAGGCATGCGGTACAGGTACAAAAAGATGCAAAGAAATTTCACGTATACTCTTCAATTTAGCTTCGAGGCTTACGAAAATACAAAAGAATTTGGATCAATACCCATCTTCCATGAAGCAAAGTCCATAAAGATTCTCAAGAATTTTGGCAACAATGATCGAAAGATTAAGTACACCACTCGATTCTTTTATATTTCCGTATTTCCGTAAGCCTCAAAGGTTGACCCAAATTCTTTTGTATTTCCGTAAGCCTCGAAGTAAATTCTTTATCCACAAGAGTATTATAGAAGAGTATACGTGAAATTTCTTTGCATCTTTTTGTACCTGTACCGCATGCCTTTTCTTTTTTTCCATGATGGATGCCCATATTAGATGATGGAAGGGATATGGAGGTACCCAGGCAAGATAAAAAAGCACGTCGCAAGCAACGACATTGTTGAATGGAAACTTGGATTCGACCCTTCTTAAGAGGATAAAATACTTCCATGCACATAAAAGATAGTACCTTTCTGAGAGGTCATTGGCAATGAATAACTTCACACATTCCTCACATACCTTGCTTGCGTCGACACCTGAGTGTGATCTCCCTGGCCTGAGCTGATCTGACTCTTTCATCCCCACAACTTTGTTTACCATTTTCTTGGTAAGAGTTCTTGCTGTAAATTGGGGAAGGACTCGAAGAAGTCAATCATCTCGTCTCTTGCAATATTTTTGGTAAGTGGTACTTTGGCAATCGCTGTGAGGTGCATAGTATGCAACTCATCCTTTGTGAAGATCTCTTCCAATGATGCTGGAGGGAGAGAATAATGGGCGTTCAATGTGAGTGAATCTTCCCCTTCACTTGATGATTGGGCTGAACCGAAATCATGCTGATATGATTGGGACATGTTACTTTGTTGACAGCTGATTGCCCACCTTGTAGGTTCTCGATTTTCTCACTTGCATAAGCTGATGCTTTTTAAGAAGCAAGAACAATTAATTGCTGCTGCTGATAACAAAGGTGGAGATAACAAATCGGTGTGATAATAAATCGGAGGACAAGCTGTTGAAAAAGTGTTAATTGACTTGCACTACAGGCTATTGTGCTCCAGTCAACTGGTCTCAAATGTGCTTATTGAGGTGAAGAAAATGGCAATCGATCTGAACACTAAGATCGATTCGACTCTTCAAGCATATGGCGAAGAACTGGGATCGACCGGACCCCCTTCAAGTAGATCGTGAAGAAAACAAGTAGATCGTGAAGAAAATTGACTTCCCATATCATGAATGCACCTAGACTCTTCAAGCAGATCCATGAAGAAAAGCAAGTGCCCGTATCATGAACGCACGCATTGGATGAAAATTGACTCAAACTAAGTGACTAGAAAAACAAAGTCGACTAACTTATGGAGTTGTAAAAAAAAATGGACTTGTTGACATAGACAACTTGACCAAAAAATCGACCTTTTTATGAACTTGAAAAAAAAATCGACCTATCAACTTGACCAAAAAAATGAGGAAATCGTAACTTAAACTCTTTCCAAAAGAAATCGACTTTTTTTTTCATAAAAATAGACTCACCACTCCAAATCGACTTATTTATAGGAAATCGACTTATTTAACCCACCAAAAAGTTGACTTGCTTCCAAATCGACTCATTAGTCAAAAAGGATTTATGCACTATCTCAAAAAATCGACTCAGACTTTTGTGGTTGAGAGATATAGTGGTAGGTATTTTGAGCAAAATAACGACCTTGGTGATATTATGTTTGGTTATACTTGTCAAGAAATGGGTCCCATGCTAGACTCGTTTTTAAACTTTTTGGGAAGAGTCTATTTTATACACAATTGTGAGTGAATCCTTCAAGTGATGGATTGGATGGGTTTTATTGATGCGGACTAGAGTAAGTCTAATAGAGCATAAGGAGGGGAACATGGTATGTACAAAGTTCCTATAGTAGTGATTCAATATCTCATTCTCATTCTTGGTAGGGTTTGAGACGTGAACGGTTCACCAAAGGAATTTGGGTTCCTTCAAGAGTGGAGAGACGTACTGCACCTTGGGGAAGGATCTCTGTTACCTTGTAAGGACCAAAAACAATTTGACCAAAAAAATTGACCTTGTTATGAACTAGAAAAAAAATTTGACCTATCAACTTGACCAAAAAAATCGACCTTTTTATGAACTTGAAAAAAATATCGACCTATGAACTTGACCAAAAAAAATAAGGAAATCGTAACTTAAACTTTTTCCAAGAGAAATCAACTTTTTTTTTCATAAAAATAGACTCACCACTCCAAATCGACTTATTTATAGGAAATCAAAACCCACCAAAAGGTTGACTTGCTCCCAAATCGACTCATTAGTCAAAAAAGACTTATGCACTATCTCAAAAAATCGACTCAGACTTTTGTGGTTAAGAGATATAGTGGTAGGTATTCTGAGCAAAATAACGACCTTGGAGATATTATGTTTGGCTATACTTGTCAAGAAATGGGTCCCATGCTAGACTCATTTTTAGACTTTTTGGGAAGAATCTATTTTATACAAAATTGTGAGCGAATCCTTCAAGTGAGGGATTGGATGGGTTTTATTGATGCGGACTAGAGTAAGTCTAATAGACCATAAGGAGGGGACATGGTATGTACAAAGTTCCTATAGTAGTGATTCAATATCTCATTCTGATTCTTGGTAGGGTTTGAGACGTGAATGGTTCACCAAAGGAATTTAGGTTCCTTCAAGAGTGGAGAGACGTATCGCACCTTGAGGAAGGATCTCTGTTACCTTGTAAGGACCTGTCCATCCGATGGATAACTTCTTTTCTTTCTTGTTGTACAAGCTTGGTTGATAAAGCAAGACCAACGATCCTTCCTTGATTTCTATCTTCCACAAACTTCTATCGTGCCATGCTTTCCGCATCATCTGCTCTTTCTCGAGAGTTGAATCTGCCATTGTTCTCTTCTCCCCCAGTTGATGTAATCTATTGATGTTACTTATGACTTACAAATTATCAATCCTTGGATGTCCCACTGATCCTTTTAAAAATTCTAATGGAGCTATTGCTTCAAGACCATATACCAATTGGAAGGAAGTATGTTTTGTGGTTACCTTGAATGTCGTCCCGTATGCCCATACCACACAGTTAGGTAGGTAGTGCCCCATGTGAAGGGATGGAGATAGCACATTTTTCTCAAGAGCAAGATGAGTACCTTGTTGGTGCTTTCCGCTTGACCATAAGGAAATCGTAACTTAAACTTTTTCCAAGAGAAATCAACTTTTTTTTCATAAAAATAGACTCACCACTCCAAATCGACTTATTTATAGGAAATCAAAACCCACCAAAAAGTTGACTTGCTCCCAAATCGACTCATTAGTCAAAAAAGACTTATGCACTATCTCAAAAAATCGACTCAGACTTTTGTGGTTGAGAGATATAGTGGTAGGTATTCTGAGCAAAATAACGACCTTGGAGATATTATGTTTGGCTATACTTGTCAAGAAATGGGTCCCATGCTAGACTCATTTTTAGACTTTTTGGGAAGAATCTATTTTATACAAAATTGTGAGCGAATCCTTCAAGTGATGGATTGGATGGGTTTTATTGATGCGGACTAGAGTAAGTCTAATAGAGCATAAGGAGGGGACATGGTATGTACAAAGTTCCTATAGTAGTGATTCAATATCTCATTCTGATTCTTGGTAGGGTTTGAGACGTGAATGGTTCACCAAAGGAATTTAGGTTCCTTCAAGAGTGGAGAGACGTATCGCACCTTGAGGAAGGATCTCTGTTACCTTGTAAGGACCTGTCCATCCGATGGATAACTTCTTTTCTTTCTTGTTGTACAAGCTTGGTTGATAAAGCAAGACCAACGATCCTTCCTTGATTTCTATCTTCCACAAACTTCTATCGTGCCATGCTTTCCGCATCATCTGCTCTTTCTCGAGAGTTGAATCTGCCATTGTTCTCTTCTCCCCCAGTTGATGTAATCTATTGATGTTACTTATGACTTGCAAATTATCAATCCTTGGATGTCCCACTGATCCTTTTAAAAATTCTAATGGAGCTATTGCTTCAAGACCATATACCAATTGGAAGGAAGTATGTTTTGTGGTTACCTTGAATGCCGTCTCGTATGCCCATACCACACACCTAGGTAGGTAGTGCCCCATGTGAAGGGATGGAGATAGCACATTTTTCTCAAGAGCAAGATGAGTACCTTGTTGGTGCTTTCCGCTTGACCATTGGCTCGTGGGTAATATGCACATGATTTTTTGTGGAAATTTTGTACTTCATAAATATTTCTCTTAGGGTTTGGTTGATAAAATGAGATCCTTGGTCACTTGTAACTTCAATTGGGCAGCCATACCTGCAGAAAATATTTTCATACAAGAAAGAGGCTACCGTATGAGAAGTGCAATCTTTTGGCGCCAAAACTTCTTCCCACTAACAAGTACTTCACATTCGAGGGAGAAGTGATGGGATAGATTGGCCCCACAAAATATAATCCCCATTTTTCAAATGGTCTCCATGATAAAGAAATTGGCAAGAGTTGGTTGTTGAGCTTACTCGGTTTTGGTGCACAACATTGGCAAGTGTCGCATGTCTTTGCATATTCTGTTGCATCTCGAAAAAGATAAGGCCACCATAATCCTCCATGTAATATCCGATGTGCTGTTATGTGACCTGGATAATGGCATGCAACTGTTCCTCCATGGGCTTCTTCTAGTATTTGTTGTACTTCATGTGGTAGGACGCATCTCCTATAGATCCCATCATATCCTACTCGAAAAAGAGTATTTTGAACGATTTGAAAAATTCTTACTTTTTAGGAGCAATCTTCTTCGTTCAAGTGGTGTGAGATTAGGTGGGCAGGTTCCCGTAGTTAACAAATGATGAACGTCCTGGTACCAAGTAGGGTAAGTGCTTACTTGAAATAAAGATTGATCTCAGAGGTTGTCTTCTATGCCCGTAATTGGTTCCAGATGTCCTTTAATCCTCGAAAGGTGATCTACAATCACATGGTGCTTCCCAGGTAGTTGAACTAGTTCGAAGTTGAATTCTTGGAATAAGAGTAGCCACCTCCACATTCTTCCATAGATGTTTTGCTTGTTTAGCAAATATTTGATTGCCTGATGGTCGGTGATGACAGTGAAGTGAATTCCCAACAAATAATGATGAAACTCTTTAAGGACGAAAACAATAAGGAGTGCTTCTCTTTCAGTAGTACTATAGTTGCGTTCTACTTTAGTTAAAATTCTGCTAGCATAGAAAATGGGTCGAACAAGTTTATGTTCTTTGCTAGGTTGTGTGAGTATGGCTCCTACCGCTATAGAACTTGCACCCACATGAAGGTGGAAGGTAGCATTCCAATCTCGTGCTACTAAAATAGGTGCACTGAAGAGTTTGATTTTTAGAAGGGTGAATGCATTGTCTTCTACTTCAGTCGGGTGGAAGGGTACCGTTTTGCTCATGAGCCTAGAGAGGGACTTAGTTATCTCAGCATACATTTTTACGAACATGCGATGATAGCCGGTATGTCCTAAAAAACTCTGGATTCCTTTGCATTAATGGGTTTGGGCATATGAAGTATTGCTTTGATTTTGTCGGGATCAGGAGCCATACCTTTTGCCGAGACTATGTGACCCAAGAGTGTACCTTCTCTCACCAAAAAGTGACATTTGTTTGGATTGAGTTTCAATTTGGCTTCTCTGCAAGCACTAAAAACCTGTTCCAATTGACAAAGATGATCAGTGAGGTTTTCCACTAGAGTAGAACATCCAGTGTCTCAAAAGGTGGAGAAGTCATCCATAAAGATTCTCAAGAATTTTGGCAATAATGATCGGAAGATTGAGTAAACCACTCGATTGAAAGAGACACGGACATTGCATAATCCAAAAGCCATCTTCGTATATACATACGTACCCCAAGGAGTTACGAATGCAATTTTTGCTTGATCCTTCGGATGGATGAACACTTGGTTGAATCCGCTAATCCATCCATGAAACTGTATAAAACATGACCAGCCACATCTTCCAAAACTTATTCTGAAAATGGGGTTGGAAACCCATCACGAACCGTAACCTTGTTGAGAACCCGAAAATCGACACAAACACGTATCTTGTTGGATTGCTTCTTTTGGACTATTACCATCAGTAATAACCATTCAGAATGCTCCACTAGGACAATGATCCTTGCTTCCTCTAGCTTTTCTATTTCTTTTTTGACCGCTTCCGCATACTTTGGATTAAGTCGATAAATCCTTCCTCTTACTGGCTTAGCATCATGAATCAGTGGAATAGAATGATCTCGAAGATGAACAGGAATTCCTTCTAAGTCATGGTAACTCCATGCAAACACATCCTTGAAATTTTGCATGAAAGTGGTTACTTGATGGAGCAAGGAGGAATGATCCCAAAGACATGTTGCTAGTAAGATTGGTTGTGAATGTTCCTCATTCCCAAGGTTGACTTGCCTTACAGGTTGAGATATCATGGCTGATTCTTCGTTTTGGTCTTCAAAAATGCATTGTGGATAGGCCGGAGATTCCTCTATGTTGATCTTTGATTCCTTTTCTTGCATCCATGAAGGTGAAAGCTCTTTCATCCACTGTATGTCAGATGGTATCGATAAGTCGTCTATTGAGCTCTTTTCTCCTTTCCTTGGATCAAATCCTTCGAAACTCCTTTCTTTCCCCCCTTCTCAAGTCCATGACTGGTTCTCGAAGTCCAAGAGTTTCTACCTGTTCAGACTCTCCTTCACAAATAGATATGCCATAACATGGAAAGGCTTCCATCCATTCCAAAAGATCTTGGTCATCGTCTATTTCAATTTCATTACATGCTTCCGCGATAAGAATGTGTTGATCTTCGATAATAGTGAAAGAATGAGCATTACCTCCATGAGATCCTTTCGGATCTAAATGTACTTGTTTTTGTACTTTCCCCGATAGGTTAACTAAAATAGTATCATTTCCCCAATCATGCATGCCTTGGATGTCTTGGTCATCGTCTATTTCAATTTCATTACATGCTTCCGCGATAAGAATGTGTTGATCTTCGATAATAGTGAAAGAATGAGCATTACCTCCATGAGATCCTTTCGGATCTAAATGTACTTGTTTTTGTACTTTCCCCGATAGGTTAACTAAAATAGTATCATTTCCCCAATCATGCATGCCTTGGATGTGCCTTAGCCATGGCCTCCCTATGAGTAAAGGAAAGCCTCCATTGACCTAGATAGGCCGAAGATTCCTCTATGTTGATCTTTGATTCCTTTTCTTGCATCCATGAAGGTGAAAGCTCTTTCATCCACTGTATGTCAGATGGTATCGGTAAGTCGTCTATTGAAGCTCTTTTCTCCTTTCCTTGGATCAAATCCTTCGAAAGTCCTTTCTTTCCCCTTCTCAAGTCCATGACTGGTTCTCGAAGCCCAAGAGTTTCTACCTGTTCAGACTCTCCTTCACAAATAGATATGCCATAACATGGAAAGGCTTCCATCCATTCCAAAAAGATCTTGGTCATCGTCTATTTCAATTTCATTACATGCTCCCGCGATAAGAATGTGTTGTTCTTCGAGAATAGTGAAAGAATGAGCATTACCTCCATGAGATCCTTTCGGATCTAATTGTACTTGTGTTGTTCTTCGAGAATAGTGAAAGAATGAGCATTACCTCCATGAGATCCTTTCGGATCTAAATGTACTTGTTTTTGTCTTTGATTCCTTTTCTTGCATCCATGAAGGTGAAAGCTCTTTCATCCACTGTATGTCAGATGGTATCGGTAAGTCGTCTACTGAAGCTCTTTTCTCCTTTCCTTGGATCAAATCCTTCGAAAGTCCTTTCTTTCCCCTTCTCAAGTCCATGACTGGTTCTCGAAGCCCAAGAGTTTCTACCTGTTCAAACTCTCCTTCACAAATAGATATGCCATAACATGGAAAGGCTTCCATCCATTCCAAAAAGATCTTGGTCATCGTCTATTTCAATTTCATTACATGCTCCCGCGATAAGAATGTGTTGTTCTTCGAGAATAGTGAAAGAATGAGCATTACCTCCATGAGATCCTTTCGGATCTAAATGTACTTGTTTTTGTACTTGCCCCAGTAGGTTAACTAAAATAGTATCATTTCCCCAATCATGCATGGCTTGGATCTGCCTTAGCCATGGCCTCCCTATGAGTAAAGGAAAGCCTTCATTGACCTGCGGTAGATTTAACACCACAAAATCTAAAAAGAATGACATGTCAGCCCATCCATCTCTACCGGTACCTTTTCGACAATACCAAGCGGTTTAACTCGACTTTGGTTATTGTGAACTTTGCTTCACCTCAAAGTTGGAGTCCAAGTGATTTGAGGGTAAAATCTGGCATGAGATTAATGCCTGAACCTCCATTGATTATTACTCCATTTATAGTTATTCCACATATAGTGACTGATAGACATGGACTCTTGAAGTCGGTTAGAGAGTTGGTTGATACCTTTGTGAAGTTCTCGGAAATTGAAGCTTTCATCAGGTTCGTTGGAGTGTGCCCACCACTTATTGCAAGCAATGTCGGAGAAGACAATGTCTCTATGATCCCTATAACTTCACTTCTAAATCTTTCGTCCAATCTTAAAAGATCATACAATGATACCTGCTGGAACGTGTTCTTTAATATTTCCTCAATTTTGATGATGGATGGTATTGGCGAAGGTAGAAGAGGCTTGTTAGATGAATGGAGTTCCCTCATCGTCTCTTCAAAAGCCTTGTCTATTTCCTGCAAAACTTCAGAATTTTTCGTACCTCAATCTCTTTCTTGAAGGACCCTTGCTTCTGCGTTCTTTTTCTGTGCTCTAGTCTGCACCCCTTGTTCTTGATCCATTTCTAGCAACGCCACCACTCTAGCTTGTGGACTTCGGCTGAAAGATGGATTTGCATTGGGTTCTTGATTTCCTTCTTCTCTCTGTTGTAAATCAGGTTTAAACTCCGAAGGATAGCTTCGGGTTTCTTTTTTTGGTCCATGATTGTGCAGGGAAACATCTCCATGAAGTTGACCAAGATCACTCCACTGAGTGGCATGAATCTGGGCAAAAGAGTCGATTTCAAAAAATCATCTATTTTCCTTAATTGGGTTATCCTTGGAAAATAAGTCGACTTCGAAAATTTGACCATTTTTAAGTAGACTATTTTTAAAAGTTTGGGCAACTTCAAGTTGACCATTTTCCAAAAATTAATCTACTTTATGAACGTGGTCATTTTTACAAAGCTGGTCAAATTTTTTAGTCACTTGCCCATCTTTTAAGTCGACTTCATGAACTTGACCATTTTTTAAAAATGGGTCAACTTCTTTAGGTGAAAAAAATCGTCCACATTGCCCATGCGCATTACAGATATTCGGGTCCTCTTTCTCACATAAGTGCCACTGTGAGTGTAGAGGAGAAAATTGGATACCTGGATAATTAAGAGTGTTGCTCTCTTCTCTCTTACTTGAATGAATTGCAACTAAGCAAGCAACCACCTGCAAATGACTAACATCCCATAACACGAATTCCCCCACCAACCACATGCACCCATCCACTTATTCGAGATTCGGGACATAGCAATTCCCTGCTTAATCTTCATTGTTGTACTTGGCAATTTAGCAAGTCTTCCTCTTCACTCAGACTCATCACCTTAGCTCAAAGCTCTTTGAGATTCATCCACATGTCTTATTAGTTCTCGGTGAGAGCCAGACCTTCCACTTGGTGCATTGACAATGTGTAATCATCATAGCTTCCATATAACCAATTGCAACCAAAGCAAGCAACCACCTCCAAATGACTAACATCCCATAACACGACCCCACCAACCACATGCACCCATCCACTTATTCGAGATTCGAGACATAGCACTTCCTTGCTTAATCTTCATTGTTGTACTTGGCAATTTAGCAAGTCTTCCTCTTCACTCAGACTCATCGCCCCACATGTCTTATTGGTTCTCTATGAGAGCCACACCTTCCACTTGGTGCATTGTCAGTGTGATCATCATCATAACTTCCATATAACCAATTGCAACGAAGCAAGCAACCACTTGCAAATGACTAACATCCCATAACACGAATCCCCCATCCACTTATTCGAGATTCGGGGCATAGCACTTCCCTGCTTAATCTTCATTGTTGCCTTGGCAATTTAGCAAGTCTTCCTCTTCACTCAAACTCATCGCCTTAGCCCGAAGCTTTTTGAGATTCACCCACATGTCTTATTGGTTCTCTGTTAGAGCCACACCTTCCACTTGGTGCATTGACAAATCGTGGACCCCCCATATCCCATGGAGCAGTGTGCCCTCAATTTTGGACAACCTCCTAAAGAGTGGTCTATAGAGAAGTCTATGTTCTTCCTAGGCAAAAGAATCTCCAACTATAAGAGATCCCCACCTTTCAGACATCACAAAGTGTTTCTCATCGAGAACAACAAGCTTAAACTCAAGTGGGCCCCACCATAGTTGCACGAAACGGGCATTTCTTGCCTTCCGAAACGCTACGCCGTTTCTGGCGTTTTCTGAAACTTCAGAAACTCGTTTCTCATACATAAAAATTTTGGGGGTTATTATCCTAACTCTAAGTAATCAATAGCTTTTCACAAACTTCAATATCTCCATCTCTTGTTGTATAACATCTTTTAAGTAGAAGAAGAAAAAGAAATTGCTCATAGATACCTCTATATGCAAAGATCGTGCTCATAAATACCTTTGTATGCCTTAGAAAGTTGCACAAGCATAGGGGAATTTATCCCGTGTATGAAGTCAAATGTTATGGTGTGATCTTATATATAAAGCTTGTTTAAGCAAAGAGGAAGAGCAAGGGAGCCTCAAGACACTCCCTTGACTTTCACACTCTAATGCGTGTGGATGTCCATGAGTATGGGCTGGAAGATCATCCTTTTCATCGATAATTGGGAGAGAGACTACAAATGCTCATACATGTGCATGTGTGCTCATTTTTGGGCTCTTTATCTCAATTCCTAACTCGGAGTAGTCAATAGAGTTTGGAATTTAGTTTTAAGCTACTAGAATTTAGTATATGCTATATATATATATATATATATATATATATATATATATATATATATATATATATATATATATATATATATATATATATATATATATATATATATATATATATATATATATATATATATATATATATATATATATATATATATATATATATATATACACACACACACACACCGTTTTGCGTTTCTTCGTTCTTCTTAAGGGCCGAAACTTTGTTTCTACCGTTTCTGTAGCGTTTCCGTTTCTCTGTTTCCGAAACTCCTGGCAACTATGGGCCCCACATGCAAGGGATGCGAGGGTTGTTACCCTCCTTTGTAACACACTCTAAAGCTGCAAGTTATGCCAATTGCAAGCAAATTGCCAAATGATGTATGAATCAAATTCACTCTCTACCAAAGAAATGTAAACATTGCTCATGGTGATCAGATTATCACGTTTAAATTATCCACATGGAGCACAAAAATATCCATCTTGATGTTGATGATTATGCATCAGGAAATAGCATGTACTAGAGAAAACGGAAGCATTAAAAATGCCATTTGCAATTCACTTTCTAAGAGGAAGATAGAATCAGCAATTATAGATTCTATCTTTACGTCGACCAGATTTCCATTTAGATATTTTGCACACGATGGGATGAGTCTCAGCTAGCAGTCGATCATTTAAATCATGGAATTTATTCCAATTTAAACGACTGAAACAAGGTGTAAGGAATTTTCTTTCACATTTATTTTAAGTGAGATCAAGTAAGACCTCACCTCCTGGGTTGAAAAGGCCTATCGAAATTTGGCATGGATTGAGCCTTGGGAACCATCTCCCTCCTCAACCTCTTAATCTCCTCCTCTTCAGCTGCCTGTGCAGAATAAACTTTTATAATTACAAAGCACCTTGAAACACTTGAGCTAACCAATTATTGATGAATAAACCTACCTTACGTAGCCGCTCCTGCTCCAATCTCTCTTCCTCGATGATCAAAAGCTTGTCAGCAACCTATATAGAAATCAACAAGAGAATTCAACTAGTTATTTTCTGAAGAAATAATCTTAAAAATGGATTGTTACTAGAACGTGTGCACAGATTGTACCAAGCGATCAAATTCAGCCCGTTCTACTGCCCGGATGCCAGAGTTGAGACGAATATCTAATGGTTTAGTGCTCTCTTTCACTGGGGGTTTCTGTAGAATCTGCAAGTGTACCAAAATCAACAAAAAAATCAGCTGGGAAAAATAGCATTGGACGAACTCATACTGATTTTGAGCTTGCTTGCCTCAGGGTGTTCAGTAGTGCCGGGCAATTCCTGTGCAGGACGAACACGAAGCCTTTCTTCCTCTTCCAACAGCTTTTTTAGTCTTCCCAGGAGTTCCTGTTTCTTCATTTGACCCCTTTCCTGCATCAGACTCGTGTGTCAGAATGGTCCTGCACTAAAAACCACAGCGGAGTTTCTTTTTCAAAAAAAACCATCAGCACCGCTGTTAGAAGCTTGAAGGGCCGCGGCTTTACGGGATGGAGCATCTGAGGTTCTTCAGCTATAGACGGTCCGTTGACGGAAACAGAACAGGTTACGCCCTGCTAAGTAAAAATAGCCACTGTTGGCCTTACATTTGATCTACTCGGTGAAAACGGTGTCAACAAAAGAAATAAGCATATAAAATACCGGATACATTTTAACGAGATTGCTGCTGCCTCTGTTGCACGTTTTCTTCCTGTAATTTGTATACCGTTAGAACTTCGAGGGGAGAACAATGAGAGAAAAGGGAAACATCGATTGAAAGATCTTGAAACAAACCGCTCATGGGCATGCGCGGCATGGCCATCCACAGTGCATCTCTTCAATGCGCGGCATGGCTGTGAGTCTGAGGAAGATTTTAACTCAGGCGATTTCATTTCTATGTCCTCGTCAAGCTTTCGCTTCTGCCATCTAGTTCTATTGTTTTGTTGTGATTCCCCCGCCTCTCCCACCATTCGATCAAGATTCCGACTCCCTGCATTTGATTTTGTCTGTTCAACTGCTGCTATAACAAAAGCAGCGCCTTGCGCATGACAATTCTTATCCCCTTGTTTCTCCGCCTGGCTTGTTCTGCTTCCATCTTCATTTCCCACGACGTCTCCCGCATCATCATTATTCACACTCCTCACTTCGTTCCAGTGGCTTTGCATGTCCTCACAAATAACGTTCGATTCTGTTCGTTCTTGGTCTTCGATAATAGGTTTAGGACTTTCCTTGTGCACTTCGATAGTGCTATTCGTTTCTCCGCTATTTCTATAACTCCGTTTTTCGCTAGACTTGGAAGAGTAAGAAAAACGACTATGGTCGCAACGAGCCTCAGGCTCCGGCTGTTTGGCTATTCCTTCGGCAGCTGGAAGACAATATGCCGCTCTTCCTTCCTTTCCCATAGCGTCTCCTACATCCTTCCTGATCTCCTTTCTTCCGCCAGTCGAATTCCTTTCCCAACTCTCGAACTTCAAATCCATTTGTTCTACCGATCTGAAAAGAAAATCATCACTTTTCTCGCCCAAATCCTTACTAGTTTCTTTTTCAGATTCGGAAGTACATGTTGCTGTTCCAACTTCCTTCCTCGTGGCATCTCCCTCATCATCAACGTTCCACGTTATTTGATCGACCGAATGCTCGTACACTGCACTTGAATCTATCCGTTCTACTGCGTCGAAGACAAAAGCAGTATCATGTCGATTCGACTCCTGAGCATCTATTTGATCGACCGAACGCTCGTACACTGCACTTGAATCTATCCGTTCTACTGCGTCGAAGACAAAAGCAGTACCATGTCGATTCGACTCCGGAGCATCTATTTCCTGTGCAGCTGGATTTTCGGCTGTTCTACTATCGGTAGAGCTGCCGCTTTGACAAGCATCAAAGGACGAAAACTGATGGAAGTAGCTTGGAAGTTTCGTTTCCGCCTCCGTATCTCCTGATTCAAGAGAACATGTCCCAAATCCATCTTCCTTTCTCATCGCATCTCCTGCATAATCACTGTAACTCACCTTTCTTTCTGACGAATTCGTTGCCCAATGCTTGTATATTTCATGAGATTGTTCCATTGCTTCGAGGTCGCAATTGGCATCTTGCTCATGGGACTGCTGTTGAACAGCTTGATCAGCTGGAATATATGTATCATTGCAGTTGCGACCTCTGTGTAATTCTAGATGTAAAAAATTAGAGGGATAACTTCCAGGATTCACTTCTTCATGTTGATCTTGCCGGTAGTGTTCGGCTTGGTCTCCGGGACTCTGTATTGTTCCTTTATGTTCCTTTATCTCATGACAGAATAGCCCTCGGATATCGTCGTATCTCGCATTTGGCTCCTTCTGTTCCATCACCTCGACGTAAAAATCAGCGCATTGCTGGTAGGATTGCTGCTGTTGGGTGACTTTTTCCCCTTCAGGATTACATGTTGCTCCACCATTGTTACATTTCGCGGTTACGATGGTGTCTATGTAGGAGAATTGAAGGGGGAATTTCCGAGGTGTTGATCCTGCATGCTGATCATTTTTCTGCTTACTCGATGCAGAAGATAACAGGCTCTCAAATGCCTTCACAAGGATTTTAACCCGTCCTTCCCTTAGAGGAGAAATGCTTCCAAAGGATTCAAGAAAGGCATTGAGCCTCCAATTTCCCGTTTTTTCAGGACTAGAGGAAACTTCTGTCGCTTCCTGACTTGTATCGGAATCCGTCGATTGTAGCGTTTGAGCAAGACAGCTTTCTTCAATGGTGCTGGACAAAGAATTACACTGGATATCTTGCAAGGTGAATGTAATCCCTGCCTCCCAAGATTCGTTAGGCTGATCATTCTTTAAGTCGGGGTTGTCGTTCCAAGATTCTGCATCACCTAGGTTTGGATCTTGGAAAGGTTTTGGTATTGAATCATCGAGGACAGCATTGAGACAAGATTCCGTAGATTCTATCCCAACCTGATCAGATTGCAAAGCAGACTTTCTTCTTCCTTCTGTCGATCCTAAGGCAGGTTCAAAGGATATGGAAAGAGGCTTACAATCTCCATCGTCAATGAAAATTTGCATGTCAGCATCTGATGGACGCATGCCACCACAATGTTTTCCGTTGCCAACAGTATTTTCCGCTGCATTCGTCATACCCCGGTGCCCCTTAACAGAGCACTTGCATTCCATGTGTGCATCTCTCACGGGAGAAAAATAGCACGTGGGCGTCGAGAATTCGTTCTGCATCGAATTCGTGGACATCGAGCAATACTTATTCTTGGAAGAACAAGTCCTGGAAACATAGGCATGCTTGTGAGGGGAAATTGCAGAAATCTCGGAGAAAGACCGATCTGCAGGGATACAACTGTTCTCATCATGTTTCTGTGCAGGATTCGGACTCGGCGGCTTGAAAGAATTGCTTATTTTGCGTTTCAATAGGCCCTGCTGTACTTCAGGCTTGCGATTGCCCGACCCATTGGAAGGACAGAGGACCTTGCGCTGCGTCTGCAAAGCCAGGGGAGTCATTTGGAGATGGGTACAGGAACAACCTGCGACGGAAAGGATGTCGCCAAACGGTCACGGCGGAGAAGAACTCACGCGCATCTGATGGAATCAGAGGGGAAGTTTTAGCTTGCGTGAAGGCCGGAGAAGGCGACCAGCTAGAACCATTGCAGACTGCCTCTGTGTGCGAGTGAGCATTGGGATTTTGTGAATTTTGAAGCTTGCAACGGCTCTTTCATATGCCAAGGATGAACAGTCAGAAGTTCAGAACGCCTAAGGACCAACGTTTCTTTCTTTCCTCTGCTGAGGAGAGGTTAGCCTAAATTGCACTTCTGTTGTTTCCAAATTCCTTATTAAAATCCGTTGAGGTCATGGGATAAAAGGAGTCATTGTGGAGTCCACTTGCCGTTGGGAGATTCTTTTGGCAATTGGTTGAGCTTTCACCTCTTGAGTGGAGGTTCACGGTTCAAGCTTTGGGCTTAAGGCTCGACATATAATTGCTTAGGCCAATTAAACGAGTTGTAACCAAGTTGTCTTTTTGTCTAATCCCTATTTTCTAGGATACCGAGGTTCCCGTGGCTACTATGTTCATTCACTTGTACAATTGCAATTTCAAAGTTAAACTTCGGGGGATTAACTTCGGCTGAACCTCCATTTATAAAAAAAACATTGCTTTGGCTCTACTCTCTTGAGGCGGACATTCAGGATCCAACTTTTGAAATAGACATCTATGATTTTGGCCAGTTACACAAGTTGTGACTTTGTTTAACTCTTACTTTGTGGGATACGAGAGTCCCGCTGCTACTACGTCTATTCACCTGTACACTTGTACTTTCAAAGTTAAAGCCAAGAGAGTAAGCACCAAAGGAGTAAGTGCCTGTACTTTCAAAGTTAAAGCCAAGAGAGTAAGCACCAAAGGAGTAAGCACCTGCACAACCTCCCAGTTCGCTGGCCTAGTGGTTGGGCCTCTCACCTCTTGAGGCGGGGGCGAGGGTTCAATCCCTGGCAGCAACATGTAAGGGACATGTAATCTGGAAAGATATTGCATTGTGGCTGAGTGCCACCGTTTGTCTATCTCTGCGGTAGTGTTGACCGTCGTTTAACCCAGTCATGTAAACCCCTATTCTTGTGGGATAAGAGGGGTCTCATGGATACTATGCCCTTCCTTGTACAATTGCAATTTCAAAGTTAAAATCCAGGGGAGTAGGCTTCGACCGAACCTCCGTTAAATAAAATAATAATAATAAATTAAAAATAAAGGAAGACATATGGAAAAATGGATTTAATAGCATGGGGCACTCTTTTGACATTCCTTTTTGTGAAGGTGGTGTGGTGCACATTGCGATGGGATTGGCTTTACTTCAAAACCGTCTCTTCGTTTGGTTGTAGGATCATCTCTACCCAATTTCTATCTTTAGTGGGCCTTTGGCTTTAGGGTCATCTCTATTGATTTTTATCTTTAGTGGGCCTTCTAACATTGTTCATGCCTAGCAGGTGTTAAACGTTCTACCTACAAATCGGTTGGATGTTAGCCCTCCAAATGTTGGAGAGCAAGGTAAAACTCTAGAAGCAATGATAAAGACGAAGAGGCGTCAAAACTTAGAAAGCAACCAAAGAAATTCAAATGGTTGAGATATTAAGCGCAACACATAGTGTTTCATGATGAACTTGGTGTTTATCTATTCTTGAACTTGGCAATCGATTAATGAAATTCAAGTTGTTGACAAGCTCAACACATAACATGATCATATTAAATATTTTTTTATTTTTAATTGCTCTATGGTCTTTTTTTTTAACTACATCGATATCTATCTTATCTATCAAGAGTGATAGTCAAAACAGAGACTAAGGCTCCCAAGTCCGATCTTGAACTTTAATCATGTCCCGGACATGGCGTGGAGTCCTCATGACAAAGGAGATAATGTGAGGGTTGGGCTTGCGCTTTGGGTGGCCCATGCCCATTGGCAACAAGAAACATGAGGCGGGTTGAACTTCGTGTTTCGGCCGGTCCATGCCTCTTCATCAAGTGCTTCATCTAAGTGGGCTGAATTCATACATGAGTCGGTTCGGGTCCATAAGCAAGGTCATCTTCAACCTGGGCTGAGTGCATGCTTCGACTAGCTCATGCCCTTTGACAAGGCTTCATGTACACGGGGTAAGTGCATGCTTCAGTCGGCTCATGCTCACTTCAACAAGGCGAAACATTGTGTGTGGAGGTATCTTTGTACTTCGATCGGGGCCTCTCATATGACTCAAAAGACATCAAACAAGGTGAGTTCGGGCTTCGGTCGGCTCATACCCTCCATGGCAAAGCAACTCAACTTCTCGAGCAAGAATTTGGTTTGAGGGCAGTACCCTCCGCACCTCCATTTTACACACGGTTTGGAATGTCTCCCAGTGATGTCTCAATATGGTAAGGGCCCTGGAAAGGTTCCTCTTGGTGGTCTTCGGCCTACCTCCGGGGGCACATCGACTTGACAATTGTATGGCTAAGTACGTTCGGGCTTGGTGTAATCACACTCCTCCATGTGGCTTCATCGCGAGATGGCTTCCTGACACTCTAGCACAATGGTAAGCACCAATATGAGGAGATTCACCTCATAAATATCAATCCGCTGAGATGTGAGGACTGTTATGAAGATGGTGAGCAAGTGATGGCACAAGTTCCTGAGTGAAAGCACACAAGCATGCACACACATACACATACACGCACACAAGGTAAGAGCAAAGAGTGGAACAATGGAAGGACTTCGATTACAAAAGAACTCTCTTACAAAGCTCAAATCTACAACAAGCTAACCCCCTAAAATGAGCTCTCTAGCTATTTTTATAGTTTTTGTAGTGGTTTTGACCTAGTGTCCAGCCTAGTTAAAAATTAGGTTCTAGGGCTTATTTTAGGGCTCAAACGAAGTCTAAAAATTATGAAAAATGGCAAGATGGTACTTCTAATACTCCTCAATCTGGAGGACTCCTCGGCTTGAACAAAATGGAGTTACAAAAATGTGAAATGGTATTTACAATTATTTTTAGTGATGAAAATCACTATTTTTATAGGGATTTCTTCTGAAAATTTGACATGTGCTTCTTGGAGCTCCATACATGCTCCTTCTTCTTGTGTGTCCACATCTTTGATGCGCTTCCACTCCTCGTGCTTGACCTTGAGCTGCAACACTCCCCCCCCCTCTCGAGTCTGTCGTCCCTGACAGACCCTTGTTGGAGTGGTTATTCCATGTAGTACTTTGAGAGGTAGTGTCCTTCATGGATCAATAACAACGGTCCATCTTGCAAATGTAGCTTGGTCGATTGTTTGGGTCTTCATTTCCTCTGCCATCCTTTGCAAGTTTTATTTCCTTTATATGTACTTTTGCCTTGGATGCCCGCATGATGGTGTATTTAGGAGCTTTCCCAAAAATTATTGGTTGCTCAAGAGAGGTTGTCAATGTTGATTCTGAGCAACTGTCGACTATGAATTACTCCATAGGTATTGATGTTGTAGCTTGGATGTCCCTTCGATCTTCCAGTCACGGCTTTTCCAATGTTTATGCCAAGTACTCATAACCCATAATGAAGGATGGGTAAGTGTGTTAGTGCATTAGTTGAAGAAAATATGTGCCTTGTGCATGGCCTTGTAATGTCGCCCTATGTATGCGTACTTAGGGAATGCATTGTAAATGATATGGTGCAAAAATGGGGTCTTGAGCAAAGTGCTCAAGGGTATGCTGACGAAGAGGTTTCCTAAACTATCATGGTTGTAATGTTGCCGATCCTTACCATGGTGAAAGATCAGTCGATGTTTATCTCTTTATGTTGTACTCCCATCATGGTGACTGATCATTAACTTGTCTTTATTGTTGATGGATGTCCTTGGTGATGGTTCCCTGATGAGAGTCTTTGAGTGCTTGGTCTTGTTTTCTTCTGCTTTTTTTTTCTCTTTGTTTTCCTAGAACAATGTCACAAAACAAGAAGAAAGGTGTTAGCATCAATAAAATATAAGGTGTCTCATGTGCCTGGGATTTCTCAATTATGTCTATGTACGGCCATGTCATGTGGCCCTATATTAATGCATGACCTGAATGGTGCAAACGACAAGGTTATGCCAAAGCACATGGTTGTTGCTTGTCGAGGCTTTCAATGTTGCTAGTGGATGTTGATACAGTCTTTGTTGGAGGTAGCCAGTGGATCTTGAAATGAGGTGATCAGTCAATGGTGAAATGAAAACTGACCAGTCCTCCCTTTAGGGATCCATTTTAGAATATTATTTGGCCATGTAGACATCAGCTCTGGACTCTTCATCTTTGGGTGGTTTATGAAATTTGGTATCCAGCATGGTTGGCTCTTTGGTTCCGTGGAAGGTACTAGTACTTTTGGCTTCCAAACCCATACCCTTTTTGCATGTCTTCCTACTATCATCGAAGAGGTGATTTGCTCTTGTTTTGATCTTGGTGCTTGGTTCTGGCCCTTGCTTCTCTTTGGCTTCTTTGTTGAGACTTTTCGCGTGTGGAAGAGCATAGGTTGTGGTGTGTGTAAGATCTTCTTGGGTACCCACATGTGTAATTGTCCTTGTCGAGCTACAACTAATTTCCTAGGCACCCAAATTTGTCGAATACTTTGTGGTGGAGCTTGTCCTAGTTGCTGGATTCTTCTTTTAGCATGATTGGCCTGCTTGGATGGGAACGATTGTGGCAAAGATCCTGGATGCTCTCCTTTTCGTACCCAAATTTGCTTCATGCCTGGGACTACTTTCTTCTGGAACTCCCTTTTTCTACTTGATATAGTAGTGCTCATGTAGTGTTTCGCTTGCCTTTTTGGTTGAGTTGTTGTGACAGCATTATTCTTTGCAAGAGGAGGAGTCCGCTTGCCTTTGAGCCTGGTCTTCCATGATTGAGTCCTTTTGCCTCATAGAACTATTGACACATGCAACATCTTCTTTGCCAAGAGTGGGCCTAGAGGAACAAAGAGAATGTGTGCGGCTTAGATTTGTGCTCATGCAAGTCTCTAATTCTAATGTAATGCATTGTTCATGCACCCAAACTTGAAGAAGTCGATTTCTTAGATTTAAGTTGACTACATGGTCATAGATTCAATCTTGAACTAAGACAAGTGGTTGCGTAAGTTCCTCATCTTGACACATTAGCATTTTGACTTTCATTGGAACATCTTGAAGATAGATGGGAAGTTCCACCTCGCTCAAACAATGGGTTTCCACACCTCCTAATCCTATGAGATAGGCTTCTATGGGATTGATGTTCCATTGCAGATCTTGGCAGTATGAAAGTCTAACTGCACTAGTTGCTGCAGCTGAGTCAATCAATGCTCTCACAGTCCTTCCATTCTTTCCTTGTCCTACCTCTATAATTACAAACGGGCATCGGTCAACTACTCGGGAAGTAAGTATGCCCGATTTTTGGCACATGTCCATGTGATATTTTGGGGCTTTCGGGTTGACATCTAAGAGGAACCATCTTACTAAGCATCCTATATTGCAAGGTGTATTGACCAAATATAATAAAGCTTGATGATCAATAAAAAATTTGAACTCAAATGCCAGTAGATAGTGTCGAAACTTCTTCACAGCATATACCATGCCTAAGCATTCTCGCTCGGTTGTGGTATCGTTTTATTCTGCTTCATTTAGTTGTCTACTCGCATATGCCATAGGCAAATCTAAATTTCCTTCACATGTGGGTTGTGCTAGCACACATCCTATTGCATGATTGGATGCATCCATGTGGACATGGAATGGTTTACTCCAATTAGGAGTGGTCAGTATTAGTGCTGAGCACAAACATCTTTTTAGCTCATTGAAGGATTTTGCACATTCATCGTTCCACTCAAAATTTGTCAACAAGGCATAAAGAGGTTTAGCTATCCTAAATCCACCAAAATATCAGCCAAGTACTTTGGAACATGTATCCCAAAAGTTTAAGTCAAGACAGACTAGTTGCGAAATGACTAGCTCACAAAACTTGCTATTTTTGGACATACACCTGCTAGAAAAAATGAACAGTGCTCTCAACCTGGTAGGAATTAGAAAAATTCCTTTTGGGCATAGCAAATAGACTTAGCAAGCTTCCCGTCCAAGTTAAATACTTCAAATGATGGATTGAGCGCTGAGAACAAGATTTATCAATTTCTGGAACATGCCCACCATTCTCGAGGCTCTGCAGAGATAGACCAGTGAGCAGTAAAATGCAGATATCTCCAAAAGTATAAATTCAATGACCTTGAAAATGGATATGCAAAAACTAGACAATAGGAGCTATCCAAAGTATGTTAAAGCACTGAAAAAGGATCAGTACAACTCGAGATATGACCTTCTGAAGGTACTGCTCTGAGTGAGTATAGCAAAGAACAAAACAAAGAAGTGAATGATGATAAATGTATAAATTCATATATGATTACAACCACATTGGCAATGAATCTTTGCACAATGGGAGTAGAATGATAGAGCTATGGAGTAAGCTCTTCAATCTCTACAAAATGACATGAAGTGGTCACGTACAAGGCTTGCTAATCGCCTCTTCCTTCTTGCTCCTTTTATAGCTATTCTTGGAGGGAGTTTTGAATTCGAATTCGAATGGCTCCACCTAAAAGTGATCCCCAAAGTTAGGAGATATTCACTCAGCTCAAAAAGTCGTGATTTTGGTAGTTAGAGCCACGAAATTGCTTTTACATCATGCATGAGGTAAGCCATCCTTTTCCTTTTTCTTTTTTTCAATTACAAGAGATAAAAATGAACTCTTTTACAAGAGGTGTTCACATGACTACTCATGTGACTTACAAATGAGGATAATATCAAGCATGTAGGCTTGGGCAAAATGCACCAACAGCTCCCCCTCAAGCCTAACATCCTTGGCCTCCAAAGAAGTCTTTAATTGTCCTTGATTTCCTGCAAGCCAATCATCAACTTGAATCTACTTAACTTCGTACCATCAAGAGCTTTAGTCAACATGTCTGCACATTGCATATCTGTAGAGACATAGGATAGTTGAATATCCTTTCTCATTAGCTTCTCCCTTACATAATGGTAGTGGACTTCAATATGCTTCGTTCTAGCATGGTATACCGGATTAGCTGCTAGATGTAGTGAGCTTGTGTTGTCACCAAAAATATGAGGTGTTGAAGAATGAAGTCCAAGATCTGTGTACAAAGACTTTAACCGCATGATTTCTTGAGTTGCATTAGCCAAACCTCTATATTCAACTTCGGTAGAAGATAATGCCACGGTTGGTTGCTTCTTCGATGACCAAGAAATGATTTTTGAACCTGCAAATGATATATACCCGGATGTGCTTCTTCTATCATCTCTAGATCCGGCCCAATCTGCATCTAAGTAGACCTTTAGCTCAATATCTGAAGTAAATGAATAAAACAAACCTTCATTCATGGTCCCCTTTAGGTACTTGAGGACTCGCTTGGCCGCTTCCATATGTGGTCTTCTTGGCTTATGCATAAACTGACTCAATATGCTAACACTATAGCATATATCCACCCTTGTGAGTGTTGCATAGTTCAAACTTCCAAACAAGCTTTGATAGCTTGTGATGTCTTCAATTGGCTCTCCTTCATAAGCACTAAGCTTATGATTTTGCTCCATAGGTGTACCTGCACACTTGGTATTTTCCATCTTGAACTTGACGAGCATGTCATGCACATACTTCCTTTGTGTGATGTATATACCTGAATCTGAGTAGATCAACTCCAATCCAAGAAAATAAGTGAGTGGTCCGAGGTCACTTATTTTGAACTCCTCCTTCATTTGACTCTTTACCTATTTGATTCCTTCAAGATCATTGCCTGTGATAATAATATCATCAACATACACACATAAATAGATCACTTCAGATCCATTCCTCTTTATGAACAAAGAGGTATCCGCCTTGCTAGCTTTGAATCCTTGGTCCTGCAAATAAGTCACCAATCTGAAATTCCAAGCTCTTGGAGCTTGCTTCAATCCATACAAAGCTTTCTTTAGTTTGCATACATAGTTAGGATGATGTGCATCCTCATATCCAGGAGGTTGTGCCATATACACTTCCTCAGAAATCCATCCATTCAAGAAAGCATTCTTTACATCAAGTTGATAAAGATTCCAATTTCTAGATGCAGCAAGACTAATGAGAACCCTAGTTGTAGGCATTTTTGCAACAGGAGAGAAAGTCTCCTCATAATCAATACCATGGGTTTGAGCAAACCCTTTAGCAACTAACCTTGCTTTGTGTCTATTTATACTTCCATCTGGATTCCTCTTGATTTTGTATATCCATCGAGATCTGATTATCTTCATAGATGGCTTGTTAGGTACAAGCTCCCAAGTGTCATTCTCCTTCAAGGCTTCCATTTCTTCATCCATTGCATCTCTCCAAGCTTTCTTGGTTTGTGCTTCTTCAAATGTGGTAGGTTATTCATTGGTTGAATCCTTTGCAATGTAGATTGAGTGCTTGGTGACCAAAGAAGTATCATAACCAAACCTCTTTGGTTTCTTCTTCTCCCTTGAAGACCTTCTAAGTGGTTGATGTGAGCTCTCGGGTCCATATGTAGAATCCTGCATCTTTGCTTTACCTTTGTTCTTCCATAGCTTTACTCTTTCCAAGTCTTCTAGGTCAATCTCCGAATCACTTTCTTCAATCCGCTTTGGCTCCTTTGGTTGAAGTGATGGAAAATCTTCATCCAAGTCATAAGGCAGCTTCACTTTCCTGTCATCATCAAACCATGATTTGTTTTCATCAAAAATTACATCTCTACTCATAGAAAATCCTTTATTGGTTGGATTGTACAATCTATATCCTTTTTGGTTTTGGTCATAACCAATAAATACGCACTTCTCTGCCTTGGGATCCAATTTCCCTCTTACTTGAGAAGGAATGTGAGCATAGGCTAAGCATCCAAAGATTTTGCAATGCTCTAGACTAGGTCTTCTTCCATTCCACACTTCATATGGAGTGGTTCCATCTAGTGACTTAGATGGAAGTCTATTTATGAGATATGTGGCTGTAGACACAGCCTCTGCCCATAGGTAGTTTGGCAATCCCTTTTCGTTGAGCATGGATCTTGCTGCTTCGACAATAGCTCTGTTCCTCCTCTCTACTACACCATTGAGTTCGGGTGTATACCTTGTAGTGACTTCCCTTTTAACGCTTCTTTCATGCAAGAAGGCATCAAATTCAGAAGAGAAGTATTCTCCTCCACCATCTAATCTGAGTCGTTTCAAAGTCCTACCTGTTTGGTTTTCAACAAGAGCAATATACTTCTTAAAGCAATTAAACACTTCATCATTGTGCTTCATGAAAAATAGAATGGTCCACCTGCTACAATCATCTATGAAAGACACATAATATCTTGAGCCTGATATAGATGGCTCCTTACTTGGACCCCACACATCCGTGTGCACTAGATCCAAAGGATTTTGATACATATATCCTTTCTTATTGAAAGGTTGTCTATGAGCCTTGCCGAGTTGACAAGCTTCACACTTATAAATCATGTGTTGCCTTGTGATATTAGGCAAACCAAGTACACTTTGGTCCCTGCAAATCTGTTTGAGTGTCCTCTCACCAATGTGAGCAAGCCTTTTGTGCCATATCTCCAACTCTGTTAGAGTTTGAGATCCATAGCTAAACAAAGCTATGTTCTTTGTATCTTCCACTTCAAAAGTGAAAAGCCTTCCTGTCTTTTCTCCTTTTGCAATCCTTCGAAAGCCGTGCCTTGGGTCTTCAACATATGCTCCAAATCGATTGAATCTAACCTGCAATCCTTTTTCAACAATTTGTCCAACACTTATTAAGTTTTTGGTAATTGTAGGGACATACAAGACTTTGCTTAAGAGGTTCATATTCCCATCTGATGTCTTCACATTACCTATCTTCTCCACTGAGTGCTTTGTGTCATCTCCTGTCTGCACTTCATGCTTGTTATGAGGATCTTCCAAATCAGAAAGTAAAGCCACCTTTCCTGCTACATGGTTCGAGCATCCCGAATCAATGTAAAATATGTGATCATCATCCTTACCCTTCTTCGCTGATAGATTCATAATCAATAATGAATCTTCTTGACTTTGGTCCTCTGCATAGTTATTGTAATCTCTTCTTCCTCTATGGCCACTTTGATAGATGTTGTTGTTGTTGTAATTATTGTTGTAGTAGTTGTTGTTGTTGTAGCCTCCATTGTATCTACCTCTATTTGATCCATAGCCACCTCTATTGAATCCTCTTCCTCTTGAGTTCCTCGGGTTCCTGAAACATTCTTCCGTAGTATGATTAGATAAGCCACATATGTTGCAAGGTTGAGATGATTGGAATCCCCCCCTGCCTTGCTTTCCACCTCTGCATCTTCCTCTAGCTCTTCCTCTACCTGCAAAGTTTGCTTGGAAAGAGCTACCTTCATCTTCATTCTTCCTATTCTTTGACTTGTCCTTGACCTTAGCTTTATCAGAATATAAGGCAGAAGTTTGATTACCTCTTGAGGACTCACCACCTTTGCTAATCTTTGCTTCATGAGTGAAGAGTTGGCCCATAAGTGTGTTGAGGTCGGGTACATGCATATCCATGTATAAATCCATGGCTGTTGTGAATGACTCCCACTTGTCGTCTGCTTTGATTCCATTCATGATTTGTCTTATGATTTGCTCCTCTTCAATTACCTCTCCAATGCTTCCAAGTTGGTCGGGAATCTCCTTCATCTTTGTGACATAATCAGTCACATTTTGCTTCAGGCTTTTCTTCATTGTTGTGAACTCCATCCACAATTGGTTCTTCCTTGCTCGAGTGTTGGAAGAGAAGAAAGAAGCAAGTGCATTCCAGGTTTCTCTTGATGTCTTGTATCCCTTGACATGAGGTAAAAGAAAATCAGAGATTGAGTTTAGAATATAGGACCTTGCAAGTGCATCCTTCGAACACCAATTCGAAAGTCCTTCCACTTCTTCATGTGATGGTTGCCCTTTGTTCCTCATGGTTGGCATTGCTTCATCTCCGGATATGAATCCATATAGATTCCTCCCTTGAAGGTAAGCCTCCATCCTTAGAGACCATGTCGGGTAGTTGTTTCGATCCAATTTGTCAATTGTGGATGGAAATCCATCTCCCATGTTGCTTGACTAAGCTCTGATACCACTTTGAAGAGAGATGGTGGATGCAATCCAAAGATGATTAGGTGCTGCTACAACCAGCTTCACACCAGCCAACTGAGACTTCAGAGTTAATTAGTAGACCCTTTAAGCTTCCTAAATCCACCAAAATATCAGCCAAGTACTTTGGAACATGTATCCCAAAAGTTTAAGTCAAGACAGACTAGTTGCGAAATGACTAGCTCCCAAAACTTGCTATTTTTGGACATACACCTGCTGGAAAAAATGAACAATGCTCTCAGCCTGGTAGGAATTAGAAAAATTCCTTTTGGGAATAGCAAATAGACTTAGCAAGCTTCCAAATCCAAGTTAAATACTTCAAATGATGGACTGAGCACTGAGAACAAGATTTATCAATTTCTGGAACATGGCCACCATTCTCGGGGCTCTGCAGAGATAGACCAGTGAGCAGTAAAATGCAGATATCTCCAAAACTATAAATTTAATGACCTTGAAAATTTATATGCAAAAGCTAGACAGTAAGAGCTATCCAACACACGTTAATGCACTGAAAAAGGATCAGTACAACTCAAGATATGACCTTCTCAAGGTACTGCTCTGAGTGAGTATAGCAGAGAACAAAACAAAGAAGTGAATGATGATAAATGTATAAATTCATATATGATTACAACCACATTGGCAATGAATCTTTGCACAATGGGAGTAGAATGATAGAGCTATGGAGTAAGTTCTTCAATCTCTACAAAATGACATGAAGTGGTCACGTACAAGGCTTGCTAATCGCCTCTTCCTTCTTGCTCCTTTTATAGCTATTCTTGGAGGGAGTTTTGAATTCGAATTCGAATGGCTCCACCTAAAAGTGATCCCCAAAGTTAGGAGATATTCCCTCAGCTCAAAAAGTCGTGATTTTGGTAGTTAGAGCCACGAAATTTCTTTTACATCATGCATGAGGTAAGCCATCCTTTTCCTTTTTCTTTTTTTCAATTACAAGAGATAAAAATCAACTCTTTTACAAGAGGTGTTCACATGACTACTCATGTGACTTACAAATGAGGATAATATCAAGCATGTACGCTTGGGCAAAATGGACCAACAGATCTTACCTTGTCGTACCATGAACACACACTTCTTTGGGTTCAAACAAACTCGATATTCCCTGCACTTGTTGAAGATCTGTCTGAGCTCAGGGATGTGGTATCTTCTTTCTTGGGAATGAGCACATAAATCATCCACATATACTTCTAGGCTCTTTCGCAAGAACTCTTTGAAGACATGACACATGAGCCTTTGGAATGTTGTAGGTGCATTAGTGATCCCAAATGGCATCACACGGAATGCAAAGATTCCCCACTCTGTGGCAAAGGTCATTTTGTGTTGATCTTAATCGCTACTTGGTTGTAACCTGAAAATCCATCAAGGAGGATATAAACTTCCTTGCCTGCAACACGCTCCAATAAATGTTCAGTGATTGGAAGGGGATAGATATCTTTGATTGTAGCGGCATTAACTTTTTTAAGCTTAATACACACTCGCAATTTTCCATTCTTCTTGGGCACCAGGACAATGGGGGACACCCATTCAGTATGCTCAATCTCATTGATAAATTCAGCTTCAATCAGTCTGTCGATTTCTTCTTTTATTTTAGCTGCATAAGTGTCATTATATGTGTAGGGCTTTTGTTTGGTGGGTTTGGCATTAGCAGTCATGGGGATAGTATGAGAGCAAATTTTCGGATCTACTACCTTCAAGTCTCTATAGTGCCACACAAACACATCCCTATATTCCCTTAATAGAGCTACAAGCTCTACTTCTTCTTTTGCACTTAGGTCATCTCCTATGTACATGCATCTCTCTTCATTCTCTTCAATGGTCACTACAATCTTTTTGGTCTTTTCTTTATTGTCATATGCTTCTCCTATAATGACCTCTCTCTTAGGCATTTGTACCAAAATTTTTTGGTCTTCCACTTCGTATTTCTTGAATTTTTCTGGTACTTCGAACAATGATTCCCCCTCTTCTTGTTTCACTGCTTTTCGTTTATTTTTCTTTTGACCTCCTTCACTTCCTTCCTTTGAATTTATAGTTTTAATGCTTCTGAGAGGTTCTTCTTCTTTTTGGATAAATACTCCTATATCTTGTAGGTAGTGCTTCTTTGAATTAAAGCAACTATCCATCACAATAGACTCTAGATCTTCATCATTGTCTTCTTCTTCTATGAAGTCACTAGGGTCACATTCTTCTAGCAAGGGTTGACACATGAACACTGAAATATCATAACCCTCCTCATCACAATGAGGTTTCCACTGTTCTTCATTGACAACAATGTCCATGGTGGCCAAGATTTTTGCCCAACCATGAGGCTCAAACTCCTCATCTAGAAATATCATCGGTGTATAGACTGGGTCTTTAATTGGTCTATCTCCTAGAGAAGTTCCTTCTTCTCTTGGTTTTAGGTGTTTTTCCTCTTCCTCTGAAACCTTGCACATCCACAAGTGAGTATCTTCATGCATCCACGATGGATCAGGTGAACTTTCAAAATGCATAGAGATAGAATCTTCTTTTGCTTTGTGGATAGGATTCCACTATAGGAGTGGTACATCTCAGATGGTATAATCCTTTAGGTTGACCTTGGTGGTGACCCCTAAGTGTTGCAAGTACAAGGAGTTGGTTCCTCAATCCTGTACCATTTGCAATTGTCGTAGGAATGGCCTTCTCAAGATCATCTCGTAGACAGTATTTTTCTCAAAGTCACATATAGCAAATGTGTGTTCAAACTCTACACCACAAGTGGTTAGAGTTATCCCTTCTAGCAATCCTAGAGGTCTTTCAACATGCCCATCAGCCATCTGAAGCTTCATTCTAGTTGGTCTCAATGCAAGTTTGCCCCATTGCTTCCATAAGGAGGTGGTTGCAATAGCAACACCAGCACCTGAATCTAGGATAGCTTTGGCTATGTAACCTTGGTAGGTGATTGGAAGATAGGTATTACCTTCTTCACCCTCACTCATGTCCCCTATTTTGTCTAGAGGTATCTCTAGTAGTTTTTGCTTAGAGCCTGCTTTTGACATCTTGGAATCAAGTTCTGGAACCTGATCCTTCACATGTTTCCATAGCTCTGGTTTTACTCTTAGCAACTCTTCTATGGTGAGATGACACTGAACCTTAGTGTTCTTCATGACATCAATGTTCCTTGGAACTAGTGAGTCTGCATTGCTTACTAGTATTGTGGGAGCTCTAATCTCAAGAGATTCAGATTCCCATGGGCCTGTAAATTGTGGCAACTCTTGTAAAGAATTAGATTAAAAATCCAATATCTCATCTTCTTGTTGCTCTACTTGATTGTCGTAAATAGATGGAATGTCTTGGGGAAATTGATAATGAAGGTCATCAATTTCAGGAATAGGAGGGGGATTATCCTTCTCCTTGGCCCATTTCTCTTCTTCTATCAATATTTTGTAGCACTCATTGAACCATCCATGAAAGCTTAGAGAAACTATGGAACAACTAGATTAAAGAAACATAGGGACAACAAAAGATATGATATTATTTATAGTGCCAAGGTATGATGTTTTGAGGATCATGATTGAAAATGAAACTAAAGTTGTGGCAAAAACTAAAACTTGCAATTGTAGGTTACACACCCTTGTTGAATGATCAAAATTTTGTAGCACTCATTGAATAATCCATGAAAGCTTATAGAAACTTTGGAACAACTAGATTAAAAAAACATAGGGTCAACAAAAGATATAAATATTATTTATACATATAATTGCCAAGGTATGATGATTTGAGGATCATGATGAAACTAAAGTTAAACTAGAATCAAGAAAACCTTGAGATATTGAAGAGTATGAGGAGTAGTGGAGTGCTAGGAGTAGAAAATATAATTTATAGGGACATAAAAAAGATTCAAGATCAGACACAAACTCGTGATCTAAAGTAGAATCCTACCATTAATTCACCTCGAAATAATGAAGTAGCAAGCATCTCTATAGGTGTAAAATGAAAGGTCCATGGTAAGAAAACATTATTGAGGAAGAAGACTTCAATCCTACTAGAAATGAAAAAATTGAACATGACTCATCCCAAAGATTTTATGGCCATTCAGAAGGTCCTTTATGTGAATTATGGTGCATGCATTGCATTGAGTAGGGGATTCCTATCATTAATCTACCAAAAAATAATGCAATAATAAAGCATCTCTATAGGTGTAATGTTGGAAGTGGGTGGGCCACAATAACAATATCTCAGGTTTACAGGATCTTCCAACACATGAACCTTGACATACACACCTTAATACTAAAAACGATGATGAGTGAGAGATAGAGAAAGAATAGGTAAGATTTCAAATGTGATGGTGATCTATATTCCAATGTCAAATTACAATGTGTGAATATGATACACGAGATTATGTGCCTAAGAGGTATGAAGAGTGTGTGTGTGTGTGTGAATATGGAGAATATGAACAATTTAGAAGTGTTTTACAATGAACCTGAATTTTGACTATCCCTAAATCAGAAACTAGTGAATGAACAAGTGGGGACAGATGTAGACTTGTTACTCATAGTATGTTGCTGACATGAACTCCTCCAGATGTTTCTAGATGTAGAGCACACCTTCTCCAAAAGTGTAGCAAAAGTGTGAATATGATACACGAGATACACGAGATACACGAGATACACGAGATTATGTGCCTAAGAGGTATGAAGAGTGTGTGTGTGAGAATATGGAGAATATGAGCAATTTAGAAGTGTTTTACAATGAACCTGAATTTTGACTATCCCTAAATCAGAAACTAGTGAATGAACAAGTGGGGACAAATGTAGACTTGTTACTCATAGTATGTTGCTGACATGAACTCCTCTAGATGTAGAGCACACCTTCTCCAAAAGTGTAGCAACTCTCCTCCTAGTGATTTCCTCCATGCTCTCCTCCTTGAGTTGATTGAGTGGACTTTAGAAGATATCTCAACAATGATTTGTAGCCATCTTTGTGTAGGTTTCAAGTTGATCAAGCGATGGCTTTTCATAAAGGCTACGAACAAAAACTACAATCGAAAAAGCTACTATTGTCGCTCCTCCACCAATCTTTCATAATTGAATTAAATCTATGATCTCCAAAAAATCTTATGCATGTCGTCGTCCATGGGGATCGAGCCCGAGCACTGTGATTTTCTTTTAGATTGTTTGATCTAGACCATAACTCCAATGTGCTTTTGTTCTAGAGATGAGTATGAAGAACATATGGTATGCTCTAACTTGAAGAGTTTTGGGACCTATTTTGGGCTTTGTTTTCAACAATCTCCCCTTCAATGTCACAATGGTACAAGGTTTGATAACCTGCAAAACTTCTGATATCTGCAAATATCTCAAACTCATCTCCTTTTGAAATGAAAAGGTCCAAGGTAAGCAAACATTATTGAGGAAGAGGACTTCAATCCTATTAGAAATGACAAAATTGGACATGACTTATCCCAAAGATCGATTGCACATTTAAGAATTATAGCACTATGTGTGTGAACACTTAGTAATTACCAAGGATAAGGTAGTAGATGCATTAGCAATTACCAAGGATAAGGTGAAATGATACAAAGAAACTTGAGTAATATCTCAAATCATGGAGTTGATATATCTTGGTAGTGATGTGTATGAAAATACTTTTTTTCCTCTTTAGGAGGTTTCTTTCCGTCCGCTTGTATATATGCCTATAATTGTAACAAACCACTTGTACATTCAGTTGGTAATACATTATGAATTGTGTTTTTCTCCAAGCTTCTTCTTCTTTCTTGTGTTGTTTGTGTGCTTTTCCATACCTTGAACTCCAACAATTGGTATCAGAGCACATCCTCACTTCTCTAGAGGATTGTCGACACCCCTCCGATCATAGTCTCAGAATTGCAGAAAATTGGTGAGCTGACTTGGGAAGATTAAGAGTTTGTCTCATCCTTCAAATGCAATATTGTAATGACTGTATAGGAAAATTTTTCCTTTTGTGTCAAACATATATACAAGATTTGATTCACTAGTACAAGCATCTTGAAGTCTGCTTCAAGCTTAGTAGAGCTTGGTCGGGTGTTTTTGTTCAACTCTTTGAGATACAATCACTTTTTTGCATCAAGGTTTAGTCACTAGTCATGGTTGAATTGAAATCAATGATGTGTTTTGTATGTTGGCTATTTAGGATAAGCCGGATGGTACTAATTACCCATTGTAGGCATAAATGATGCCTTATGTATTGGTGGTAGCAAAAGGGTTGTGGAACATTGTGTAGGGTGCTGAAAAAATGTCTTATTACACCTACAAGTACAATGATTAAAGGTGATGCAAATGGTGTTGAAGATGATGGTCTTCAATTTCTTAGTCGTGCTATGGTTCTTGCTCTAGCTACTATAGAGAAACTTTGTTGGGATGGCAGAGATGCACATGCTCACGCATTTATAGCTTTGTGTGTCAAATGTGCCATTATGCCTCATGTTCACTCTTGCAAATTAGCAAAAGATGTCTGGGATACTCTTACAACATTATACCAATCAAGAAATGAGGTGCATATTACTTATTTTCAAAAACACTTGGAAAGTGAGCATATGAATGAAGGATAATCAATGGATAATTTTTTGACAAAGATCAAAGATTTGAAGGAGTTGATTTTTGCTAATGAAATCTTGTCAGATAGTTCACTTATGTAAACCATTGTTAACAATCTTCCAAATTCTTATCAAAGTTTTGCTTCTATTCTACTCTTTCATTGATGATGAAAGGCAATCCAAATACTTTAACATTTGAAGAGTTAGTCTCTATTTGTTGCAAGAAGATTAGTCCAAGTAAAACAAGTCAATTATGTGTGTTGTAGATTTAGCTTTCGAAGCTAGTCAAAAGGGAAAAGGTATATGGAGCTCATCTACTAGTGAACAAAAATTTGCAAATGCTACACACTCAAAGAAGGGAGACAAAGGTGATAAGAAAAGAGAAGAGAATAGTGTTACAAGTGCTATAACATAAATGATCATGCCATAAAGAGTTGTCCTAAACTTGAGGCAAAGGAGGCAAAGAAGAAAGAGGTTGGAATGGTTGCTATAGAGACCACTACACCTAAAAGGGAATCTCCTAATCTTGTTGAGAATGAAGAATGGGCATTTACTACTGTTTGTAGCTATGATCATCTTCCCATGAGCAGTGTATGTTTGTAGTAGACTTGGATCTTTGGTACTTTGATAGTAGTGCAACCAAACATATTACCTTGCAACACAATTTCTTCACTTCACTTGCGTCTACCCCTATATGAAATACTCTCACATGTGCTAATAACTTTTCTTATCATGTAATGGGAGTTGGATAGGTCATTTTGATTATTGTTGATGGTAGTTCTTTGCATTGTCAGATGTCTTATACGTGCTAGAAATCAAATAAAAATTATGCTCGGTTTCAACAGTAGCCAAAATTGGCTTGGTTGTCAAATTTGTTGATCACAGATGTACAATTCATGATCTCTCAAATGGTGATGTTATTATTGCTATTGGCATTTTATGTCATAGGTTGGATAACCTCATAGGTTATGCAAAGTTTATGAATGATTTAGCATGTGCTGTTCATGATTCTCAAGCTATCTGAGATGGAAAGCTTTGGCATGCATGCTTTGTACATCTGAATTTTGCTAATTTACTTTGCATGCATAAGTTTGAGATAGTTTTCTTAGTGCCCAAACTTGAGGCACCTTCTAGACATGTCTCTGAAGGTTGTTCCTCCTTCCCAAATGAAAATTCAATTAGAGCTACTCATAAATTGCATGTTGTTCATAGTGATGTTTGTGGTCTTATGCAGACGCATTCATTTGGGACCATACTTCATGACTTTGATTGACGACTTTTCCAAGCATGCATTGGTTTATCAACT
Organism: Ceratopteris richardii; assembly: GCA_020310875.1. Taxonomy (NCBI): domain Eukaryota; kingdom Viridiplantae; phylum Streptophyta; class Polypodiopsida; order Polypodiales; family Pteridaceae; genus Ceratopteris; species Ceratopteris richardii. Next base: position 156,359,786 of record CM035407.1, read on the forward strand.
AAAAGCAAAGCTCGAAGCATTTATTCTCTTTATACATTTCTTGGTTATGCTTGAAAATCTATCGGCATGTAAAATCGGCACCCTATTTTTTGAGCGAAGGAAGGAATACGTGTCTTCTAAGTTTAATGCATTTCTAGCTGAGCATGGGATAAAGCATTAGTGTACAATGCCATATACATCAATGGATTTGGTGAAGGAAAGGAAAGTTCTCTCATGGAAATTGCGAGGTGTAATTATTCAAACTTTACAGCATAGCTTTTGGCTTGAAGTTGTTATTTGTTACGTACATACTTAACAGATGTTCCACCAAAGCATTGCAATCAATCACTCCATATGAGGCTTTCGATTGTCGGAAACTGACTGTTGGTCATTTTCTTGTCTTTGGTTATCTAGCATACACATTAGTGCCTAAACAATAACACAAAACTTTGGATGATAAAGTAGTTAAATGTATTTATGTTGGGTAAAGTTTTGAAAGCAAAGGGAAGCGTTTGTGTTGTGCATAGAATAAATGCATTCTAGTTATCCATGATATTTTTTTGTGGAAGATGTAATTTAATCCTTACTTTCATGTACTAAGGAGACATCAGTTAGCTCGAAGGATGTGTATGACACTTTGGTGCATTTTTTTACAAGTGGACAGTTAAGCGTGGTCCAAATGAGGTAATTCCTCAGCCTTTACATGTTCCAAATGATGATAATAGATCATTCCATTTCTAATGCATATCTATGTGATGCACATGTTCATGAGAGGGTTGACATAGAAGAGGCAAAAACATTGCTTAAATGGCACATGTAGACTTGAAAGATAACAAATTAGATGCACCTCTCTCATATCGTACTCATTCAGGCTCTCATAGTGCTTCCTTTGCATCAGATTTTTATGCAATGGTTGTCTATAGTATTTGTGATGAGAATAAGCTTGTTTCTTTTGATGAAGCACATTCAAAAAATTGGATGGTTGTTATGCAATGAGAATATGATGCTATTATGAAGAATGGTACTTGTTCTTTATGTGATTTGTCTCCAGATAAAAAGCCATTGGCACAAAGTGCATATATGAGCCGAGCTTGATAGAATAATTAATAGGTATAAGGTAAGGCTTATTGCCAAGGGTTATGCTCAAGAGAAAGGCATTCATTTTGATGAGAATTTTTCTCCCACATGTCGAATGACCACTATTCATAGCATCTGTGCACTTGAAACTCATTGAATGTAATCAGTTGGACATTAAAAGTACATTTTTGAATGATGATTTACATGAAGAAGTATATATATTTCAAACTCGTGGTTTTTTTTGTAGAAAGGGTATGAAAAGAAACTTTGCAGGTTGAAAAAGGCACTACATGGTTTGAAGCAAGCATCACATGCTCGGTATGTGAAGATACATGCCTACTTACTAGCACATGGTTTTGAGGACAATCGAACTAAGAGCACCTTATATATTAAGCATGCAAGCGATGTACTTTTGATTATTGTTGTATATGTTGATGAGTGATGATGTGTTGCTCACTGGTCTATGAAAAGCATATTGCTAAATTTAAGGTTGATTAACATGCCTCTTTTGAGATGTCAAAATTGGGGCATTTGCATTATCATTTGGGCATTTAGTTTATGGAAGTTGATAGGGGAATAGCTTTTGTCGAACAAAATGTATTGATAGATTATTGCAGCGTTTGGCTTTGAAGATTGCAACCTATTGCCACTCCATGGAAATAGGTTTATGGTTGAGTCTTCACGATGCTTGAGATGCATTTCAGGTTGTTCTCTATCAACACACTTGATTTACTTATGCATAAATTGGCTTGATATTCAATTTTTTATCTCTCGCATGGGTAGATTTATGCGTTGCACAGGATTCAAGCATTGGTAGGCAATTATGTGCATCTTTTGCTAGTTGAGTGGTACGTGCTACTTGGGGGGATCATTATTTCTAGATTTACATGCTCTCTTTGATTTAGATTGGGCTGATTGCTATGACACTCGTGTGTCGGCTAGCGGTTTTTACTTCATGCTTGGTAGCTTATGCATATCTTGGTTGAGCAAGAAGTAGTCTATTGTGGCCATTTCTAGTCATGAAAGTGAGTATAAGGCAACTTTCACAATGTTTTCTGAGTGTGTGTGGATCATTATTTCTAGATTTACATGCTCTCTTTGATTTAGATTGGGCTGATTGCTATGACACTCGTGTGTCGTCTAGCGGTTTTTACTTCATGCTTGGTAGCTTATGCATATCTTGGTTGAGCAAGAAGTGGTCTATTGTGGCCATTTCTAGTCATGAAAGTGAGTATAAGGCAACTTTCACAATGTTTTCTGAGTGTGTGTGGCTCACATGTGTCATTAGGGGAAAAAATGACCCTTGCATCTTGCGATAACTTAAGAGTCCAAATTTATTGACACCCATGAACTCAAATAAAGTTGTGAGGCTTTTGAATGTTGGATGGTAAAAAGACAGTGGATAAGGAGGATGTATTGAACCATGAGTCCAAAGATCAATACTCTTTTTTCCAGCTGCATGACAATCATTTTGAGAGTCCACATCATTGTTGCATCACGTGCTTGGAGGGAACTCTCCAAGAACACAAACATGGATACTTGTTGATGTAGTAGCATGAGGGCATCCTAGTGTGAGGGTTGTAATAGATTTCAACATCATCTTTACCAATTTCTACAAGAATATCAAAAACAAAATGAAAATTGGTTAGAAGGATCTCTAAAGCTTGTGTTTTGGAGAGAAAAATGTGTTTTCTTGTATGTGATTCGATCAAAGTATGTTTTTCCCCTATGTATGGCTGGAAATTATGAAACTTGAAAAAAAAAATTTAAAGGGAAAACATAGCTATAGATTTGATGATGTGGCACTTTATGTTTGGAAGAAACTCAAAAATCTACTTTTTCTAAAAGAAACTTTTAAAAATGAGTTTAAAAGTGTCACTTCTTACATATATATTAAAAAATGGACCCTTTTAAGCAAATATATACTAAAAGATGAGACTTAAAAAAAATCATTTTTTTCTTGACATACATGCAGGAGTTTGATGATCTAGAGATTAGATTCTCCTGCTCTCTCTCTCTCTCTAGAAGAAAAGAGGGAAGAGCCGAGTAAAGCCTTAAAAAATCCTACTCTAGCCTATTAAAATTGCCTTATTAAATGCACTTTGTCCCAAAAAGTTCCCAAAGGAACAAATAGTATTATTTCATTTTTTTGTAGAACTCCCTAGTTTACAAAAGTAACTTCTTCTCAAATACATGGGCAAAAACCTTTTGTAGATGGTATAGGTGATTTTGATGTAGAATAGCATTTAAATGGAGACCTTAAGAGTATTAAATGCATGCTAGGTTGTAAACAAGGTGCATCTGCTCTCTATCCTTGCCCATATTGTACACAAGGTTATAAAGCATCTAAGTTATAATGTAAACATGCAAGGGCATTGAAGAGATTGATGAGAGACACTCATGGAATAATAGTGAATGGGAGATATGTCTTCTGAGGTGTCCAATGTTAGAAGAACCAAATCATGAGAAAACCACCAATGATTGCAACCCCATTATTCCATGTTCTTTGGTCAAAACTCCCTTTTTCACTTTGCACGCCTTCATGCAGATCTTCCATAGGATTTTGGAGCTCCATATTGAATATGCATTTACAATGAAACCACTAGAGAGGCTTATAGTAGCAATTCAAAAAATAGAAGACCTAATTCTATTGGTTGTCATGGTGGTCATGTATCTTTGGTTGTTAAGAAGTATGATGAGTCTCAAAAGATTTAAGAACAAGTTTCAATGATTGGGAAGAAGGCAAGAAATTTCTTTAAGAGAGGTGTGAATAGTCAAGATGATGGAAAATGGGAGCTTTGGAAAGACCTCTATTTGATTACGAGAGACAATGGCAATTAGGTTGATCTCATTAATAAGGGAAAGAAGGTTTGAGCATCCTTAGATCAATTGTTGCATTTGATGGGTCTAATTTTCCCTAACACTTCACAACGAGAAGTATTCCAAGTGACTTTGAAGGAGTTCACATAATCAATCATCCTATCATGGGGAGAGAGCAACATTACATATTACATTGTAAGTTTAGCTTACATTTTTAATAAGATTTTTAATATTCTATGTACATTTTATTGATCCAACCATATTATTTTCTTTTTGCATATGGAGCATTTTTTATGAGGTGAAGTACACAAGGAATGGAGAAGTCACATCATAGATCTAGACATGCTTAGTTTGAAACCACCTATCATGGGGGTGGTCGACTATAATCAAACTATTTTAAAGAAATGTCAATTGGTTTTTTGTATGAATTCTCTAGAAAATATGCAATGGAAGGAGCACATGAGTTGCAAATAGAAATATTTTCAAGAAAGATACAACAATAAATTGCAAGTGAGAAATGAATGCCATCATAAGGACCACTATGTCATGCCCAATTACATGCACAAGGATTGTGTGAGGGTTTCGACTCCCACCGTAGATTATTTCATATGGAGACTTGATTGTCAAGGTTTTTATGTTTCCACTCTCATCAAACACATTTTCAATTCTTTCCATTATATCATGCTTAATTTTTTTATTGTTATTATTAGTTTTAAAATTGTTTTTCTAAACGTTTTCTTAATGTTTCTTAACTATTTAAATGTCAACAGATAAAACTTAATTGAAAATCTTTAAATAGAGAAGACCTTATTCATTTTGGTACTTTTGATCCTAAGAGAATGGCATGTATGAAGAAAACTACTAGGAATGATCCCATCATGTACCCTAGCCATGTGCAAGGTACCCAACACCCATTATGGATGACACCCCACAAGAAGTGTTGAACAACAACCCACTCTTCTAGACACCACTCCAATGAGGGAACACATTCTAGAAGCATTCCATCATGGGAAAATGAAGCTTCGCCACATGAGAGGGATGTAACACAAGAAATGTGATGGTCCCCTTCTATATTTGATGATGAGCTCCCAAGTAGCACAATATTCATGTTGAGGCCCAAAGAACAAGGATAGAGATAAAATATTACATTAGTCAAAGTCAGATTTTAAAGAGTTCTTAGATCAAGAAAGTGTTAACAAGCCACCATTGAACAACCCTTATATCCCAGTGAACCATCGAGTAACACAAGAGGCAAGAGACTACCTGCAGGATAAGGGAAAATACCAACAAATGAAGCTAGAGAGCAAAGGAAACATGGAAATAGGTCAAAGCATGTAAATGAAGAGGCAATGCCATCTCGCATGCCCCAAGAAAAATAAGAACTATCAACCACATCGTAGACCACAATGACCACAACTCAATATCCCTCCACATGGAAGAGCACCACAATTATGTAGAAGCAAACTAGAGCTTTTGTGAAGATAAGGCATTATTAGAAGTTTATGGAGCTTCTAATTCCATGAAGGCCATTTGCAAGCGTTGTGAAGGAAGAGCTCCAAAGCTATTGTGCCACACTTCACATTCAAGGGATATCAATTGAAGCACTCCAAGAGGTTACAAAGGCTTATCTAATATCAATGTTGGAAAACTTTAACTTGTGTGCTATCCATGCAAAGAGAGTGATAATACAACCTGAGGATATAAAGCTAGATAGAAGGATTAGATGAAGTAATCCTTAAAATTTTTAAAATCTTTTGAAAGAACTTTTTGCATAATCACAAATGATTAATATGATCTTCTTCTTATTATGTTTGATTTTTGAAGTGTTTTGAAGTCTATTTGTCTCCTAAGTTTTTCAAACTATATTTGCAACCACAAATCTATCAACATCAATGGCTTCCTACACATAGACGTTTATTTATTAAAAATATGAAACATAGATACATACATCTTGAAGTCTATCCTCATCCTCTCCTCTTCAGAATGAATCTAGAGGAATTAAGGAGTGAGCCACACCACTTTGTTCTATAGCTGGGGATGTTGCAATCATCTTCTCCAAAATTCTTTCCCTTGCTACAAACAAATCCCCTTCAGTGGTGTTTCAAGAACATAGAGTTTTGATAATACAAGAGTTTTGAAATAACAATTGCAAACAACAATGTATACACAATTTCGATCATATATTACTCCTCTAATTTCTCCAAGTAAAGTTGTTTACAAGTGCAAAAAACCATCAAGTAGAAGGACTAGGACCCAAAAAAGTGACAATCCACTATACAATCATTAGGTTGCAAAAGAGCTATGATAATGAAAGCTTAGTTCCATATTTACTCCAATCTGCAAGGACTTTTAGTTTGTATTTCAATCTCCTTTCAACCTATAGCGAGCTTAAAAGGAAATAAAGTTATAGAGCTAAAATAAAAATTAATGACTAGATTACTTATACAAAAGCATGACATTCCTAACCTTATGCCCTTGTGTTCTGAATTTGGAATGAGTTAGTTCAAAGTATCAACATAAGATTTTTTTATCTTCTAAAGAGGAGCTCATAAAGATATTTAAGTCAACATCTGCAAGTCCCTTGCAATATATTAAACCAAGGGCTTGCAAAATGGAAGATGCCTCTATAATTTATTTTTTTTAACTTTAGAAGGCTTTTGAGACAATTGGTTAAATTAGTATGATGATGAATATTTCCCTAGTTGGTAGGATCTCGAAACAACTTTCATTCAGACTTTAAAATCAAGTAACTCTATCGAATGTATTCTTGATGAGTTCGAAAGATTAAGATTATGAACATGAGAACATTCCAAGAAAAAATGATGGCATCCCAAAAAGTTATTAATAAAAAAATTGATAGAAAAATATCTTCCAATGGTATTGCAACAAAAAACAAAAGAGAATCCTTAGATCAAATGCCTCTAGATGAGATTTTGAAGTCACTACTACCAAGATTGAGAATGCAAGAACCCTCTTTGGACAGTATGCATTCAAAAAATGCCTGCATGGGGAGTGTGTAATGTAAGTAAGGAATGAATTAGAATCTTCAAAGTTGTAGAAGGTACTAATTGAAGAGAGATCTTTGCTTTGCAACCCAATGGACTCACTTAGCTTGAACAAGAACTTAAAGGCTTCGTATCTAACAAATATGTATGAACAATCGTATGGTGTAATTTCTATGTTAATATGGGGCACACCATGTTGGATTTGACCAAGAAGATCACTTTCAAATATTTTACTAAAAATAGACATGAGCATTGGGATTTCCTCTACTTGAGGGGCATGGAACAAGAAAAAGGGCATATAACATTTTCTATGCTAGCATTTACTGCAAGATGTGGGCAAAAGTCATCCTTATGAGCCATGTTACAATCCGCCACTCCTCTCTCTCTCTCTCTCTCCCTTCATCTCCTCCTTGCTCATCTTGTTCTGCCCACCAAAGACCTTCACCAAGGGGCTTTTCTTTTGCTTAATCTCTATGTCATTGTTGATAACATGCTTCCATTCCATTTTTATAGCCAATGAGCATGTAAAGAATTTGTGCCTTCTTCTTAAATCAACACATTCCTTTGATTTCCCACTGCATGCATGTCACTACAAGGCAGATATTGTATCTTTTATTCATCATGAATTTTGACTAGATTTCTTCATCCTTATAATTATAGTTAGCTTCACCTTTGGTAAAAATATCCTAGCATAGCTCATGTGAAAATGAGCTTGCACATATATCTTCAACAAGCCTAACATTGGCTAACACAATGAAGGAACAATAACATAGTTTACTTGTGATATTATTAAAGCAAAATGCAGCACGTTTTCTTTTGTCTCTACGATTTACATAATTCTTTTACCGAGAATTAAGCACAATAATTAACATATCAAAATGTGGAAAGTTCCACAAATATGAAATGAGAATGTTCCATTGTCATGCCTTCAATCACCATGGGAAGATTTTCACTTTGAAATAGACATAATAAGAACACACATAATAGAATAAGGTTTCATTTACTTCAATAATTATATTGATTGTTTTCCTTTAATAATTCTAGAGAGTTGTATGGTCCTTTCGAGAAATTCCACATTTTCATGTGATAAATTATTGCAAGGTGTTGCTCTAGCACAATGGTAAGTACCACATTAAGAAGCTCCACCTCCTTAATGTCAATCCGCGGAAGAGATAGGAGTGATATGAAGATCATGAATGTGAGATGTAGCGAGAGTGAAGGTGAGAAGCATGGACATACACACACACATACACACACACATACACACACACAATAAAGAGACAAGCAAGACACAATGGAAGGTAGGAAAATAGACTCTATTGCTTAAGATCACTCTTACAACTCAAAATAGCTCTAAGCTCTCTCTACTCACACAAGCTAACCTCAAAAATGAGCTCTCTAGCTCTATTTATAGTTTTTAAACTAGTTTTGACCGGTTTCACATCTAGTGATTGACATAGTTAAAAAATAGGTTCTAGGTGCTATTTGAAAGGGTAAACAAGGTCTAAAAATAACCAAAATTAATAGGCTCGTTCTACCTAAGCTCCTCAAGCTCGAGGACTCCTTGGCTTGCACAAAATGGAGCAATGAATTACAAAAGTAGTTGTTCTATGTTACATATGGTGCAATAGTGATGATAATCACTGTTGAGGGTTTTGAAAAGTATTTATAAAAGATATTTGTTTGAAAAATAATTCGTCTTGCTCCCCACTACTTCGTTGTGGTCTTCCTTCACATGCTTCCATGTCATCTATGCCTCTAGCTACTGCCAACACCCCCCTCCCTCTCGCTTCTGTCATCCTTGATAGAACCTTGTTGCGGGGTCTGTCGGATATAATTTTGTAGGAGGTTCTGACGAGGGTGTGCTCTGAAATGCGAATTCCTCTAGCAAGATCTTCTTCGAGTTTTTCCCAATCTATGGGTTGAGGTTCATCTGGTGGCAGGAGCCTGTAGTGCGTGGATTACACCATTTATTCACTGGAAAATAATTGGAGTAAATGTGTGGGCCTGTTGATGAACACCTCTGAATGATACTCCCAAAATCTTGTTGTAAACATTTCTTCGAAGGTCATTTTGTAGCATGCCGATAGATATTTGATGCAACAATGCCAGGCATAACACACTCGGAGCGATGGTGTCATACTCATATCATATGCTAAATCTTGATTGCCATGATCGAATCCCGGGCTGTTCACATGTGGTGCCTTGACGCGACGAAAGACTTTGAATACTACCTGCATCATGTCAAAGATTTTGACAGTCATATGTGCTGCTACATCATCCATTCATCGTAAGTGAGGGAGCAAGTGGCGAATAGTTGCCATCATATATCCTACAATTGGTGGTCCGATGGGTGGAGTGAAATACGAGTAATTGAACAAGTCCTGGCATTGCTTGTTGTTCTATACTTTGATTGCAAAGGCCTTCCAAGAGCAGCGATATGGCATTGGTCCCCAACATGGGTTATACTTTGAATGGAGTGGTACCTTGGCCCATGTGCTCATCATTTCTTGATATTCCTATAATAAGTCCTAACGCCAAGTTGGTTGATATATTTCTCCTCTCTGCGCATCGGTTGGCAAGTCTTCAGGTTCAAACTGAGTAGCATGGGAGGGTTTCTTGCCTGTCTCTTTTTTGATGGTCAATTGATATTCTACCATTAACATAAAATATGGCTTATATTGTAGCTCATGCCCAAATATATACCTACGAGGGGCCAAATGAGCAAAGTAAGGTGATTGTAGTATACGTTCCTCTATCATGGTCATTGTGTGTAATTGAGCCTCCACATGCGCTGAGTGTGTCTTGCCAAGTTCTTCTACAGTCTTCATCCATGCAAGAGTAGGTAGTTCGAATGTGGTCTGGCCCTCAGCCATGACACGCCCGCCAGGGATGGGTTGGGGTTCATAGGCTTCTTCAAAAGTGTCCTCCACCTAGATAGTCATTGTTTCTTCATCCGCTGGTAGTTCCGGTGGGGAATCTGGCCTAGGTGGTGCTTCATATGCTGCTATCTGTGTTTGAAGAGTCAATACCTGGGTCCGTAAAGTGTTGAGTTCCTCGATGATTTCAGTAGGTATGGCCGCAGGTGCTGGTGGTAGTTGATGTACAGGTGCTCGTAACTGTAATATTTTGTGTTCCTCTTTGAGCTTCTGGTATTCCTCATTCATACTGTCATAATCCTTTAGTAGTCGGACATGATCTTCCAATAGTATCTTCATGGATTCGGAGGGGACAACTTTGAAACAGCTGGGACTCAAGGGTTCATCCGGTTGGTCTAAAGCAGCTTCGAGGTTTTCTCTATTCTGTTCCTGTAAGCGTTGATTCTCTTCTTTTACTACTGCTAGGTGGCATCTTAATAGTCCCATGTTTCTAGTGAGTGTCACATTGCAAATAGTTTGAGCCCTTAACAAATTGTCAATATCTGTAATTGCCTCTTTTGTCTTCTGTTCACTTTCGACTTCAAGTTTATGGTAGGCCTAGCGTAGCTCTTGGTGGCCTGTGTTAAGGGAGGCATTCTCGATTGATAAAGAATTGAGCTGCGACTGTAAGTCGTTCGTGGTCTGCTGCTCCGTCTGATAACTCGTACCTAGAGATGCGAACTCATCTCTCACTTGTGTCATACATACGAACATTTGACGGAATGTCGTGTCAATTGTGGGTGATAGTATTAACGATGGAGTGAGTGAAGATGCTGTGGGTGTGGGTGTTGATGCATGGGGAAGGGGAAATAGGGATGGGAATGTGGATGTAGTGATGACCGTGGAAAAATGTGATGTGCCTAAATGTGGTGGTGGAATGGATTAGGTGAGTGGTGGTGCAGTGGTTGGTGATATGTCCATGTCACTGGACGTGGTGTCGAGTGCAGTGACTATGAATAGTGGAGTGACAGTGGGTGCATGAGTGGATGTGAATATAGGATTTACAAAGGTTGCCGAATAATTTACAAATGGGGTCTCTTGTACTGCTTGGTGGAGAGGGGAAAGAGGAAATATAGTGGGTCGGGGAGGTGAGACGGGGGAGAAAGTCAATGGAGGGGGAAATGGGAATATGGGTCTAGGAGGGGTGGGGAAGGAAGGGATGGTTGGAGGGAGAAATGTTCTGGATGGAAGGGTGAAAGTCCTAGGAGGTAAGCTAGTTTGTGTAGGTGCAGAAAGGGTGAGAGGAATTAAGGCAATAAAGGCTTTGGCTACCGCACTGTCAAAAGATGTGGATGGTCTAGGAGAGGCAGGGTGTACAGGAGAGATTGGAGGGGCGGGAGGTGAAAGAGGAGCGGTTAGTGTGGGGAGAACTTCGACAATAGTGGTGATATGTACAGTAGAAGTGCCAGGTGGGGAGTCGGTGATGATCGTTTCTTTTGCCAAAGATCCTTCTGGAATGAGACATGCTTCTTTGGCCTGTTGTATGACTCTATCCATTGGTACACGAATATATTGACCGGGTTTTGATAGTAATCAAATTCTTCGTGGGTCAAATTGCGGTAGTGGCTTTCTTTGTAAATATCGTAATGCTTCATTAGTGCCTACTGACTTGACCAGTTCTCTGAAACCTTGAATGTAGGCTTCTTCGAAACCTCCTGTAGCTAGTTCGTGTCCTACAAGCGCTTGGCTTTCTTCCTCTGAGAGTTTCTTGCATGCCCAAACTGCTTGCATGGTTTGGTATAGCTTCTTGATTGCCAATGTATAGGCTGATACTTCAAATTTCTCATCTTCATAAGTATTGGTGTCACCCTGAGTGTCAGTGTGTTGTTCCTGTTCATCTGTCTGCACATTCTCTTGAGATTCATGACTGGCCTGACTTGCTTCATCATCTCCGTCTTCATCATCAGTTTCTGTCCTTTCTTCTTCAGAGCTGGATACAACCTGCCCTTGCGGTTGATCAGGGGGTGTGGTAGGGTAACTTGGTCATTCATATTCCTGAGAGAAAAATTGTCCTTCTGAAAATTGAAATTCATTTGAAAAAGCATCCGACATTTCAAAATCAAACGTGGTATTCATTGGTTCTACTTCCAGGTTGGGTATAGGAAAAGTAAATGCTTTTGCACCGATGGAGGTGGGAATTCCTGCTGCTGTGGTGGTGGGTTCCTGAACTGAGGTCGCCTAAGAGGTAACTGCACTGGTAGTGTCTTTTGTGATGACATGTCGTGACATTCATCTGCGAATGGGTTGTATATGCACAGGGGGTTCTGTAGGTGATTGTTCTGGAGAGGGTTGATGTGACGGGGACTCTGGAGCTTGTAGGCATGGGATAGATCCTTGCATGCCCTTGCCTTCCCATCCCTTGCAAGATTTTATGGCCTTCTTGGCGGTCCCTTTGAATGCCTTCAATTCTTCACTTGTCATTGCGCATTCTATAGGCAAGTCATAAGCCAAACACATATACACAATTCGAGTGAGAGCACAACATCCATGGATGACTTTTTTCCTTTCCCATCTGTTCTACGCTAAATAAAACTAATCAATGATCCAGCTTGCAAGATCTATTGTTTGGGGCCCAATACAAGCTAAATACAATCCGAACCAAATACGCTTGTGAGGCATAGTAAAACGATCCTGAGCCGGGAATGCAAAGTGTTGCATACATATACGTAATGGCTTGGATAGCTCAAGTGTGATGGCCGAAATGTCTTCCCATTTGATATCCACATGCTTCATCGGCTCCTTGAGGGAATGTTCATCCTCAAGTATGTCACTAATGGGTCACTCCATTTTGGTGTGAGTGACACATGATATAACATGGCATGTTCTACTGGTGGTCTTTCACAACAAACAAGGAATTCTCTACACAACTTGTAGACATCTGCTTCCATTGAAGGCCAATATATTCCTAGTCTATGCAGAGTCTGCAAGGTACGATGTCTTGAATGATGTTTCTTTGATGCTCCTACATGTGCTAATTGCAACCAATTCGTGTGTTCTAATTCATCTACACAACATGCAAGAATCTTTTGATTATCCTATTTATATATACTTCCTGCTATTATTTGATATCTTTGAGACTTGGTGATTTCTCCTTCTTTGATCCTTATCCTAGGATTCTTGGGTCCATATGTGAGAATGGGGACTATCAGCTTAGCCCATTCTGGTACTATTTCTAGGTTAAACAAATATGCATCAGGTAATTCATCTTCTATTCCTTGAGGATCTTCTCCTTTGGTTAATCTTGAGAGGTGGTCAGCTCTAAGGTATGTCTTTCCCTTCCTGACTACTACTTCAAAGTCATACTCCATGAGTAATAGAAACCAACGTATCAATCGTCCTGTATTACAAGGCTTATTGACTAAGTACAATAACGCTTGATGATCCGTAAAGAACTTGAACTTGTTTGTCGACAATGAAATTAGGACACATTTACACTTTCAAAAACCTAATAAGTGTTGAGATATCAAGCTCAACATGTGATGATCTAGGATGACATGTATGATCACTTTTTGATTTCTCTAACATGTATAGTGGTCACTCCAGGATATGTCAAGCATACTTCATTGAGCTTAACTCACTCATTCGTGGACATTAGGATTTTCTTTAGGTACTATTAATTATACATTGCACTTGTATTGTTGTTTAAGGTCATTCTTGTACATTGCTTTTATGTAATAGAAGAAGAAGAAGATCATTCTTCCTTGCATAAATCTCTGTGTTTTCCTCGTTGATTGTGAGAGTGTGTGTGTGTGAGCTCTCTTCCTTATCTCCTTCCTCATGACATGGTATCAGAGCCAATGTGGCTGTAGAGAGCTTGTGGAGAAGGCTGACGATGAAGAGTAAACAAGAAGGCATGGGGAAAGTGTGATTCACAAATGACCTCAGATTGCTACAAAAATTGTCTTGAAGGTAGAAGGCATGAAAATATTTTCAAGAGCTATCCCTTCACGATCACCTGTTTCTATCATATTTTTGTTTCAGAGCCATCTCGACCTCCATTTTGATCCTGAAAGGTGGGGCCCACAAAAAAATTAGGTCAATTTGTAGAACTGTAACTTCAGTCCTGTTCAGAAACACTCATATATTATAGATCCAAGATTTCAAGCGATTTTGTGTACTGTTGATACATGAAAACTGTGTTTTTTTGAGATCAAACTTTCACATCAAAGTGCGATAGTGAGAAGAAGTACTGCTTGTAGTGTTTTTGCAGTGTTGTGATTTGCTACAAAAATGGAAAACATAGATGGAATGAGTCACTTTATGAGTGATAAGCTAGACAAGACCAACTTTGATGCTTGGAGATTTTGAATCATGAATTTCCTGATGGGAAAAGGCTATTGGAAGTACATCAAAGGAGAGAATGAAAATGATCCATAGTTACCAGAGAGGAATTGAACTACAAATTAATTAAAAGCATATGAGGAATGGAATCAAGGAGCACAAAAGGTAATACAGGAGCACAAAAGGTAATGTATTGGCTATCTTTTAGCATAGAGGATAGCATTATTGGGCACATATAGGATGCCAAGACTCTGAACGAGGCTTGGAACAGTTTGGTCACATTGTATGAGACCAATACAAAGGCACGTAGATTGCAACTCAAGAACAAGATACATACACTGGAGAAGAAGGGCATGTCTGTAAGTGACTACACCTTGAAAATCAAAAGCATATGTGAGTCACTTGCATCTATTGGCATGAATGTAGATGATAATGATAAGGTGGAAGTGCGTGTTCGTGGTTTAGGAGCTGCATATAAGTAGTTCAGAACATCTATTTAGACCAAGGAAAATATATCAAATTTTGTTGATCTGGTGTCTATGTTGATTATTGAAGAAAAGAATCTTGGTGAGGACTGGAACTCCCAAGGAAAACCTAGTTTTAAGCAAGTATTCTACTTTGGCAGAGGAAGAGGTAGAGGTAAAGGCTTTGGAAGTGGAAGATGACACAATAACCAAGACCAAGGTCAACAACATAATCATGCAGGAGGTAGAGGACAATTTCGAGGTAGGGGGATCCAAAGAGGCCATAGGAATTTCCAAAGAAATGGTTCTGGTAATGAAAATAAAGGATGATGGAATTGTGGTAAACCTAGACACTTTGAACGTGATTCTAGGTTGAAGAATCAAAATAATAGAAGGTAGCAAAACAACTATGCATCCACAAGTGTAGATGATTCTGAGAAGTTGTTCATGGTCCAACATCACATGATGAATACGATGTTTGCTAATGTTTCAAAATTGAATGGTAATGTTTGGTATGTTGATTTAGGTGCTTCAAATCGCATGAAGAGTCATAGAGAATGGTTTAGTAGTTCTTAGAAATTACGAGTTCTTGGATATGTTGAAACAGGTGATGACACATCACACCCTATCAAGCATACAAGAAACATAGCACTGTCTATGGAGGATGAAAAGGTAAAACATCTTGCTGATGTGTTGCATGTTTCAAGTATAACAAAGAATATGGTTTCTCTTGGAAAAATGTTTGACTAGAGACTACAAGTCAGGTTCAATGCTAATAGGCTATATGCAGAAGAGTACAAACAAGATGGAAATTGATTGCCAAAGGAAACAAAGTGGGTAGGATGTTCACATTAAATGCAAAAATCCTTGAAATGAATGCAGCCATGTTTGCAAAAGGTGCAGGAGTTATTGTTGATATAGAAATTTGGCACAAACAAATTGGACATGCAAATTTGCAGAGGCTGAAATTGATGCAGACAAAGGAGATTGTCAATGGACTACCAAATTTCAAGGTTACAGAGATGCAAAAGTTATGTGGAACATGTCAATTTGGCAAATAGTCAAGAGCATTATTTTTTCATGGTAAATAGTGAGAATGTACTAGAAAAACTGCATACAGATGTTTGGGGCCCTGTAAAGTCCACATCTATAGGCGGTTGTAGGCTTTATGTTACTTTCATTGATAACCATACACACAAAGTATGGGGATATTTCATGAAAGAGAAGAGTGAGGTGTTCACTCACTTCCAGAATTTTAAGGCTATGGTGGGAATCTAGATACGAAAGTATATTCAGATATTAAGGTTCGATGGAGGAGGTGAATACATGTCAAATGAGCTCATCAACTTTCTTAAAGGTCATGGAATTCCATGGCGGTCTTCATGTAGGTACACACCAGCACATAATGGCATTGCTGAAAAAAATAAACATAATGTAGAAATAGCATGATGGTTGAGAAGAATAAGCCTCATTGTTATTGGGAAGAAGTTGTGCATAGTGCTGTATACATCATGAACAGAACTCCGATAGCTATTGTACATCATATTACACCAAAGGAGAAGTTTAGAGGTAAAAATCCAAACTTATCACATATGAAAGTATTTGGCTCTATTGCATATGTACATGTTCTATATTAGTTGAGGACAAAGCTTGATCCAAAAGTAGAAAAATGTATCTTCATTGGGTACTTCCTTGAGCAAAAGGGATATAAATGTTATAAGCCACTCACACGACAGGTGAAGGTAAGTAAAGATGTGGTGTTTGATGAAATATCAAGCTTCTATGTAGATGCCAAAGATGGACTTAATCTTGAACCAAATGATAGAAAATGCTGAAAAATCAAGTGCAGAATCTTAAGAATTGAGTGGACTAGATGCCTCACCAAGCAATAGTCCCAACTCAAACCCATGGAGTGGAAGATTGCATGGAAGTTTCAGTCCAAAAAATTCATCAACTACATCAAAGAAAGGTAAAGAAAAGCTTTCTGCTGGTAGTAAAACGTCTACAAGTTTTGAAGACATTGATGGAGATACGAGAAGTTTAGAAAAGGGCCTTGATGAGGAACTTGGATTTCCTTGTGTGAAGACTCTAGGAGTTAGAAAGGCACATGCAGATGATACAAGGAGAAGTGACCTAGGACCAAGAAGATCTAGGAGGATGCAAAATTCAGTGCAATGATTGACATATGATAGTTATATGGCTCATCAGTGTGCCTACATGACCAAGGTAATACAAGATGTTGAACCTTCTTGTTTTGAAGATGCAATTTTAAATGCAGATTAGGAAAAACCTATGGATGAGGAGATGGCTGCATTTTATGGAAACAAAACATGGAAGCTGGTTCCATTTTCGCAAGAAAAGAAACCCATAGGCTGCAAGTGGGTTTACAAGGTAAAACACAATGTCGATGGTAGCATAAGCATGTATAAAGCAAGATTGGTAGCAAAATGATATGCAAAGACATATGGCATTGATTATGAGGAAACCTTCAACCCTATAGCTAAAATGTCTACTATCAGAGCACTTGTTGCATTAGCTACAGCAAAAGGATGGACTTTGCATCAGATGGATGTGAAGAATGCTTTCCTACATGATGCATTATAGGAAGAAGTATACATAGACCTTCCACAAGGATATGAAGATTCAAAGCATCGAAAATATGTTGCAGGTTACAAAAAGCTTTGTATGAGCTTAAACAAGCCCCTCATGCTTGGCATGCAAGGATTGTTGACTACTTAACCACCATTGGATTTTCTATGTGTGATGTAGAACATTCACTATATGCAAGGAAGGGTGATGATGGCATGACAATTGTGGCTATTTATGTTGATGACTTGATTGTAGGTGGTGATAATGAAGAAATCATTAAAGAGGTAAAGCAACTTCTTATGCAAGAATTTGACATGAAAGATCTTGGTGTGCTGCACTATTTTTTGGGCATTGAGTTTATACATACAAAAACAGGTACATGGATGTCGCAAATGCTATATGCATTGAATATGATGCAAAAGTATGGTATGGCTGATTCTAAGCCAATTTCTATGCCATTAGATTAGAATTTGAAGTTGGATACTACATCAGGTGAAGAACTGGAAAATGCCACTATGTACAAGAAAATTATGGGAAATTTGGTACATCTCACAATCACAAGGCTTAATGTAATTGTTGGACTTGAAAGTCAACTTATGCAGGTTCCCAAGAAGCCATATTTAGATTCTCTAAGGTGCACTCTACATTATCTGAGTGCTACTTTGGATTGTGCACTGTTTTATGAAGCTGGTGTAGATTTGCAGGTTCATGGATACACCGATGCAGATCAGGCTGGTAGTATTCCAGATTGAAGATCTACTAGTGGCTTTCTATTCCCACTTGGGAGTGCAACTATTACATGGAGCAACAAAAAGCAACTCATTGTTGCTTTGCTGAGTACAAATTTGAGTATAGAGGTGCTACAATGGAAGCATGTGAAGCATCATGATTAGAGATGCTACTTTTCGATTTAGGTGTGGAAGTGAAAAAAAGCCAATCATTATCTATTGTGATAATCTTAGGAGATTCAGTTAGCATGAAATCTTGTTTTTCATGTTAGAACAAAGCATATCAAGGTACATTATCACTTCATCAGAGAGAAGGTATTAGCAGGTGATATTGATCTTGTTTATGTGAGGAGAGATGAGCACTTGGAGCAAAGAAGCTAAAAGAGTTTTGGAAGATGCTTGGATTAGAGGATATGACGTTGAGCTTGAGGGGGAGTGTTGAGATATCAAGCTCAACATGTGATAATCCAGGATAACATGTATCACGTTTTCATTTCTCTGACATGTATAGTGGTCACACTAGTATATGTTAGTGATACTTCATTGAGTTTTACTGGATTTATGTACCGAGAGTGATGACACATTTGTTTCTTGCCAACTCACTCATTCACGAACATTAGTATTTTCCTTATGTACTATTCTTTATATATTCCACTTGTTGTATTGTTGTTTTAGGTCATTCTTGTACATTGTAGATCCCACCCAATGAGGATTCGGTTTTTTGATTGTTCCCAAGCAATGCATCTGCTCTAAAGGAGAGTCCATTCTTTGTAGTTCACTCTTATTTTAGGGTCTATGCCCTCAATGCTAATCCAATGTCTAGTTTCTTGTTTCTAGAGGTGTTTCTAGTGTCTAAAATGCTTGTTCTAGAGTCTCTTAGCCTTTTGGAGATTCTAGGAAGCCACACCCTTGATGCCCATGATTGAAAACTAGATTGAGTCATTTTGTCTTATACCAGCCACCCATTTCCAATCTTTGCTGATTCTCACAAATTGTTTGATCTTGTTCTAACTCTTCCATAGGGAGCACACAAGATTTGAGCCTTTGGGGGAAATCAAAATCAGGGAGAATAAAAGCATAAGGAGGTCCAAGTCTTTCCAACTAGGGATGCCCACCTGCATAATCACGTTCTTGTTCATGAAGATGAGCTTGGCCTAGGAGGCCTCACAATTGCACCAAGCTCTGATGATCCGTTTTGCCACTAGCTTGTCAGCCATGCCTTCAATATCCATAATGCCTAGATCCCCACAATCCTTTTGGTTGATGCAGGTAGAACATTTAATTTTGGGAACCCCCCTTCTGTTGTGGTCCTCCATCCAAAGAAATTTTCAGCAAATTCATTAGAATTTGCTAAGCTCTTGATCTTTCAGTCTCTAGCAAGAGAGAAAGTAAATGGTTGAGGAGATGAGGAAGGTGTTAATTACCATGGCATGCCCCGCGAGGTTGAGTTGCATGCCCTTCCAATACACTAACTTGTTGTCTAGTTTGGGTAGGACCCAATTCCATTGCTGCTCCATCGAGACACCAAAGCTCATCGAAATACTAAGTAGGTGGAAGACCAGACCCTTGGGGATAATTTGGAAACCATGATCAAGCAGTAGTTGGGGTGGAGGTTCGATGATGGCTCTCAAAGTAGTTTTTGAGTGGTTTATTTTGTAAAGAGATGCCTCACAGAATGTGTGAAGGCACTCCCAAAAAGGTTTCAATGCTGGTCAAACCATTATGCAAAAATGTGTTCATGTCATCTGCAAATAGCCTCATGATCATTTGACCATGGTTGAGAGGTAGAGAGAGGCCTTCAATATGGTCCATTTCCATGTGATGTTGCACAAGATGGATGTTCCCCTCCCTGGAAATAACAAAAAGTGGAGGTGCCAATGGGCACCTTTGCCTAATAGAGCATTTTAGTCTAATAGCCTTCGATAGCTGACCGTTGATATTTATTTGCACTGATGCATTCCCCAACATTGTAGCGATCATCTTAGTGAATCTCTGACTGCAGCCAAGGTCTTTTAGATATTGGAGAACAAAGTCCCATGCTAGCTTGTCGTAGGCTTTGTCAAAGTCAATTTTCAAGAATATCACATCTTGCTTAGACTCTTCAGCAAAACCTTCCCAAATATTAATAATAGCTTCTAGTATTGATCTACCCTTGATGAATTCTTTTCGGTCCTCACTAAGCCACCTCTTCAAGTGGTAAGAAATTCTATTGGCAATTACTTTCACAAGAATCTTGTACCTATTTGAAGCATCGTGATCGATTGCCAGTTTCCAATCCTATTCTTGTTACCTTTTTTATGGATAAGCTTGATGACACCATTGTTTAGGCATCCGGGAAGCACACCAAAAGCCAACACCTCTTGCCAAACCAAGGACAATGGAGTGGCTAGCACCTGTCTGAAAGACTTGAAAAACTCATTTGTGAGGCTGTCAGGACCCGAGCTTTTCCCATTGGGGACCGTATAGATAACTTTGAAAATCTCATATCTCAAATGGGTGCATCAAGGAGAGAATTTAGATTATGTGGTATTCTCAAGGGAGAGATTCTCAAGATGGTCGCCATGCAATCCCGCCTGTGGGAAGAAAGTGGCATCAAAGTCCCTAGGAGTTGAGTAAAGTGATTGATAATAATAGCACTGTTTTCTTCTTTCGTTTTGCATTCAACCCCATTATTGCCTATCAAGAAGGGATTAGAGTCTCTTTTTTGCTTCCTCTTTAAGTATGCCAAACATCTCTTTAGTTGGTTTGTTCGCCTTACCCACCCACCAATCTTTAAAGTATACAAGTTTTTCCTTTGAATTTTTTCCTCATACCTCAGCATGCCTCTGATTTTTTGTAGTCCCATATGGTATTGGTAGTTCCCTTTGTTCACTTCCTCCTCAAGGTGATAGAGCCTTTGATAGAGCTTCTCTCTCTGCTTTTGCTGAACATTGTGAAGCATTTTGTGAGTCGTGTCCAAAATTTGACGAGTCTTCTCAACCACCGCCCTCCAACTTTTGGCCGACTGAATGCCATTGGTGAACACCGAGTTCCAAACCAAGGTAATTTCTTGATGGACAAAGGGAAGGGAGAAAGACGTAAACCAAGGCATTTTCTTGAGTTTGGCAATTGAATTGAGAGTGAGAATAAAAGGGTAGTGGTCCGATATGGCAAGGTCAATGTGTTGAGAGTATAGCTTCTATCGAGTCTTGCTTTCCTCAAGTCATCCCCAGATTGGAGCTTTGACCAAGAGAAGCCATTCATATCTTTAATCTCCACTAGGTCCAGGTAGAGCTTAATTTTGTCTTAACTATCTTTCTCTTGACCGTCAATGGTACACCCCCTATTGTCCCACCGATCTGAAGAGTCCAAGGAGACCCACGTGTCAATCCTCTCTGACTCCCTGTTTGGGGCATACATGGAGACCACAATGAACTGGAAGGGGCCCTTGAAGGAGGCAGCAATCCAACGATGTTTTTTATCCTCACAAGAGTTGACTACCCTACCAAAACAAAAGTTATTTATTCCAATAACTATGCCACTGGCCCCTCTGGGGTGTGAAGTGGTAATCTAGACATGAGTCAAAGAGATGCGTTTGAGTCATTTTTGAAGGTCCTGTCCATCGATTTTAATCTCTTGAATACAGATGGTCTGGGTTTAGGCTATTATCTTGAAACCACTGGCCAATGATAGCCGCTCTTGAGGGATCACTCAACCCCCTGGTGTTAAATGATATGATAAATCATTATTGATGGTTACCCTCTTTGCGGAGAGGGACCCTGTCTTTTTTCTTCTTGGGTTTGTGTTTTTTCCTAAAAAACGAGGGGTCTTGACCACATATCTTACCCTTAAGGGCTCTTCCATGGATTTCCAATGGTTGTTTCCCCTTATGAGTCACCTTCCGGGGGAGTGAATTTCGCACTTTTTCTCGAAGTGTCGATCTAATGATGGAGCTCTCACTATCCAGGTTGTCTTCATTGCTAGTAGTGAAACCATCCTCTTTACTAGTGGTATAGCCTTCTTGGTTATCTTCTTTGTTGGTGGCAATCTCTAGGGTTTTGCCATCAGTGTCTACTTCAAAACGATTCCCTCTTGGAAAGTCCAACTCATTGATGTCCTTTTCCACGTTGTAGTACAAGTTATTTAGTTTCACGACCGTGGTGTTCCTCTCAGAGGACCCCCGAGGGCTTCTTTTCCTTCTATGTCTAACTTCCATGCAACCCTTCTAAGTTTGTCTCTAAGACCCTAGTGTCTTTCTCTTCCTTAACGATAGACAGACATGCTTGTGCCCTAGTAGTAATTTGATCTTCTTTGGTGGCTTCTTAGTTCTATTTGTTTTTAGAGGTGTTCTCTTTCTGAGGACACTCTTTAATCTTGTGACCTTGAAGACCACAGTGAAAACATGTGTTTGGCAAGTTCTTGTATGTGATTTCCTGTTCTCTGACTTCCCTTTCCATAAGTCTATGGAAATCTTTGAGGGGAGAGCTTTGTTGAGATCAATCTCGACGTAGATTTTTGGGTGCCATTACACGTTGAAGGAATACTTTGATCCTTCGTAGATGAAGCCCCCCACATCCTCCCTCGAGGCTAGCAATTGACCAATACGTGCAACAATATCCCTAAAGAATTCATACAGGAATTAAGCAAGGTTGGGAAGCTCAACCCATAACGGGTAGCACATGGATTTAGACTTGTTTGAGAAAAGAATCTAGGAAGCACTTAAACATGCATAAGCTAGACCTCCAAACTTGCTAGGTGCCCATGTGTAGCACTTGAAATGTGATCTCCTCATTCTCGAAGACCTAAAGTAAGTGGTTCACTGATAAAAACTAACATTCGCTCACTATCAAACCACACAGGGACTGTAGCTCAGTGATGAGTAGCACCTCCTTTAATGTCAATCCGGGAAGACGTGAGGATGGTATGAAGACCTCGAGCAAGTGGAGGCACAAGTGCGTGAGTGAGAAGCACACAAACATGCACACACATACACACACACGTGCACACACACGGCAAGACAAAGAGTGAGGAGCAATGGAGTTCTTAGATTACTTTCAAAAAGCTCTTACAAGTTCGTTTCAATTACAATCTAACCTCAAAAATGAGCTCTCTAGCTCCTTTTATAGTTTTTGACTAGCTTTGGCCCTGTTCAGACCTAGTGTCCGGCCTAGTTAAAAATTAGGTTCCAGGGCTTACTTGAGGGCTCAAACGAGATCTAAAAATTACGAAAATTGGTAAGCAACTACTTCTAAGGCTCCTCAAGCTCGAGGACTCCTCGGCTTGCACAAAATGGAGCTACAAAAAGGTGAACATGGTATTTACAGGGGTTGTTAGTGATGAGAATCACTTTTAATTTGTGTAAGGATTTTGAAAAGTTAAAGGGTTGCCTTAGTGCTAGATCTGCGTGAATGCTCGTACTTGCTTCTTCATGAAGAAAATTATTGGCCTACTTGCCAGATCGTCGTTGACTCCCTTGTCTACTTGTGCCTTCTCTCCCTTCTGACTCTCTTCTCTGACTTCCATGCCTCGTCAGTCCTTCAGTTCCTTGTCTGCTGCTAACACCCCCCCCTCTCTCGCGTCTGTCGTCCCTGACAGACCCTTGTTGTGTGGGTTTTTGGATGTAGTACTCAACGACATCTTGCGCTAAGTGATGTTCGGCAATCCTCAATCCTTTGGCCAAGTCTGTGAGTAGAGCATCCCAATCTACCGGCCCGGGAACCTCTGGATGTGGCATACGTAACTTATCTGAGTGGAGAGCTTGTTCCACTGCAAACAATTGTAATAAATGTGAGGGCTTGGGAATGAAGATCTTTGAGTGGTATTCCCAGAACCCGGTGACAAACATCTCTTCAAATGTCTGTTTGAAGCAGGCCGGTAGGTACTTTATGCGGGCATGCCATGCATAAACAACATTAATAGAGGGCGTTGTGCTCATGTCATAAACAAGATCCTGATTGCCTTCATTAAATCCGAGCGCAGAGAGGTGAGGTTCCTTAACATTCTTGAAGGTCCGGAAGGTGACTATCATGAGTTCAAAAATTTTAAGACACATCTGTGTCATGACATCTGGTACGTTTTTGAACCTGACACCCCAATGCCGAATTGTCGATATCATATACCCTACGGTAGGTTGACCTTTAGGTGGTGCTAAGTAGACATAGTTGAGCCACTTCTCGCAGCCTTTGGTTGTCAGCACCATCTTTGTGTATTCCGGCCACGACCTTCTTCGGAAAACAGGACAGTAGCAGGGATTGTACTTGATATACAGGGGCATGTTATTCCATGTGTGATTCATTTCCGGGTAGGTTTCAAGCAGTCGAATTCTCCAAGTCGGTTGGCGAATATTTCCCTGCTTGGCACCTTCTGGGATGTCGTCTGGTGCAAACTGTGTGGCAGAGGTTGGTTCCCTTGAGGTGTGGTGCTTGATCTCAGCATTATAGTCCGCCATTAAGACACAAAAAGGAACATACAAGTCGTCGGAGGTGCCGATCCACCTGTGATGAGAGAGGTTCCTAAAATAGTCCGATTTTATGACCACCTCTTCCAAGCGTGACATCAATGGTATCTAGACTGCCACCCTATCATCATGAGTTGTGGCCACTTTTTCCAATTTCTGCATCCATTCCGGAGCCTCTATTTCAAGGGTGTCCATGCCCTCATCTATTTGCTTGCCTCCAAGTGCTGGCATCGGAACGTAAGGGTCCTCAAAGGTTTCCTCTACTTCGATTGGTACTAGGTCTTCAGGTTCTGGTTCTACCAAGGGGGAGGGTTGGTGTTCATACACAAGCACTTTCTTTTGTAATTCTTCGAGTTGTGCTTTGAGCGCTGCTACTTCGTCAGTTGTGTCAACTGTGGTTGGGACTTTTTTGGGTGGTGCTGGTTGAGCTGCCAATTGCCTTCGTAGTTCGTCTCTTTCCTTTTCTAAGGCTGCATGGGCTTCGAGGAGATCAACATGGGTTTCCAATATGATTTGCATATTGTCCGAGGGAATGGCCTTAAATCTCTCCGGGTCAATTTCTTGTGGGGAACCGTCCATGGCTAATTCCAAGTTCTCTTCGTTTTGTGTCTGAAGCAGTCTATTTTCTTCCAGGGCTGCAGACATATGCTTCCGTAATAGAGCCATGTTGTGGCGGAGCTTGAGGTTCTCTGTGATTTGGGAGTGTAGCAGATCATCCATTTGTTGTCTTTCTTCGGCATCTGGCTGCGGTGGATTTGCCACTAATTGCTCATGTTGTTCTTGCAATGCACTAAACTGCTGTTGTAATTGTTTCTTCTCTTGCTCTAAGTCAATGAATCTTCCTTGTAATGCTTCATGACTCCTGAATAAACTTGTATGCTGAGCATCGAGGTGCTGATAGTGTTGTTGTAACTGAGACATGCACTGATACATGTTATTAAATACATTATTAATGGGGGTGGATGCAGTAAGGGTGTTCAATGCAGAGGGAAAGGGAAAGGGAAAGGGAAGTGTGAATGCGGTGCTGGAAAGTGGTGAAGTGGGTGGTGGGGGAATGGGAGATTGTGGCCGTATGGGGGGAGGGAGAGGTGTAGTGGAGGGTGATATGTCCATAAAATCCATGGTGGAAGCAGCAGTGGGAGTGATTGTGAATAGTGGAATGGTGGGTGCAGTGATTGTGGTGAATGTGTACAGTGGTGTGTGCAGTTGTGAATGTGAACTGCCCGAAAGTGTGAGTGGGGGAATGGGAATGTCAGTAGCTGCCGTTAAGATTACAGTGTTAGTGGAGGTGTTGAGAGGGTGTGTGGGTTGATTGGCGGTTTGTGCTTTAGTCATGGCGGTGGACTCGGAGGCGGTTACGGTGGTTGTTACATTGGTAAGGGGAGGTGAATGTGGTGGAGTGGGAGGCGGGGGTGGCAAGGGGGGTGATGGGGGTGGACTGGACACATGGGCTTCCTCGGTGTCGTGAGCGGTGTGTGCAGTGCCCGTGGTTGTGGGGGTGCCTTGTGGTCCTCATCTTAATACATTCATTTGTTTCCCTGTTCGTGGGGGACGTCTTCCGTATCTTCTTTCCATTCTGCGTGATTGTGCCAGGGCCGTCTGTACTGCCTCAGGTACTCCTAAGGCATCAGAGATCATATCCAGAGTGGCACGATACTGTTCGTCAACTCCTTCCTCCTCAAGGATTTGGTGCATGATAGCCTTTCCTGCTGCAAGGGATAACTTATGTTGTTGTTGGACCCTGTTGATGGTATCGTAGAGCTTTTTCAACTCCTTTGTATATGCTGGGGCACCCTCTAGCTCGTGTATAACTTCTTGCTCATAGTCATGCGCCTCCTCATCAGAAAATCCTTCCTGTTCATCCTCTTGGCCTTCTTCTTCTTCATCCTCCAATTCCACCACTTCTGGTTGTCTTGGCTGGGGTTGTTCTGTGGCCGTTTGTTGTCCACTACCCTGCTCTGCTTCGACTTCTGCATTAACAGCTTCAATGATTCATGCAACTTCTTCATCCGTTAGATCTTCCAAAGTGAATCCGTGAGGAAATTCCAGATCAGTAGGTACTGGTGGAAACACAAGGTTAGGGCCATCTGTGCTGTGCCTGGGTAACCTGATAGTAAATGGTTGTACCCGTTTGGGAAGCCTTGGAGTTGTTTCAGGTGTTAGGGTTGCACCACGGGCTTGTGCACAAGGCATTTGGGCGGTGCCTCTCATCTTCTTTGAGGGAGGCCCTGCGGCTGACAGTCTGCGTTGAAACTCCTGTGCTCTGGTCCAAATGAGAGCCCTTTGCACCGGTACATCATATGCGAGACATCTATACACAATTCTGGTAAGCGCACAGCAACCATACAGTACAGATTTTTGTTTCTTATACCACCTTTGATGAGCCAAATGAATCTGGTCGATAATCCAGTGGGGCATATTGATTGTCAAATCAAAGGCATCTGCTAAGTAGAGGCTAAACCAGATCTTTTTGGGAGGCATTGTGAACCTTTCCTGCGCGGGGAATGCGAAATGTTGCATGACTATGCGTAAATGAACGGCGATCGTAGGTGTCATCGCAACCATGTCCTTTAACTTTGTCAGATTCCTGTTCTTCATATTATCGGGGACCATGGTCTCTTTCTCTGTAGGAATGTGCATACCTTTCATGTTGAGAGCTTCTCTTACCAAGTTGATAGTCAAGCGGAAACGCTTCAGCTCATTGCCCCTTGTGAGTGATGGGAGTACAAAGGAGCTGTATCCTTTTTTGTCTTTGCTTGGAGTGAGGGTGCTAATCAAGTATGAGCACCTTAGAAAATCGGGCTTTGGTAGTTGGAACTTGAAATAATCATAGAGCCCAGCCTTCTTCCATATCGGCTTCAGTCCTTCGTTATTCTGTAGCTTTTCAAACTCCCTGGTAAAGAAGTGGTATCTGCCCCAATGTCCATTGAATTCTACCTCGGACTCCTACATGTATGTGCCTTCTCCCAGAGGTCCCGCAACGTCACTGAACTAGTGTGAGGTTTTGCCCACCGGCATTGTGTGACCCTGTGGAGGATTCTGAATTGGTATGGCATGTAATGCCCTTAATGCCGCTGGTCTTTCCTTTAATTCCTCCTCGACCGGAAGGCTTTCGATGTCCACCACTTGTGGGCTGGTGCCTGCCTGGGAGCTAGTTCCTACCGTATCTGCCATGTTACTTCTTGCTGCCTGTCTCTGTGAGAATATACAAACATGTGTTAACATTGTACAGGACAAGGGAGAACCGTTGTTGTTCCCATTACAACATTAACATGAGGGTCGGGAGCGAATAATGGGTTAGTAAGTGCTCGGTGCGAGTGTGTGTGTGGTTAGGAGTTCGATAGACCTAAGAGCTAAGTGCAATGATGTAGTGTGATAGTGATGTGGTTAGTAGGTTGTCATGGATTTACAAATGGGGTCCGGGGGTTTGTTACACGTCTTAGGCTGCCAAATGCAGTGGATGGGTTTTGCTCTTGGTTTCGTAGAGACTCTCGAGAGCTTTATAGGTGAGTCGGCTTGAAAATGAGGCCTTTTAGGGACCCATTTACTAGTGATTTTGTTCGTGCTCATGGACCTTAGTGTGTTCCTAAGTGTTGAAAACGAGTGGATGCCGGCTGTGCGAGTGAATGGATCATGCTGTCTAGGGTGTGGCCTTGGTGCAGCTATTTGAGCCCACAAACAAGTCTTAGGCACCCAAATTTGTCTTGATTGTGGGCTAGCCTTCATCAACTTCTTGGGCACCCAAATAGACTTCACGTTAGCAGAAGAACTTCTGAAAGACTTCTTATTAGTGTCGTGTTGTTGGTTACTAATAAGAGGCTTTGCCCGTGTGGTTGGCTTGAGTGCAACCGGGTGTGCGCCTTTCCGCACCCACACTAGTTTCACTAGCTGAGACATTTTGCTGCGCAGGTACTTTTGATCTCCGACATAGGTAGTACACTGCTTCTTCTGCCTTTGATCCACCTTTGGTTGCTGCCTCCCTCTGGCCTTTGGAAAAGAAGGGAGCTCTGTTGTGGTTCTGACTCCTTTTTTGAGATCTTCATTCTTCTGCATCACATAGCCTTGGACAAGAACAGCATGGTCAACTTCATGTGCACCCCTGGAGGGACCAGGAGTCTGTGCCTTTCCTAGTTCCTTGAGTGCTCCATTATTTAACTCCATTGTAATTCTAGTCTGGTTCACCCATACCTGAAGAAGTCCACTTCTTACGTTTAAGTTGACTGCTTGGTCATAAATCCAGTCTTGACCCAAGACAAGAGGTTCAGTGAGGTCCTCATCTTGACATACTAGCACTTTAACTGTCATTGCCTCATCATGAATATAGAGGGGAAGTTCTACCTCGCCCATGCAAGGGGTTTCCACGCCTCCCAATCCTATGAGATATGCTTCCACAGGATTGACATTTAATTGCAACTCTTGACAGTAAGACAATTTAATAGCACTAGTGGCTGCACCTGAGTCAATCAAGGCTCTTACAGTCCTTGCACTCTTTCCTTGTCCTATATCTAAGGTTATGAAAGGACGTCGATCAGTTATCCTATGTGAGCTAACACCTGAAACTTCACACATAGCCACGTCATATCCTTGATCTGCATATGCATCTTGCCTAGGGTGCTCTCTACCTTGTCTTCTTAATTTCATTCTTCGGATGCGCTCTAGGGCTTCTGCTTGAGCTTCTTCTCGAATTCGCTTTTCTTCCTCTTTACGTTGCTTAGCAGCATTGAGTCGACTTAGCATTTCCTCTGTGAGAGGTTCCTGATACAACTTGACTCTGCATCCGCTAATATAGTTTGGGAGAACATCACCCTCTAAAGTGGCTAGTTGTACTGCTCCACTCGTGGAGATCCTATTGATGATCATAGGTCCGTAGCCTCTCTTTTCTAGCTTCCTTGCATGTTGTTTCAATGTGTAGACTAAAACTAGATCTCCTGCTTTCAAGCCCTTATCCTTCACATGGGCATCAAAGTATGACTTCTGTCTCTTCTTAGCTGCATATATCCCTGCAGCTGCTCTCAGTCTTGTTTCTCCTAATCGTTCAAGGTCAAAAAGTCTAGAGGAGAGTTCATGACCCGTCCATTCGTGCTCTTGTGCTACTTTTAATGTAGGTATCAAGAAGTCCAAGGGTAGCACGGCGTTTTGGCCAAATACCATCTGAAAGGGGGTGGCTTGGAGTACCGTTTTGTAGGCAACTCGGTATGCCCAAACAGCATGGTGTAGCTGTTTGTCCCAATCAAAGCGTTTATTGTTCACCAATTTCGTCAGTACATTGCATAAGATCTTATTGGTGCTCTCAGCCTGGCCATTTGCTTGAGGGTGATAAGGGGCAGACTTCTTATGTATTACCAAGAATTCTTGGAGCAGATTTTCAATTACTTCATTCAAGAAGTGAGTGCCTCTATCACTAACTAGCTCTATGGGTAGCCCGTATCTAGTGAACACATTCTCAAATAAAAACTTAGCTGTTGTTTGAGCATCGTTCTTCGTTGTGGCTTTTACCTCTACCCACTTAGTTAGATAGTCTGTTGCAACAATGATGTATTCTGCATGAGAACCCTTAGCTGGGGGATTAATAGGACCTACGAAGTCTATTCCCCACTTAGAGAATGCACGTCCACCCATCATGGGTTTCAGTGGCATCTCATCTTTGCGTATAGGATACTGAGTTCGCTGATAGACATCACACCGTTTCACATAGGTATGTGCATCCATGTGAAGGGTCGGCCACCAGAAGCCCGCAAATAGTATTGCCTTGATCACCCGATCTGGTCCAAAGTGTCCTCCTGCTATACCTTGGTGAGCAGTTTCCAAGATCTTGAGATATTCACTTTCATGGACACATAGCCTCAAGTAACCGTCTTTACCACGTTTGTATAGATTATCACCAATAAGTGAGTAATCCTGGGCTTCTTGTTCTAAGCTCCTTTTCCTCGCCAGAGTCATGTCTGGAGGGAATGTTTTTGTCCTCAGGAAGGATACTAGTGGTTCACTCCAATCTGGCACTAGGGACACTTGATAAAGCGTGGCGTGTTCCACAGGTGGTTTAGTGCAACAGATTGGGCATTCCTTGCACATCCTTTGGACATCAGCTTCCATAGTTGGCCAATGTACTCCGAGTCTCCTTAGTGTCTGTAAAGTTCGTTGCTTTGAGTAGTGTTGCTCTAACGCACCTACATGTGCTAATTGCAACCATTTAATGTACTCGTCCTCTTCCACACAACAAGCCAAGATTCCTTGATCTGTGTGCTTGTACATGCTTCCTGCCATGATGTGGTACTTTTGGGCTTTCACAACTTCTCTATTCTGTGTGTTTACTACTGGATGGTTAGGCCCGTATGTCAATACTGGCACCAATGGCTTAGCCCACTGCGGCACCACTTCCAAATTAAACAAGTAAGCGTCAGGAAGGTCATCTGATACTCCTTGTGGGGCTTCTCCAGATGTGAGCCTAGAGAGATGATCTGCTCTCAAATGAGTCCTCCCTTTTCTCACCACTACCTCAAAGTCATATTCCATTAGTAATAGAAACCATCTTACTAATCTACCTGTATTGCATGGCTTGTTCACGAGGTATAACAATGCTTGGTGGTCAGTAAAAAATTTAAACTTATTTGCAAGCAGATAATGTCTAAACTTTTTAACTGCATATACCATGCCTAAGCCTTCTCTCTCAGTAGTGGTATAATTTCGTTCAGCTGCATTCAATTGTCTACTAGCATAGGCAATTGGAAGATCCATGTTACCTTCACCAGTAGGTTGTGCAAGCACACATCCAATGGCATAATTGGATGCATCCACATGAACATGGAATGGTTTATTCCAATCTGGTGTGGTCAAGATTGGTGCTGAACATAATCTTCGTTTAAGCTCCTGGAAGGAATTCTCACATTCATCCGTCCACTCAAAGTTAGTTAGAAGTCCGTACATGGGCTTTGCAATGACAGCATACATGTGAATGAACCGGCGGTAGTAACCACAATGTCCCATGAAAGCTTGTACTTCCTTGACATTACTTGGCCTAGGTAGCTCCGCTATGGCTCTCACTTTCTCTTCGTCAGTAGATATGCCATTCTTTGACACTATGTGTCCTAGAATCTTGCCCTGCCTGACCATGAAAACACACTTTTCTGGGTTCAAGCATACTTGATATTCTCTACATTTGTCAAAGATTTGTCTGAGTTCAGGAATATGGGTTTGCCTAATGTTGGAATGGGCACAAAGGTCATCAACATAGACTTCTAAGTTCTTCCTCAGGAACTCCTTAAACACATGGCACATTAGTCTCTGGAAGGTGGCTGGTGCGTTGGTAAGCCCAAATGGCATTACTCTAAAAGCAAAAATGCCCCATTCTGTGGCAAAGGCTGTCTTATGCTGATCTTCTAGAGCTATGGCTACTTGATTGTAACCTGAAAATCCATCAAGGAAGCTATACACTTCCTTGCCTGCCACTCTTTCTAAGAGATGTTCTGTGATGGGAAGCGGATAGTTATCTCGAATTATGGCTGCATTGACCTTCTTCAAGTTAATGCACACGCGCAGCTTGCCATTCTTCTTGGGCACCACTACGATGGGGGATACCCACTCAGTGTGCTCAATTTCATAGATAAATCCAGCTTCGACCAGTCTATCTATCTCCTCTTTGATCTTAACAGCGTAATTATCGTTATATGTGTAGGGCTTTTGCTTAGAGGGTTTGGCATCTGAAGTCATGGGGATGGTGTGTGAGCATATGTCAGGGTCCACACCTTTCAAATCCTTGTAACTCCAAGCGAATACATCTTTGTATTCTCTTAGCAAGGCAATTAACGCATGCTCCTCTTCCTCTGTTAGGTCATGGCCTATGTACGCGCATCTCTCCTCTCCTTCTTCTAGGGCCACTACTATTTTCTTGGTGGTTTCTTTGTTATCATAGGCCTCTCCTGATTGTGCCTCTCGTTTAGGCATTCTTATCATGACCCTCCTGTCGTCTATCTCATACTTCTTAAAATTTTCCGAGACCTCAAACAAAGATTCTTCCTCTTCTGGTGAGACTTCTTTCTTCTTTCGTTTCTTTCCTTCTTCCTTCGGTGTCACATGTGTGGCTAATCTTACATCGTTTGTAAGCTCTCCATGCCTCTGGGGTTGAAATTCTACTTCATGGAAGTATTCTTCATCTGATGCAAAAGGTGGGTCCATAATGATTGACTCTAGATCGGAGTCACTTGCATCCTCAAATGCATCAGGGCTAGGTTCGCATTCTTCTAGAACTGCCTCTCCCATGATTGGCTCTATGGAGAAGACTGAAATGTCATAGCCATCCTCATCACAGTGAGGTGTCCATTGTTCCTCATTGATGGCTACATCCATTGTTGCTAAGATTTCTGCCCAGCCGTGAGGTTCAAATTCTTCGTCTGGAAAAACTACAGGTGCATAGGCTGGGTCTTGGATTGATCTATGGGTTTCTTTTGCACCTACCTCTCTGGCTTTTTCTCTCTTCTCTTCGTCCACTGCTACTTTGCACATCCATAAGTGGGTGTCTTCATGCATCCAAGAGGATCCTGACCCTATGGAATGCACCGATTCCGTATCATCTTTGGCTCTATGGATGGGATTCCATTGGATAGGAGGTACATCTCTATGAGAGTAATCTTTGAGATTTACTTTGGTTGTAACACCTAAGTGTTGCAAATACAAGGAGTTGGTTCCCCAGCCCTGTACCACTTGCAACTGTCGCATAAATGGTCTTCCCAAAATCATCTCATAGGCATGATTTTTGCTGAAGTCACATATAGCAAATGTATGCTCAAACTCAACACCACAAGTGGTGAGAGTTATTCCTTCTAGCAATCCTAAGGGTCTCTCAATATGACCATCGGCCATCTGCAATTTCATTCTCGTTGGCCTGAGTGCTGGCTTGCCCCAACGCTTCCATAGGGAAGTGGTGGCAATTGCAACTCCTGCGCCTGAGTCCAAAATTGCCTTGGTGGTGTAGTCCTGGTAGGTAATGGGAAGATAGGTGTTCCCTTCTTCACCTTCACACATATCTCCTATCTTATCCAAGGGTATTTCTGGTACTGTCCTCTGGGATCCTACCTGGGAATGAGGTTTCACTATCACTGGTACTTGTTTGGCGACATGTTTCCATAATTCAGGTCTAACCTTAAGTAGCTCTTCTAACTTGAGATTGCACTGCACTTTAGTGTTTTTCACTACCTCTGTGTTCCTAGGTAAGACTGAGTCCTCATTTCGTACCATGACCGTGGGTGCTCTCATACAAGTAGACTTAGCTTCCCATGGGCCTGTGAAGTAAGGTAATTCTTGTAGAGAGTTAGACTCAAAGTCTAATCTTTCCTGAGATTGGGTGCTCTCCTGCTCCTCATAAATGGATGGGATATCTTGTGGGAATTGGTCATGTGCATCATCCACAAGTTCTATAGGAGGAGGGACTTCACTCTCTTTAGCCCATTTGTCTTCTTGAATCTCTCGTAGGAATTCTGGTGTGAATCGATTCATAGAAGAAGATGTGTCTGGCTCCGTAGAGTTAGGCACATAGGCTTCAGGCACATAGGCTTTCTGGACAGGAAGACTTGCTCTTTCACTTGCCTTGTCCTTGTGTTGAGAGGCGGGTTCCTTTTCTGATTGTGCAATCAGCTTCTCTATTCTTTCTAACAGTCCATCAAAGTGCAACTGAGTCTTCGCTGAACTAGAGATGTTAAATAGGCGACTGGCCTCAAACATGGTCTGAGCCAATTCCACCATCTTAGCACAAATTTTGGTTCGTTCTAACTCTAGTTCTGCTCTTGGGTAACACTTTTCATGATCAGTTACATTTGGCCCTTCTTGGATTCTGGCCTGATATGCTTTAAGCATCATATTAAGGTCTTCGGGAGTGGGATCCGCTAGGACTGATCCTACTCTAGGGGGTGGTGGGTTTAGGTGAGGCTGGTTGGAAGGTGGCTGGTCGGATGGCGATGGGAATGGTGGTGGTGGGGTAGTGTGAGAGGGAGTTTGGATGTGAGTTCAGTTATCCTGGCTTTGGTTTCTCTTATGCTTTCCTCAAGTTCACTCATCTTTTTAGCCCATTGTCTTTTCATTCTTTCCCAACTATCTTTCCACGCTCTAGTCCTCTTCTTTGTTGTACTCTCTGTTTCACTAACTTCGGGGCTTTTTTCCTGACCTACACCCTGGTTTTGTTGCAGTGCTTGGGCTCTAGTGATTACTTGTACTGGTGCAGTGGAAGTCACACTCCCTGTGGAGTCTACCACTAACCCAACAACGTTGATAGGAGTGATTTTTGGCATATTATTGGGGTTCTTTGGGCAATCTCGTAAGAGATGCTCCTTTCCACATACTTGGCAAAAGCCCTGAATCGTCACTGACTGGGGTTGTGTAGGTGGAGGCAAGGGACAATCACGAATGAGGTGATCTCCTTAACATCTGTAGCATGGTCCTCTAGGGAATGGAGGTCTTATCTGTCTAGGTTGAGGCCTAGGATTGGGGTTTGTATACATGAGGTTTGTGTGATCTGACTCCCAACTAGGTTCACTCGGTTCTTCACTATAGTAGGACTCACCATGTTCAGGAGATTGCATGTAGTAAGCCTGGGGACTATCAACATGTGTAGAATCAAAGCTATGGTCACTGGGGTCACTTTCAGAAAGCAGTGGTGTTACAAGGACTATAGCTCTATTCAGGTTTTCTTCTGCAACAGCATACTTTACCGGAATCACATTAGCTGGAGCTGGGGGTTGTTGTGCTAGCACAGGCTGAGGCCTTTGTTGGTTTTGATAGGGTTGGTAGGTTTGTTGAGGCCTAGCATACTGCTGAGGTGGGTACTGGTTCTGGTATCTTCCTTGTTGAGGGTATGGTTGTGGGTACATCTGCCTCACGGTTTGCTTATTGTAGGGGCAATCTTGCGCGGTGTGATTGGTGTACCTTCGTTCTATAGTACAGTACTGGCTACTAGGATTAACTTGGGGTTGGGCCATAATGGGGCATACACTCGCCATGTGGTCGCCACCACAAGTATAGCACCTTTTCACAGGGGCAAATCTTGGGATTTGTTTGCTAGTTACACCTAATTTCTGAGCTACTTTCTCTGCAAGTTCCTCGATTGATGTGGATTGCGTGGAAGAGAGGTTAGAGGCACTATCCGAATCTTTGTATATCTTGGAAAGCTCTAACTCCTCCCCTAGGTTATCCTCGATGTCAATGCACATGCGCACACACTCTTCTATGGTCCTAGGGTCCTTCAAGTACACATAAGATCTCAATTTAGTACTTAGCAATCCATCCAAGAACAAAGCCACTTGTTTAGCTGGTGTGGGTAGCTCCGAAACAGGGCATCTTTCTAAGTATTGCCTAAATCTTCTTCCTGCAAGTCTCACGGTTTCTTGAGGGGTTTGCTTGAAGCTGTGAATCAGCGAGGAGGTATTATGCCTTATGCCACTCTTAGAGAATTCAATAATGAAAGCCTCTAGGAGTTGGTCTATGCTCCTGAACTGCCTCTCATTTAGTGGCTGAAACCATGTCAGGGCAGTGTTCCTAAGGGTCAGACCAAAGGCATTGTACTGCGTGAATAGATCCTCCACTTGTTCAGCTCTCAAGACTTGCCTAAACTCAGCCACATGATCGTATGGATCTCCAGTTCCATCGAAGTAGTTCTTCATGGACTTAACTAGCTGAGTCGGTCTCAAGGTTCTTGTATGCTCTCTAGGTCGTGGTAGAGGGAACTCATCCGCATTTCTTTGATTCCTGTGAGCTCTAAGTATCTCAGGTTCTACTCTATTTGTTTCCGTCCTCGTTCTTTCTCTGCCCCCTGAGTTGGCAAAGCTTTCCTCAGGTCTATCTCTATGTCTGTCTCTTTGGGCTCCATGAGCTTGGGAGGTTCCAGCTCCTGGGTGACCATAGGATACATTCGATCTTGGTTGGGGGAAAACGAATTCACCCTTCCAAGTGTAAGCATGCCTATCATTTTCTGTCACCACAAAGATCCTCTCTGAGTCTTGATCTAGGTAGGTTACTCTACCTGGGCTATCTGGATCTTTAAACTCATAGATCATGATTGTCCCTATATCAATTGGCTTGTCTGATTTATACCTCCAAAAGGCTTCGTCAGTCTCTTGATTGAGAAGCAGATCTATGCTCTTGTTGTCTTGGGGAACCCACTCAGGTGTGATAATCCTAGTGAGAACAGATTTGCCTCGGGGGGTTCTAGGTTCTACACCCATGTTTCCTTGTTCCAAGTCACCTAATTCCGCTTCTGAGATTACATTCCCAAATTCATCAGTCCTATCTGGGTGACTGGTGACCACGTATATGCTTCCTTCTTTGTCCAAGTATGCTCCGTTTTCAAACTTGACAGCTGGGTGCTCTAGTCCAATGGATTGATCAGGATTCTTAATCTGTACCACAGACCTTCCTAGGCCGTCCTCATAGATGCTGGCACCTAATCGGTTGGTCCTAAGGTATTCCAACTGTGTCTTGTACGGGCCTTCTACCCTGTGCAGGTATGGCACTCCTGAACTTCCTGCAGATCTCTCCATACCTTGAGACATCTCGGATTCACTAGTCTCAGAACTTGGGTAGTATGAGTTGTGGCTCAACTGCTGGGCCCAAGACCTAGCAGTGTGGTTGACACTAGCCTCTGAAGATCTAAGGCTTTGTCTCTCCCTTACTAGATGTCGTCCTGATCTAAGGTTCATATGCCTATTTAAGTAGCCCAATTCTTTGCCTAGAGTACAACCTCGTTGCCGGTTACTTTATATTAGTCTTGGTTCTTTTTAGTTATTTTATCGTGTTTAAGGTCTTGTCTGATATCACGTCGTCAGGAATATTTGAATGTTCTTCGTACTTTTAGGTTGATCGTTCCACGTTAGATTCTTTTCTTTATGGTCATCGCATCACGAAGAGATTATATTTAAACTTGGACTTGAGTGCATAGGTAGTCTTCAACTTGATTGATGCCTATCGTTGCCCTAACTTACCTCTAGCACTATTCGTACTTAGCCTGAGCTAGAAAATGACAGAGGGAGTTGAGAATATTTCAACCTTTTGTTTCCTGCTTGGTTGCCCTTGAATGCCCAGGAAGCGTGTTCCCAAGCTTGCACTTACACTTGCTTAGAACGCCTTTTGATGCTTTCAATAGATCTGTATGAGTTCCAAAGTTAGCTTTTAAGATTTCAATTCCAAAGACAGAACCAATGATTTTCATTCCTATAGCACAAACACTAATTTGCATAGTGATTTTTAAGAAAACAATTCTAAAGACCCCTGACTTTGATCCCCCTGGGTATGGTCAACTTCAAAATACCCTATCTGAAAATCCACACATTATCTTTATAAAAAACAGTTGAGGGCATAAAGTATATGCCACGAGCTTTCCGACAAGCCCAAGAGCTCAAAAAATGGATTCCGTATGAAAAAGTTATGACTGTTCAGGGTTTAGGGGGTTAAAACAGGATTCAATCTGGCTTACAGATCCTAGGATTTTCTCCCAAATCTCAAGTGTAGGAACCTCCAGAAATGCTAATGGATTGACTATTTTGCCCCAAAATTATCCCAAATTTTGAACAAAAGCAAACCCTAATTTTTGGCCGAAAAGCCTGTCAATCGCGATCGATAGGTCTGTCAATCGCGATTGACAGAGGTGTCCGTCGGGCCTGTCAGTCGCGATCGACAGTGTCAATCGCGATCGACAGAGTCGATCGTGGCTGTCAATCGCGATCGACGGTATTAATCGCGATCGACACGTTTTCCGGGTTTTCCGCCGAAATTTCAGTCAATTGGGGGCCTATCAGTCGCGATGGACACGTGGCTACGCGTAAAAGTCAATCAATCGTTGAATTTCAGTCGGTCGCGATTGACGGTGTCAATCGCGACTGACAGAGGTGTCGGTCGTGGCTGTCGATCGCGATCGACGGTGTCAATCGCGATTGACAGGGTCCTACGTGGCAGTCTGTCGGTCGTGAAGTCTGTCGATCGCGATCGACAGGGTCTGTCGGTCGCGATTGACAGGGTCTATCGGTCACGATTGACAGGGTCTATCGGTCGCGATTGACAGAGGCTGTCGGTCGCGATTGACAGAAAAACACGGAATTTTTCTACTGTTTTAGGTGATTTGGGATGTGCTCATCATGCTTGTGCTAGTGGTGAACTTTGTTTTACCAAATGATCGAATTTTTTGTCGATCGCGATCGACAGAGGCTGGCGATTGCGAGACAGATTCGATGAGTTTCGTACCTGCGCAGCGTGCTGGCGGGGATGATGATGATGATTCCTGCAAGAAACACAACAAACATGCAAAAACAGTGCAAGCAATATCGCTCTCTCGCTCTCTCTCACAAGTAGAATGAAGGAAATGAGGTGGAGATGGTGATGATGATGATGGTGATGAAGATGGTGAAGAAAAAACAAGAAAATAGATGAAAGTGAAGAAAATACCTACAACTCCAACGCGTCAACTCTACTTCTTACCATCACACGCTCGTCCTCAAAGTTCGATCCCCGGCAACGGCGCCAAAATTTGGTGTAGCTCAGTGATGAGTAGCACCTCCTTTAATGTCAATCCGGGAAGACGTGAGGATGGTATGAAGACCTCGAGCAAGTGGAGGCACAAGTGCGTGAGTGAGAAGCACACAAACATGTACACACATACACACACACGCGCACACACACGGCAAGACAAAGAGTGAGGAGCAATGGAGTTCTTAGATTACTTTCAAAAAGCTCTTACAAGTTCGTTTCAATTACAATCTAACCTCAAAAATGAGCTCTCTAGCTCCTTTTATAGTTTTTGACTAGCTTTGGCCCTGTTCAGACCTAGTGTCCGGCCTAGTTAAAAATTAGGTTCCAGGGCTTATTTGAGGGCTCAAACGAGATCTAAAAATTACGAAAATTGGTAAGCAACTACTTCTAAGGCTCCTCAAGCTCGAGGACTCCTCGGCTTGCACAAAATGGAGCTACAAAAAGGTGAACATGGTATTTACAGGGGTTGTTAGTGATGAGAATCACTTTTAATTTGTGTAAGGAGTTTGAAAAGTTAAAGGGTTGCCTTAGTGCTAGATCTGCGTGAATGCTTGTACTTGCTTCTTCATGAAGAAAATTATTGGCCTACTTGCCAGATCGTCGTTGACTCCCTTGTCTGCTTGTGCCTTCTCTCCCTTCTGACTGTCTTCTCTGACTGCCATGCCTCGTCAGTCCTTCAGTTCCTTGTCTGCTGCTAACAGGGACCACTCCTTACGAAGCCAGAGACACACGAACTCTAAGGGGGGCCTTGGGCCAAACAATTGACCAATAAGACATGTTTTCAATATTTCTTCTTGCTTCGTCAAGATAAATTCCCTACTTAAGGATACCACCAAGAGGGGGAGGGGGGCGAAACCGGGAGGATCCCCGACAACCTCACATGAACCCAACACTGACAGGGGTTCCACATCGCTGAACATCAAGGAATGGAACACTCTAGCCATGGGAGTTGGGAGTGGACAAACAAACAAGGCGGAGACACGACTGTCCCGCCACCACCCTTATAGTGAGATAAAAAACCTTCTTGTAACCCTCTTGAATATAAAATTCTCTTTTCTACTTTTTCTTTTCTTTTCTCTTTTTCTTCTTTTTTTCTATTAATTTTTAACCTTTAACACAAATCGACCAAACATGTGGAGTTACGGGTGAAGACGGACAAGCAAGCAGACTTGTGGGTAAAGAGATTTGCATGAGTGCCGATCGCCAAACAAGACAAGAAAGAACCGAGGGTACGGTCAAGCAAACCTCCATCGCGAATTCCCATTGTAGAAGCTTCAAAACTGCATATCTAAGTGACCATATCTAATTGGTCAGCAATGGGTATAACAACATGTAACATGATATGATTTCTACGGTTTTGGGAATAGTTCAACTACAAATCATCATCATCCCAATAAAAAGGAAAACACGGCCTTTATAAAAACTTATTCTAAATATAAATGGAATTTAGCCTATGTAACAAGCCCTCCACATTTTATAGGACAATGTATCTTAGTGTATAGAAAACCCCTCTTTCTTCACTCCTTATTTTTTTCCTTCAAGAGTGTAATAAGAAAAAGGGATCCTCAATGAAGAGGATGATAAGTTCATGAACCTTATTTATAATCCTAATTTCCTTTCATAACTGTTCTTTTTCAATATAATCCAAGCTTCTTTGAAGGGGGAGGGGTGAGACTCTTTGACCATAGAATAAACAAATGTTTCTAGACATAGACAAGATGAGTGAAACAAATATTATCATCCACATAGACCACTTTGAGTGGTTATCATTATAATAAAAGTTCCCAAAAAACAATCCAAAAAAATTAGGGTATACATACACTTTAGAGCACTTAACAAGGTTAACATATATGCTTATTTCCCGAGTCCCTTCTTAGAATAAGTGGTTTGTATAGTTTTATGAATAGATTTAGTGGATAGAACTAGATCTCTATTCATCTTAATGTAAAAAAAAAAGTAATTTTTCACTCCCGTAAGACACATGAAAATGGAGTTTTTCCTATGTAATGAACTCAACACATTCAATAGGAAAATTTATCTTACTTTTATCTATTTTATTATAAAGTTTTTGGGGATTTTTATGAATGAATAATCACATGCATGAGATTCCTATCAATGAAGATGATTTAATAAGATGGATGATGGAAGGAACAAATTTATTCACTTTGAGAAAAATTGAGGTAAATATCACTCCTAAGATCCCTTATGATAGTGAACAAAGTGAGCATTTGAGTTGGTAAAATGAATACAGATTAGAGCCACATGTGCAAGAGAATTCAAGTGGAGAGCTTTAGGCTATACCCATAAGATCTAGTGTACATGCTTCAATATGAACATTCAAGACAAAGAAGAAGAGATAAAAGTTCAGTGGATGAAACATTGTGTTCATGCTCACCTCCATCTTTACTCATCTTTATCTACATCATTTTCGTCACTTTGATTTCTTGCATATTTTTCTTGAATCTTGCAAAATCTTCTCCTACACCAATATGGAATCAATATGCAAATGACAATCATGTGGTAAATATCCTTAGTCCCATCCAAATTGCCTTTGTTAGTAGATAACTCTCCTTTGTTGGCAAATAACTATTTGGGTTAAGTTTCACATTCTCATCTACATCAATACCTCCCTCTCAAGTTTCTCTATGATTGTTTCATGTACTTTGAGACTATTTGGAGATACTCTCCCACTTCCCATCGGGAATATCCAATGGGTGGAGTAGTCCTTCAATCCTCAAGCTTTCAGCTTTATTGACCTGGCATTTAGTGCACTTAAGCACATACTCTAGGACGTCCTTATGAAGTCCAGGCCAGTAAAACTACCTCTAACAAGATCATAAGTCTTATTAACTCCTGGGTGTCTCGCACTGGGTGTGTCATGAAACTCATAGAGAATGTGCCGTCTCATCCCAAACTCTCTAGGAACACACACATTGTCTTTATATAACAGATATCCATCATGGATACTATAATTCTTCCTCTTGAATCCTTTTTTAGTACTTATCGATACTCCATCCTCACTGGAAATCTGTGTATCACGATCCCCATTCTCTATGGTTTCCCAAATCTGGGAATATGCAGGATCAAGCCTACATTGCCCTCTAATGGACTCAAGTAGCTCACTAGTGATCTAACTAAAACTCAATCCATTGAGCATAAGCATGTGTCTAAGTGAATCAACCATTACATTAAGCTTTCCCTTCCTATACCTAAGCTCATAATCAAACTCCTAAAGGATCTCTGCCCATGGAGCCTTATGACCTTTATGGTCTATTTGATTAGAGAGCCACTTAATGTTGTCTTGATCAAACACTATTGTAACTTTGGAACCATATAAATAATGATGCCACTTCTTCAAAGCATGGACGATTGCATACAACTCCTTCTCGTAGATAGAGTAATTCTTCTGATTTGGTTCTAGTTTCTTACTCTCAAAAGCTACTAGTCAACCATCTTGAATTAAAACCGCTCCTATAGCAAAATCACTCGTGTCAGTCTCAACCATAAAGGGTTTATTGGGATCTACTACATATAACAGTGGAGTTATAACAATTGCTACTTTCAGTTTCTCCATACTTTGCCTCAGTTCATCTCCCCAATGAAAGGCTTTTCCTTTAGCCTTTAAGCTATTCCATCATGAGGATAGCAATTTTGGCATAATTCTTAATGAATCTTTGATAGAAGCCTAATAAACCTAAGAAGATCTGCATCCCTTCCAAGTTCTTGGGATGTGGCCATTCCAAAATAGCCCTTAATTTTTAGGATCCATTTGGACTCCATTTTGGGAGACTATATGCCCAAGGTATTTAACCTCTATTTTGAAAAATTCACACTTTGTCTCCTTAGTAAAGAGTGAATTTTTCCTTAACACTTGGAATACTTTTCTTAAGTGTTTCAAGTGCTACTATGAACTGCCCTAGATAAGGCCGTAACACACTATTCACGAGTTTCATGAAAGTGGCTGGAGCATTGGTGAGACCAAAAGGCATCACCAAAAACTCATAGTGCACATATCTAGTTCTCTATGCAATTTTAAGAACATCCTCTGTCCTAATCCTAATCTAATGATACCCTAATCTAAGGTCAAGCTTCGTAAAATACAGAGCTTGATATAACTGATCAAATAGGTCTTCCAATCTAGGCATTGGAAACCTATTTTTTATAGTTACCTTATTTAGTTCTCTATATCTATACATAATCTCATAGAGTCATCTTTCTTCTTAACTAGGAGCATTGGCGATGCCCAAGGTGAGTTACTAGGTCTAATGAAG
This sequence comes from Ceratopteris richardii, assembly GCA_020310875.1. NCBI lineage: Eukaryota > Viridiplantae > Streptophyta > Polypodiopsida > Polypodiales > Pteridaceae > Ceratopteris > Ceratopteris richardii. The sequence goes on from CM035407.1 coordinate 156,402,856, forward strand.
TCCTTATCTAAATATTCTTGAAGTTGTCTCTCAACCTGCTTATGCTGAGAAACACTAAGCCTATAAGGTGGCTTACAAATAGGGTTAGTGTTAGTAACTACCTCAATAGCATAGTCAATGTCCCCTCTCTCAGGTGGTAGCCCTCTAGGTAAGTTAGTGGGAAAAACATCTCTAAAGTCAAACATAAGATCTTTAAAACTTTTAACAATAGACTCTTCCAAGAAAGAATAGTAAAAATTCCACTCCATATTTACATTTCTAGCATGAAAATATACATAAGATGAAATATCTGTACAATGCTCAAAGTCCTGACTATAGCTCTTTCCCCTCTAGTTTTTTTTCTCAACTTCTTGCTCAACCTCTACCTCTTCCATCCTATGCACGAGGTCCTCTAGTTGTTCTTTAGATGGAGAAGTGTGTTTTGAGATTTGATTGCCCTTGGAATCCATATTTCACTCCCCTCATTTACTAACTAGAGTATGTGAAAAGAATGGAAGTAAATTTAAATATGCAAGAAGAAGAGAAATATAATACTAGAGCACTTCCCTGATACAAACTGAAGAATCCAAAGCGAAATCAAAATAATTTGAAGCATGAAGGCACTGATCTTCAATCCTTACTAGATCAAAACTAAAATTGGAAATGTCCGATTGGCTCAAGTAGGTTCTAGTCACCAAAAAACAAGCAAGAATCATGCCAAAAACATATAGCAATAGCCTCAAATGAGCAAACTGAGTCAAATTGAAGTAGTTTGGAGTTTCTCTAGTTCTCACAAGTCCAAAATAGGTAGTTGAGCACCTGTACTTCAAAGATATGAAGCTAGTCCAAGTGAAAAAAGTTGATTCGAATGCCAAATGATGAAAAACTAGGCTAAGGAGTGGTCGCATAGTTTTTGCTAAAGTGTTGTAGAGGAATTTTGGTTAACCAAATCTTTTCCAAATCAATCATCATTTATTGTTGAAGAAGCTTAGGAGTTTAGCTTTGTAACGTTATAAAGATTTCTTGTGGGTATGTCCAAAATAGGAAGTGAAAGAGCGATTCTTCATGAATGGGTGACTTTGGAAGGCTCAAACTGAGAACTTGAAGCTTCTCAAGCTAATCGAATGACATATATCCCATATCAACAACCAATATACGTGTGTGCATCATTGCTTTCCCAAACTCTTGATCCATAGCATGGTCTTTATCCCCCAAAACTTGAAAGAAAACTCAACTTTAAATGGCTCGAGTACCTCTTTGTAGCTTCAACTAGGCTTTTTCTCACGAGCGGCCGTCTTTCAAAGGTCTTTTATCCCACATATGGAAACATAGCGTGTAAATCAGAATATAAATAGAAGAGCCACGATCTATTATCCTCAAGGAAGAGGGAGAAGAGAGCTTAGCTCTCTCACACTATGAGGGTGCATCATTTCCACTTCGTGGGTGCATCACCTATGCTTTGAGCACCTGTTTGGTTGTCAGTCGCACTCGGATACCAATATTACATGATGATCCCAATGATAACCTCCACTTTTGACAAGCCTTCACACAAAATTTGAGGTAGATGATGAAGATGCTATCAATTGTATAAACTGAGTGCTCATGAAGAATGCTAATTGATCATGCTCCTCCCAGCCACGTACTCCTAATTAATTCCCTCTTCCCTCATCAAGAGAGTAACCCCAGATGGCTACACACATGGATGCCACATGGCACTCATGTGTGAGCCCATTTATTATCTCATCAAGAGAGTAACCCCAGATGGCTACACACATGGATGCCACATGGCACTCATGTGTGAGCCCATTTATTATAAGATAGGAGTTAGGAGTTCTCCACATAAGAATACATGAGCTTAGCTCTTTCCACATTCAAAATTATGTGGCTAAATAAGTTGTTTAAAGATTTGGATGTGCCGGTCAAGGAGTTCCTACTCTTTGATCATAACATTCAAGTATCCACGTAGAAAGCATTCCAATGTTCCATGCAAAAAGCAGTTATATAGAGGTATACGATCACTTCATTATGGAGAGCTCTTAGCCAAAGACGTGGACAAAAGTTGATGATATCATGATCGAGTTCTTATATTTAATAAAGCTCATGAAGTTTAAAGAAGCAATGAACATGAAAGTCGTTGAGTTATGCAATCAACAAAAAAGGCTTAAACTTGAGGGGGAGTGTTAGAATTCCAATTGTTTTACAAGCTCAAGTATGAGAACAAACCCCAATTGAATCTTATAACTCTGGGAAAGTCTAAAAGTCATGCATATGATTCTACTGAAACTACCCTCAGGTATCTGAAAGGATGCCAATCAGCTTACTACAATATCCATTGACCTTATTAGGGAAGTTCCAAATTCATGCATACCATTTTGGTTTAGATGAAGTTGACTAGCAAATGAAGGAGATAAATCAAGAGCCTCTTTTTTTGTGTGGGAGACAAAGTAACCACTTCGTTTGCATACTTTATATATACATGGATTTGATTTTAAGTCACGGTTCATTCCAAGACTCTTAGACTTTTCATTAGTGTCAATATGAGTATATTAAGCGATACGCCATGCTTGCTTACTTTTGCATATAGGTAGAGATCTTTTGCTTGATCCTCTCCAATCATAAGTGAGTTTATATAGTAGTCTTTTTTAATACATTGGTTTGTAAACTCATTTTCAATCAATCTATCATTCTTTTATGCTTGTTTAGTTCCTCTTTGAATGCTAGAATCATCTATTTATTCTCGTTCAAATTCTCCAAACTATGAGGGATATGTTGCGTTGCGTGTATATGCATGTGTGTGTTGACTATGTAGACAATCATTTTCTTTCTTGGAAAGAATAGCTAATAGACATCCCAAAGTCCATTTGAATTAATTCAATGATTGTTTGATAGCTTATAAAGTCTATTATAATTCTACAAGGTCTTATGTTTCATCTTTGATTGTACTCAGAGACGATGGAATTCAGACACTCTACAATATATCACAAAAGGGTCCTATGGAGGGTCTACTTTGCTTTTTTTGGTATTTGGAGTCCATATTCTCCATCAAATAATAGAGTTCTTGATTTCTTCATGTCTTAGTGCAGTGATTCTCTCATTAGGATGAAAAACAACAAAAAAGGACCGTGTAAGGATTTCAAGTAGTTTGCGTAATCTAGATTAATGTTTTCAAATTGTTTCAAAAAAATCCATGTATGTGCATTTAAAACATATCTTATGCAAATATATTAGTTTTGCAAGAGAGAGAAAGTTCATCTGATAATCATGAAAAGTGATTTGCCTCAAAGTTTATGCTCGTCGAGCATTAATCGAATTTCAAGTTTCCCTCTTGTTCTTTGACTTATATAATATGTGTTTAGGACATTCTGCACTTTTTAGTCTACTCTCCATAATAGACTTGCTTCTCTCTTTCTCGTGAATCTAAACAATTTTGCCATGGAGAACCTCAATCCCAACACTCTCACTAACCTTTCATCTAGCCGAAGTCTACATGATAAGTTCCATATCAATATTGCAATCAGCCAAGAGTATGCAACAACAAGAAAGGTATTATGAAGAGCTCTTTAATCTTGTGAAGTTGATGGATTGCACAACGAAGGCAAAAAGCATATCGATATATGGGCAGATAGAGCTATTTATCCGATTGATCGACAAACTAGAAGGTATCCATCTTTTCATAATCTTAATGATCTGATTAGATTTGTAGGAGATGGTGATGACGATTTACGTGGCTATTGTTCAAAGCTCTGTGAGATTTCAAAGAACTATATGTAATATATAAACTATCTGCAGAATGTACTACATTAAAGAGACTTAGATCAAAGGGATCTAGAAAAAAAGTTACCGCATTGTCTTCTCAGTTAGAAGATTTCAAACAAATGAAAGAACCTCCTATAGGATTGAGAATGCGGTCAAAACGAGCAAAACCTTTTTTTTATTTGACTGAAAAATATAGCCAAGAGAAAAAGAGAATAAAAATTATAAGAGATCATGTAATAAATGTGCTAGGTTTAAACATGTTGAGTAGTTTTGAGCATGTTCATTCTTGTAATGAAATTATGAGTCAGAATAACATTTTGGAACTATTGAAATTGAATGAAAATGTATGCTTAAAATGGTTTAATTTTCAAAAACGCATGAAAGAAATGAATTTGTTGTTTAATAAAGTAAAACACTTTGGATTGCCTAGACATCATCATCTAAGAAGTATCAAATTTGCTTGAATAAGAGTATCACATCTATATTTGGTAACTATAAACATAGTCATGGTAATATGCCTTATGAGGTAGGAAAACAAACTTTATATTTCACTTACAATGCATTTAACAATATTTGGATAGATATAATAAGACTTCAGACATACATGGTTCAGTTCTATAATATAAAAGGACATGAATGTTCTGGCCTTTTGAAATTTGTAATAAAACTTGATGAAGCAAAAATTCAAAAGCATTAAAAGCTAGAGAGAATAAATATTGCACTAATGAATAGAGCTTTGGACTATAGCCTTGGGAAACTGGATACTCCATCTCTCAAAGTACAATAAAAAATGGAGTTATGGTGGGTTGGGTGTGCTCAAGTTCCATCGAGAATCATAAAACACTTAAGTGGTTATTCTTACAGACAGACATTCCAAATGTTATCCAAAGGCATCACTCAGGAGAGTTATTGAATGTGAACCACTATAGAAGCTTTAAAATTTAGTGGCATTTAAGTGGAGACTTAAAGACTCTAAAATGCATGTTTGGTATAAGCGGGGGTGCAAATTGTAAGCACCCTCATTTGTACTGCATGCAAAGTCCAGGTACAAGAGGATGGATTTCTAGAACTGAGGTTGAAGAAGCTCCTTCTAGACAAAATGTTAATCTATATAATTACTCATCTTTTGCCATGATTTGGAATCCCATACTTCCAATAGAATTGATTAATGTACACATATGTACGCTACATGCAGAGTTAAGGATCACTAATAAATTGGTTTGTCTTCACTTGGATTATGCATATTCCATCAATCCTATAGCTCTTGCAGATGAATGCATAAAAAAGTATGAATCTCTGCTTTCCAAAATGGGATTTCATGGTGGTGATGTTCATCTAAGAAAAGTTCCATAGCTTTCACAAAATAGAGGTGACGTATTATAGAATGTGTCAATGGGAGGTGCAAAGTAAGAAGATTCTTCAGAAACACCGACGAAAAACAACTAAATGCAATGTGGAATTGTTGGAAATAATTTCATGAGTTTACGATAAATATAAAAAGCAATCAAAAGAGAGCAAAAAAAATAATGGAGGTTTGAGTCATACTAAATAAACTTTTGAAGATCATGAGGCAACAAGTTACATTTGATACCTATGTGATTGAATTCAGAAGCAGAATCATAGAGCTTATAGAAACCATCACAGAGGCATGGAGTGTCAAAGATATAACCTACTACTTGATGAGTTTCAAAGAAATTTACTCCACTAATATACCTGGTGTGTTTTTGAAATAAACATCTCATGATATTTAGCTTTATGCTTTTACAGCATATTCTTCTTCTATATGGTCCATTCTTTGCAAAAAAGGAAACACTTGCCACATGGAACACCCAAAGGCATGGAAAAATCTCATTATCAAGCAAAAGCAAGCTTCTTCAGATGCACAAGAAAAGGAGGAGTCGTCACAAAAAGTAATGCTATCAAAGAGATTTTTGATTCGTTCTATAGAAGACAATTACAAAGGAGCAGATGCCAGACATCACCACCAGATAATCTATATAGATCATGTCAATAAGGGCTATCACCAGATGTCATTCCTTTTAGCATATATGGATTTACAAAAAAGAATGAGATTTCATTCCAGTTTAAAGCTATAACATTTAGAATATCTTTTACAATTCTTCTGGTTAAAAAATACATATGGATGTATATACACTTTCTGAACCCATGAAATTTTTGAAATGAAATATTTATTCTTCTTTGAGTCTTTTGAATGAGCTTGACTCTAGAAAATCTCCTCTGTATCTAAGGATCTCCTTTCTCCTATAGCCAGCAATACTTTGTACATCTGAGATCTCTACAACCATTGCATAGCTTGAAGAACAAAGGAAATATCCAGCTCTAGAAGCATTGAGCCTTAGGGCCTGGCCAAAAATCTTGAATGTTGTTGGTCTCTCAAGAAGCAAAATCCTATATGCATTAAAGGGTACTAAGGAAAAGCCCATGTACTTTGAAAGAGACTTCATAGAGAATAATGCAAAATCAAGGTCCTCACTATACTGCTTATGTACAACACAAAATAAATCTAGATTCAAATTTGGAAGATAGTGAATGACTAAATGTATATTCAGTTTTGCTTTTGATTTAATCTCTATAGCTTTTCTTGTGCCTTTCCCCTGCCAAGATAATTGTCCTCATCCAATATAGATAACTGCGGAAACAATGACAAAGCAAGATCAGAGAGAGCAAAACAACTTTGAATGACTCGAGACAAGAATGAATTTATATACAATGAATAAAGGAGATGACCAATTCAAGCAACTAGGATCATCAGGAAATCTTGGATGGGCCTAATTGCTTAAATCGATCGTTAATCAAAATCATTACAAATCTACCATCGCATGCCATCATTTATAACTATTGAGAGATAACGGCCTTTAATAAAGAGCAAATGAAGAACTTCACAGACATGAAGAATTCAAGCGAACATGCTCCGCCGAAAGGCTCGGATAAGCCTAATCACTTGAATTGATGGGGCCTCGAAGATCATCATTTTCATTAGAGAAGGTAGCCCTTTTGTGATATGCATGCTAAGAATATGAGGAATAGCTATTTGGATTAGGAAAATAAATAATGAAATAGAGGAATCCACGAGATGAAGGATTCAAGCGAATAGGCTCATCAAAAAGTCTCGGATGGGCCTAATCGCTTGAATTGCTCATGTCTTCTAAATGATCACAAATAGATGTTATTTGGCTTGTTTTACATAAGGGAAAAGCTAAAAAAAACCATAAAAAGAAACAAGTCTAGACACGACCAATTCAAGCGAATAGGCTCATCAAAAATTGTCTGATGGGCCTAATCGCTTGAATCGATCATACCTCAGAATTCACTTATCTGGACGTACCTTGATCTCATCTTCCTCCTCGATCAGTTCTTTCTTGTCAACCTTTATTGTTCCTTTTTCCTCAGCTACCTCGACAAACGAATATCCTTGTCCAAATGAGTAAATCCCCAAATCTTTTTGCCGTTGGTCAAAATCTTCATCTGCAAGGGTTGGCATCTGTGAGAACACTCTTTCATAGCAGCATGAGAGGGCTTTGGACGAGTCTTTGAATTCTTTATTCGACAAGGATAAGTCTAGGTTCACAAATTCCTCTTTCATTTCATGCTTCTCACTTATAAACCTCCTTGCAACTTCTTTTGATTCAGCTATAGCAATAAGGCAATAGTCTTCTCTAATATTGAAGAGCTCTTGACTGCAATATAGAGGAACGAAATCCTTCCCAGTTTCTCAAGAGAAAAATCTAGGGATGTCCTTTTTTCTTCATCATGGTCCTTTTCTTCAATCTTCCCAATTGAGATGGGATCAAGCCAGATCGGAAACCCTATGCTCAAGGCCACTAAACAACAATTGTTTTGGTGTTCTAGGCAAATTTCTATCCTACCTAGCAAGGGGAAAATCTTCTTACATTTTCTAGTGATTATGGCCCTATCCAAAGGATCCTTCCCAAAAATCATTGGGTGGATATAATTTTTGCCAGATATAATAACTTCTTGACCATCTACTATCCTAATGAAGGTCTCCCATTCATCCATAAGAAATGCCTTGCTTTTCTCCATAAGTGCTTCAAAGTCAAAGGTGGGATTGAAGATTTTCATTGCATCTGGAAAATGATTCACCCTCAATCCCTCTTAAACCATAAAATCTAGAAGTTTCTCAAATGGAGAAACACTTAGAATCACATTCTTCTCTTCCATGTCAAAAGGCGATCGATACAAGCGAATAGGAGCAGTCAAAGAGAGTCAAAGAGGCATAATCGCTTGAATCGATCGTGTATAGGATTGGAGCTCAGAGTGCTTGTGTGACATACATGCTCTCTCGGCTTCCAGCAGTTTTCATGCTTCAACCCTCTTCTATGAATTTCTGTTATTCCTCTTCTCCTTGAGATCTCTTGGTGTGCAAGGTAATATCCATAAGCATGGTATCTTCTACACGATCAATTCAAGCGATTATTGGAATCAGATATTTTTTGGATTTGCCCAATCACTTGAATTGGTCGTGCCTAATTAAAAGGCTTTTTGAGATCTATTTATTATTTTAGGATCAAGGCAAAAGATAAGAGGATTCTACTTTTTTCACATGCTATTGAGATGACGGACTCAAGTGATTAGGGGAATCAAAGACTTTCAGGTTGACCTATTCACTTAAATCCATCATGTCTAGTCAAAAAACATGTTTATGATCTATTTTTATTTTTAAGGTAGGAACATCTATGAAAACTTCATAAAATACATGAAAAGAAAGCGAAGACCTTGATTTTTTTTATACGACCGATTGAAGTAATTAGGGGAATCAGAGAATTTTGGATGGACCTAATTGCTTGAATTGGTGTCCTCTAATGAATCCTTGATTTTCTTGTTGTGTTCTCAATTTCATGTGTTTGATCCTCTTCAATTCTTCTTTTTTTATAGACCATGGCTAGGGTAAAGAAAACAGCTAGGAAGTTATACCCTTAGGAGCAACAACATGGGGGACCTGTTCTAGAGGGGTAGGGACCTACTCTAGAGGGGCAGGGACTTGCTCCAGAGATCACAAATAGCCAAGAGAAGGTTGACCCAAAGAAGGCATACGCCAAAAAGAGAGTTAAATATCATGTCAAATCACTAAGGGAAATTAGAAGAGCTGAGAAAACTGTGGGATTTCTCATCCCAAAGCTACCTTTCATGAGAGTGGTTAAGGAGATCTTTGCCAATGTTTCCTCTATGATGAAGACTACTTCATTTGTGAATGTCAAATGGCAGACCCAGGCTCTTCTATGCTTGCAAGAAGCAGCAGAAGATTTCGCAATTGATTTTATGAACAATGCTTATCTTTGTGCAGCACATTGTCATAGGGTGACACTTATGGAAAAGGACTATGTTGTTGTGTATAGGCTAAGATACAAGTTTGATAAAGCCATTGTCCCTCTTAACGAGCATGATCAAATTTTTTTTGATAGTCTTAATATACCTCCAGCAAAAAAGCATAAGCCATCTACAATCAAAATTGAAGAGGTCACTTCTCATGACCATTCAACAAGAAATGCAGTAGAGACTGAGGAGGAGAAGAGAAGGATGAATCTTATGTCAAAAGAATTTGTAATCCTGGAGGACATTCAGAGGTTGAAGAAGGCTAATTCGGAGCTTTTAAAGAAAGGAGATGGCCAGATAATTGTCAATGCTTCAATGCTATGGGAGAAAGACTTCATGCTTGAAATTAGGCCTGAAGACAACAAAATGTTGAGAGACTTCAATGTTGAAATTTGTGACAACATTGTCAATATAGCTCTCAGGTATTTTTTGAACCATAATATGCTCCATTTTATCAGTACTTGATCTCCTTGATGCATCTGCTATTGGTTTTATATTGTAGGGTCCTACTCCAGCAATGTGAGGAGTCAATCTCAAAGAAGGTCTTTATTTTGGACCCCTGTGTGACTCAATGTATATTATACAAGCATGGAGAAATTGATAATTTTCTCAAGAATTTTAGTGAGGAGATAGAATATATAGTTTATCCATATATTGATAAGTAAGTTTTCATTTCTATTTTTCTTATAAAGTCTTTCCTTTCTTAATGGTGGTTTTATTAATGAGTATATGTCACATTTTCAGCAGTCATTGGAGTCTTATAATTACTGATTTTGTTGAATACCAAGCCTTATTCATGAACTCTCTCCAATCACAGCATGGGAATTGCAAACTTTAAGTTCACACTTCCATTGCTCTTTTACATTTCTATTGCCATGCATTCTGATATTTATTTAGCCTTGCAATTCTGCCAAACTTTTAAAAATGCACATTGATCAGAAATATCCAAGCAAAGTGAATGAAAAAAAAGTTTGGTTATATGCAAATTCATGTGCCACTACAAAAAGACAATACATCATGTGGATGGAGAGTAGTTTCCAATGCAGTAAGGTTCTTAGATCGCAGGTTTTACAATCCTATTATCTAACTATCTAGATGCATGAATCCTTTTGATCAGAGAAAAAGCAATTCATGCCATCTTAAAAGATGTTATTTGTCCTTATGATCCAAACTCTCCTCCACCACCTCCACCACCAGGACATAAGAATACTGAAGATAAGAAGAAGGGACCTCCTATTCACTCTCCATTGAAGCATGTCCCGAAGAATAAGCAAAGAAGTGAAGGCTCCAAAAACAAGAAAAATAAGCAGAAAGGTGAAGGCTCCAAAAATGCATAGAGTTTTGTATCTATCTTCATACTTAGCCCATTACTTAGAACATATGTTGGAAGATGTTTACTTTGTCGTAAATATAATTTTATACACAAAATAACCTTCAGAGCATTGAATGTATTAGTAAAGGATGCCATTCTATCTTTATGTGGAAGATAGTTGTTGTAACTCATGTTTCTACAAAGAAATGGTTTCAACTTCTTAATATTGGTAGTATTTTTTTTTAATATAAACTATGGTCTGCCTTTTTTCAAGACATAAACTAAGATAATAAGTTTTTTATCATTAATTTCTTCAATGTTATGCTATATCATGATTTGATGATATCGAATTGAAAAATTGGACTTGTGAAGAAAAATGAAGAAGATTGGAGGACAGGACCAATTCAAGCAATTAGGGCACTCGAAAACCTCCATTGCTCCTAGTTTCTTGAATTGGTTGTATCCTCTAATCTTCTCCATACTGTAATCCTTAATACTCTTAAACTATGTTTATCACCCATACAAAAGGCACGATCGATTCAAGTGAGGAGAGTAGTTCGAGAACTTCAAATGGCCCTAATCGTGAATCGGTCATGCCCTTTCACACATCATCAATTAACATAAAAAAACAAGATGACCAATTCAAGCGATAAGGACCTTTGCAAAACCTTCATTGCCTCTTATCGCTGGAATTTTTCCTATTCTCCAAGCTTCCCCCCTTTGTAATATTTCTGCCTTATTGCTCTATATAACTTAGAAGTAACATGGAGAAGTTATTATCCTTATCTTGACCAATAGAATTTGTTTGGACAAGTTACATGGAGAACTTCTTATCCTTATCTTGAGCAATAGAAACCTTGCATAACAATTGCATGTTTGAGACAATGATAAAAGTATTTGCACAATAGAAACCTTAAAAAAGTGATGATATAAGCCAAAACAATGCCAATATCAATGTAATGAGTTTACATGAGATGTTAGCTTCAATTGCATGTTTGAGACATTGATAAAAGTTTTTGCTCAATGGAGATATTCTTTAACCTATAAAAGTCTTTGCACAATAGAAACCCGAAGAGAGTGATGATATAAGCCAAAAAAATACCAATATGAATATGATGAGTTTACATAAAAAAGAGATATATTCAGTAGAAGAAAAAGGGCAAGACTGGTTACATTCCTAAGAGTTGGAACTTGTTCACCTTGGGTGGCAGACAAATAATGCAAGATAGTGTTTTCTCTGATCTAATGTTTACCATTGCACCATCAATTGAGAATCTGAATTGTGTTGAAACCTCATCAAGGAACTCTAGGGGCTCCCTTATATTGTTTAGTTTCCAATTTGCACTAACAATTATTTTCCTAGGTTGAAAATCTGGATGAATCAATAATTCTAACTCAAATTCTAGACAGCTCTCTTTTGAATCCAAGGGTATCTAGAGTCTAAGATTTTTTTGCATCTTCTGTAATCATATCCTAAAACAAGTGATAATCGAGATATCTAATATGAAATTGAAAGATACTTTGGACTAAGTTTACAATATCTAAAATTGAAACTCTTCTATTTAACCATGTTGTTTTTGTTTTCTATAATAACATGTTTTTAAAACATGTTACAAAAACATGAAAAGAAAGAAACCATTGAATCTTTATCTTTCGAGAAATTTGATCTACTGACATTGCCCTTTGGACATCATCTTTCATTTTGCATAAAAAATTTAAAATTGTTGAATGATCATGAGTATCCCAATCTAATGAAGAGATGCAAGGAGCAGGCAGATGTACAAGATTTTCGTAAGCACTTCTCCTTGATGGCACCTGATAATCTACAAAATAGACAAATAATTAAATGCTATTAGAAAATTGAAAAGATTTATTTGCATATAGAAGTTCTACATAATCCTTATGAAGGACTTTGAATATTCCTATTAAACATTCAACAAGTTGCCACTCCAAAACATTGGAAGGAAAAATGTCTGCAATACAAAAACATATATCTTGTAATACAAAAATAAATGAAATTGATAAAAGAGCATTGTTAAACTTCACTTACAGTACGATGGGATTGCAGATGATTGTCTAGCACGAGATCCTTAGCGTTGTACACATGTTGAATCTTTGCAAACCAATTGTCTCTCTTCAATTTGAAACTAAGAATATAACCTTTCCAATGGTTTTTTGTGTTGTCTCTTTTAGTATGCTTGACTTTATGGGCACCTATGCAACTAAGAAGCATAGTCAACTAATCATTAAGCTTTACAAAAAGAGGCTTTCATAAAGAATCCTCTCTTTGTTGTAAACCTCACATGAGGTTATACGATTGGAAGGACGACGAGAAGTAGAAACCATTCAAACACTTAGAGAAAAAGTAGAGAATGCTCAAAGTGGGAAATCAAGATTCACAAACTTCGCAAGTATCTATAGACAAAAGAACTTTGTACACGTGGAAGCAAAACAAAATCTTTTGATTTGATGTATCAACTATGACCGAAACATCATTGAATTTTACGAGCCCAAAAGTATTTCGTATCTTCAAAAATCATTTCTTTAAAATTTAAGGATTTGCATTGTCTTGTGTGCAAAAACTATCTTTTTTTGTATAAAATCAAAAAACTGCACACTAAATATCACAAACTCTATTACTTACGCGAGATTTTTAAGCACATTTTCTTAAAAAAGCATTTCTTCATATGATTAAAAGAGTCAAGAATATTATATTCTTGTACACGTGGAAAGATCCTATTTATCAACTTTCTTAATCCGTCATTAGCAAATGGCCCTTTTACAAACGTTTTTCACCCTAATGCTAGTTGCAATGTAGTATAGTTTTCTATGGTGCTTTTCTTTCATTCATGAGCATATTGTTTTCACTTTATGTTTTTTTACTCGTATTGACCATGACTTTTAACATGAAACATGTCTCTCATGCTATTGACCATGTCTTTGAACATGAACCAAATCTGTTTTTAAAACATGTATTTGAACATGAACATGTTTTGATCATGCATAAAATTTGTATTATTATTATTATTATTATTATGCCTAGAAACATTTTTATATGCGGTCCTTTCTGAGTTATCAACCATAACTATCATTTTTTCTAGCGGTCTTTTTAGAAAACAAATACATCAACATGAAATAGAAATGCCTTCATATGCGTCTGAACAATATCACAAATTGTTTCAACCACTAAGTTGCTCGCAATAACAGATGCCTACTTGCAGATCATTTCATGAAGGAGTTGGTATTGTTGCAAGGCTGATTACATCCAAATTCTTTTTATCCTTGAGATAATCATTGACACGTTTAGCCCCCTTTCCCACTCCCCCTTCTTTGGGGCCTCTCTATCTTCTTGTCTAATAAGGTGTCTTACTGCAACAAATAGGACCTTAGACTTTGGAGCCAATCAACAACTACCTAGGGTTGCAAGTGAATGAAGAGCAACAAACTTTTTGAGTAGATTCATGCAAGATTTTGTAAGGTCTACAAAATGCAGACACATTTTGATGTGTTTCAAACAAAAAATCAAGGCAAAAAGTAACACAAATGAGATCTATCAGAACAATTCGCTAACCTTTCTAAAGTTGTGGATATCGTATCTAAAATCTCAATGGAAAAAAAAAATGGCATGCGTACTACTCTCCTCCCATCCTATTTATCCTTTTGCCTCTAGATTACAAAGTTTCTAGAGTGTTCTAGATTACAAAGCTTGTAGAGTGTGACCATTATGCACACTCACTTTGCTTTCTAAGGTGAAACTTTAAAATAATGCCTGAGTTTGGACAATAACCTTAACATCTCTTGTTCAAACACACACTAATGAATGATCCAAGTTGAAATCAAAGTCAAGCATTCTCTCCCCTCATATAAAAGAAGGACGTCAAGCTTCCATGGTGCTGAAATTGAATAAGCTGAGACGAAAGCTCCAACTAATGGAATGGACCAGTCCGCACAACTTACAGAGAGCATGGGATACGATCAATATCAGAGAAGGTGAAGCTTCCATATTTCTACTGAAATTTAATAAACTGAGAGGGACGCTCCATAGCCACCAACACGACGAAGGGGGGCAACATACCGTGGTATCCTTGACTGCTACTGTGATAAAACAAAAGCAAGCACCCCGGGCTCGCTCGGCGACTCGCACCGGCCCGTCGGTAGGGTGACTTACTTGAGTGTTTTGTTCGCTTACTTGAAAGCGGAAGATCACCGTTTGAATGAAAAACCAACTTGCATTGAAAGAGAACGATTACAAAAGAGACGGCCTAAGCCGGCCCGCGTTGAACATCGCGGGTGAACGTTTACAGTGAGCCGGCCCGCGTTAAGCGTCGCGGGCAAACGTGTTACAACGGCCCCTCGATGGCACAACGGCGCTTTCGAGAGGTGCGTACGGAGGGGACTAGCACGAAGGCTACCGCACGTTGATCGCAGAGATCGCTTGGTTCGCTTTGGTCACTTGGGTCGGACGCTCACCATGTCCCCCTATAGTTGCGCACAATTTGGCGCCGGCCGACACACCACACAAGCACCAAAAAGGCCTAGATAGAAATACAAGGGGGGGGGGGGGCTCTTGCCCACGGGTTGTAACGTATTCTCCCCCGCTTCGAAGAGCTTTGCGTCCTCGTAAAGCT
The DNA here is from genome assembly GCA_020310875.1 of Ceratopteris richardii. Classification (NCBI taxonomy): domain Eukaryota; kingdom Viridiplantae; phylum Streptophyta; class Polypodiopsida; order Polypodiales; family Pteridaceae; genus Ceratopteris; species Ceratopteris richardii. The sequence continues at coordinate 156,417,883 of CM035407.1, forward strand.
ACGGAATTCGCGCCTGGGATGTCGAAGGATGAGTCGATTGGAACGACTCAATGAGGCTTTGGGCTGTCGGTGGCATACTCTGTTTACTTACCCATGTGGCCTGGGATGTCGAAGGATGAGTCGATTGGAACGACTCAATGAGGCTTTGGGCTGTCGGTGGCATACTCTGTTTACTTCCTTGAGGGGACGGCCACGCCACTTGACGAGGAATTGTGAGCTATTCTCCTTGAGGATCAACTCTGCCTGTCGTTGTTCGATTGGGTCTTCCACCAATGTGACTTGACGTCCAAAGCGAGTATCAGGGCGGAAGCGTTTTAACAAACTCACATGGAACGAGTTGTGGATATGAATTTCAGGTGGAAGAGCCAGCTGATATGTCACTTGGTTGAAGCGGTGACTAATTCTGTATGGTCCATAGTACCTATGATTGAACTTTGGAGTGAAATTCCTGGGTAAAATGATGTTCTTGGCATTTACTAGAACTAGGTCACCCACTTGGTAATCTGGCGCCTCTGTTCGGTTTTGATTAGCAATTCTTACCATCCTTTCTTTGCTCTTAATAAGGGCTTCTTTTGCCTGTCGTAGTTTGGCTTGCCAGTCTCGTAAAAAATTACCACATTCCCGGTCTGCTGCCACTAGCACTTCATCTGACATGAGTGCCATAGGTGTGATTACACTTTTGCCTGTGGCCACCTCGAACGGTGACATAGATGTACTGGAATGGATTGAGCTGTTATAATGGAATTCTAAAATATCGAGATGCTTGGCCCAATCCTTCTGGTCCGCTTGAATGTAACTCCTCAAGTAATTTTCTATGGTTTGATTGACTCTTTCTGTTTGCCCATTGGTCTCGGGGTGATAGGCCAATGAGAATCGAAGCTGAGTGCCTAAAATGGAGAAAAGTTCCCGCCATAAGTCGCTCATGAATCTAGTGTCCCGGTCTGACACAATAGCCAAGGGGAGGCCATGATACTTAAACACTTTTTGGAAGAAATTTTATGCTACCACCTTTGCCGGCATAGGTGGCTTCATCGGTATGAAGTGTGCTTGTTTAGAGAAATAATCCACTAGAGCCATGATTGCATTATGCCCATCGGATGTTGGAAGATCTGTGATGAAATCCATGCTGACCATGTCCGAAGGACGGTTCGGAACGGGCATGGGTTGGAGTAGGCCTGCCGGTTTTATCTTCTGTTGTCTTACTAGTTGGCATGTCGGGCATGTTTGAACATACTCAATCACGTCGTCTTTCATCTTCGGGCCAAAATACATATTCCTTTAAATGTTCGTAACTTCTTCTTTGTCCTCCATGTCCGGCTAATTGACAATCGTGTGCTTCCCATAAAAGCATCCTCTGTATTTCTGCATTGTCCGGTATGTAAATCCTTCCCTTTCTATATAGCATGTTGTTCATAATCGTGTATTTTTCTTTATGATCTAAGCCCGAGTGTACATCTTTGATGATCCTCTGTATATCCGGATCGGTTTGTTGCAACTTACGAATTTGATCTTTCGTCTTACTCTCGGCCATGGAAATTGCGGCCAGCGTCGGTCTTCTACTCAGGGCGTCTGGCATGACGTTTTGCTTGCCTGGTTTGTGAATTATGTCTATGTCAAATTCAGCCAAGAAATCTTGCCACCTTGCTTGCTTGGGAGATAACTTAGGCTGAGTACAGAAATACTTGAGCGAAATATTATCGATGTAAATCTTTGTGTGTTTATCTTGCACATAGTGACGCCACTTTCGCAAACAGTGGATCACCGCGAGCATCTCCTTCTCATGAGTGCTCCATCTTAACTCTGTACCTGAAAATTTGTGTGACTCATAAGCCACAGGGCGTCCTTCCTACATAAGGACCCCTCCAATTGCCAATCCTGATGCATCTGTGTGGATCTCGAACTCTTTGTCAAACTCTGGCAACTTCAACACAGGGGCTTCGCACATCACCTGTTTGAGTTGCTCGAAAGCGTCTTGTTCCTTAGGCCCCCACACAAAGCAACCCTTTCCTTTAGTTAACTCTGTGAGCGGGGCAGCCACTTTACTGAAATCTTTGATGAATTTTCTTGGAAATTGGCAGAACCCTATGAACTCTCTCACTTCTCTGACTGTTCTAGGCGGTGCCCATTGACGAACTGCTATGATCTTATGAGGGTCTATCATCACTCCTTTGTCTGAAACCATGAAACCTAAAAATTCAACTGAGTTCATGGCAAACTCGCACTTTTCTGGCTTGGCATATAGCTGTCTTTCTCTTAGGCGTTGAAGGACGGCCCTTACGTGCTCTAGGTGTTCCTCAAGTGTGCGGCTGTATATCAAGAGATCGTCTATGTAGATGATCAGGAACTCATCTAACATATCTCTGAATCCATCATTCATCTCTCGGCAAAACGTGCCTGGAGCGCCTGTGAGTCCAAAAGCCATGACCAACCACTCGTAGCTGCCGTAGCGCGTCCTGAACGCCGTCTTTTCAATATCCTGCTCTGCTATGCGAATCTGATGATATCCGGATCGGAGATCTATTCGTATAAAGAATTTTGCCTGACCCAATCGGTCCATCAACTCATCCATAACTGGTACTGGATACTTTGTCTTGACAGTGATCTTATTCAAAGCCCGATAATCCACACACAACCGCATGCTGCCATCTTTCTTCTTGACGAATAAAACGGGAGCACCGTAGGGTGAACTACTGGGTCTAATGAAACCTTGTTGTTCCAGTTCCACCAACTGTCTTTTTAACTCCTTTAGGTCTGTCTCATTCATTCTGTAAGGTGCTTTGGCCGGAGGAGCATGGCCTGGCATGACTTCAATTCTGTGTTGGACTTGCCTGAGTGGTGGCAGCCCGCTTGGTAACTGACTTGGCAAAACATCTTCAAAATCTCTAAGTACTTCATGAACTCTTTTATCGCCAACCTTCATCTTTTCACTTCCCTTTTTGTCTATGTCAATGGGGCTACACTTTATGACGCACAAATGTGCCTGAGCTCCTTGCTTCATCGCTTTTTCCACTTGCTTGGCCGTCAAAGGCCCTTGTGTCTGTTGTCTTTGCTCTGCCCTTGCTGTTGCGGCTACCGATTTCAACTTTCCTGCTTCTAAATTTAATTTCTTGTTCCCTTTTCCCTGACTGCTGGAGGGCATACCCTCTTGATACATTGGTGCCTTACCTTTTCTTTGCCTGTCCGCCTCCTCTTTTGTTGTGGGAGGAGTGACTGTCTTGTGACTTGATTCCTGTGAGCTCGATCCTGGGTCCTCTACCTTTCCTGACTTGCCTTGAGCTTTTAACTTTTCCTCTGGGGCTCTTCTCGGACTTCTATGACAGTCTACGACCACTATGTTCCCTTGCATGTCCAGCAAAAGTTTATCAATTTCCTTACCCAACATGCTGACCATGTATCGGTCCATGAATGAAAGTCCCACTATAACATCAAATGCCTCCAGTGGCACGACTAGAAAATCTAACTTTGCCGACCACTCCCCCATTGTCATACGGATGTTGAGGGCGATCTTCACATTATCATCTCGACCTTGAGCGAAGGTAACTGACATTTCAGGAAGTTTACTCAAGGCCAACTGCAAACTAGCTGCACACTGAGGCGACATGAAGTTATGCGTCGTGCCTGAATCGACCAACACTGCTTTTCTCTTATTTCCAAACGTTCCCCAGAAGTACATATTCTGAATGACTTGTAATGTCATTGGAAAGCACCTTGGCATCGTGGCCACGGTACCTACGTGCGGCGCATTATTCCCTGTTTGTACTTCTTCATCATTGTCATCTAGTTCTGTCAGGACCACATTCGTCTTTCGTCTTTGAAGCTCCTCTTCTACTTGAGCCGTTTGTACCCGCGTCTGATTATTATTGCGAGTACACTGGTGTGTCCAATGATTCCCACGGCATGTTCTACAGAATGGCCGGGGATCATTCCTTTGCCATTGGGACGCTGGCAATGCCCTCTGCTGGTTATTCCCATAATTGTTCTGGTTCCTTTGAACTGGTACATTACCCGTGTTCTGAGTGGTGTTGGCAGGACGGGTATTTGTGTTGGTGTTCCCCGCACCCTGCTGATTCCTTCATGGTGAGATGTTCTCGATCTTGCGCATGCTTTGAGCACGACGGTTGCTCTCAGCATCCTGGTGTCTTTCAGCCATGACAATGGCTTCTTCCCAAGTGGGGGGCGACTGTTTTTCTATCTCGCGCCGCGTCCAAACGCTACATCCGTATAGGAACCCATGCAGCCGATCGAGATCATGCATCTCCGTTATCTGCAACATGAGTCTTCTATACTTGCGAATGTATTCGGACAACGGGCCTTCTTGTTTCAAGCCCCTCCACTCGTCCCTGAGTTTGAAGGATTCATTTTGAGGGATAAAATACTCCTCAAATGCCGCCTTGAACTCCTTCCATGACTTGAATTCCTCCCGAGCGGACTCCGCCAAGAACCAAGCATCGGCATCGTCGGCAAGGAAGGAAGCGGCTATCTTGACCCAATGTCGCTTGCCCACTCTTTGAAGATCGAGGTATTGCTCCATGTCTCGAAGCCATTTGGAGACTGCGAGAGAGTTGCGTTTACCCCGAAATTTCTCGGGTGGACACGGTTTGAATCTCCCATAGGAGTCTGAGTCGCTTCCATCGTCAGAGGAGGAGACGGGTCGGCGTCTTCGGGTCTGTGGCCGACGGCCCTGCCTAGACGTTCTTCCCGAGGTTTCACCCTCCTGTAACTCAGGTTGCTTCCCCTTATCTTGGTCCTCCTTTGGTTCGACTAGCACTTTTAGAAGCTGCGCTAAACTAGCAATGGTGGACTCAAGACGGTCCATGCGAGTGTCCTGAGCCATCATCCATTCCATCGCTAGCGGTTCCTCTTTATCTCTTTCCAACGTCCCAAAATCATAATTCCGGGTGGGAGGCGGGGTTTGTTGACGCCTCCCCTTATTCCTCCGTTTTTCCCTTCCTGTTTCTTTGTGGCCGCCACCGCGTGGCTCCACGTCGCTGAGAAAGATGTCGTTGCCTTCACCCTCCATCACGGTGTACTAAGTAGAACGTTAAGACTCGGTCCCCAGCACTGGTGTGACAACCGGTCCGTTCTCTCTTCCAAGGCCGCTTGGGTCGAGCGAGGCTCTGATACCAATTGTGATAAAACGAAAGCAAGCACCCCGGGCTCGCTCGGCGACTCGCACCGGCCCGTCGGTAGGGTGACTTACTTGAGTGTTTTGTTCGCTTACTTGAAAGCGGAAGATCACCGTTTGAATGAAAAACCAACTTGCATTGAAAGAGAACGATTATAAAAGAGACGGCCTAAGCCAGCCCGCGTTGAACGTCACGGGTGAACGTTTACAGTGAGCCGGCCCGCATTAAGCATCGCGGGCAAACGCGTTACAACGGCCCCTTGATGGCACAACGGCGCTTTCGAGAGGTGCGTACGGAGGGGACTAGCACGAAGGCTACCGCACGTTGATCGCAGAGATCGCTTGGTTCGCTTTGGTCACTTGGGTCGGAGGCTCACCATGTCCCCTATAGTTGCGCACAATTTGGCGCCGGTCGGCACACCACACAAGCACCAAAAAGGCCTAGATAGAAATACAAGGGGGGGGGCTCTTGCCCACGGGTTGTAACACTACCGTTGCTACCGTCTACGCCGTAGGGAAAAGACTACAGTCGGAACGTGAGAAAACGCAGATAAGAGGAATGTAAAAGGTATTATGTAGAGAAGAAAGGCACGCAGTACGACAACATTGTGTGTGTGTGTGTGAGAGAGAGAGAGAGAATCGGAGGCTAGATCGAGTCTACCTTTGCACGGAGAACAATGGTTGAACCTGATGGTAAGTCGCGGAAAGGAGCAGGAAATTCGACAACGCATGTTGACGCTGATGGCAAAGCGTGGGGAAAAGGAAGAAATTCGACAACGCATGTATGGATATGATTCTCGAAACGGAGAGAGAGAGAGAGAGAGAGAGAGAGAGAGAGAGAGAGAGAGAGATTATTCGTTTTCCTCCCTACGGTGCCATCTATCGCAAAAATAGCAGATTCTGTGGGGAGGTTATCTTTGCCCTACAAAAAGAGGCACCCATCTTGTTTAATATCAATCAGCCTTTCTCTTCTTCAGCTTATAGGGACTACATATTTTATAGAAAAGCCTATAAAATATGTAGTCTTTATAATATGCATAGGATAAGCTTAAAAAGCTTCTTCATATGCATAATATATGCACCGGATAAGCTTAAAGAGCTTCGCATGTATAATATCCATAGGATAAGCTTAGAAAGCTATTTGAGGATATAAACCAAGAATATTGGGTGATACCTCCTTGAAAAAGAATAGGGGGACTTAACATATTTTAAGATTGATGGAAGCGCATGAGAAATATGAGAAGGGAGGAGGAATTCTTTGCAATACCCCATGATCCTCACAATGCATTGAGATTGAGTGATCCTCATCCATTATTTCATTTATGATGTGTAATAGCCTCACTAAATCTTTTTAAACTTGGAAAAGTAATGTTTTTAATACTGGATTGTCATGTATGATAGATGTCTACCTCTCATGATTATACTTTGTAAAGCATATTTATAAGACATCTAGTTGAAGGTCATATAGAGCATATGTGATTAGTAGATGCCATAGGTAGACTTGGATCACTGCTAAGTGGAATCTCATTGCTAAGTTGCACATCTTATATCTATAAGTGACGCAACTTAGGGATCCCAATTTGTATATTAGATGAGGTTATTGAAAATATAAATTTAGGTTAGATCGCAAAGCCCTAAGGATTATATTTTTCATTATATGTTTATTCATGAATTTGTTTGGTCATTTTGGATTAGTTAAGAGGGACATACATAATGACTTAAAGAGGTTCCATGCAATCACAAAACCAAACCTTATATAGATGATTGAGTTCTATTGAAGAACTCCCTTAACCATCGTTTCCAACCTACTTTACCAATACAAAGTATGGCCAAGAATGCTAGGCTTTCCTATCCTTTGATCCTTGTTCCTAAGATTCGCCTTAGGCTACAACTTCTTTATAACATCTCCTTCCCCTTAGTTCCGATTTTTCCTCAAAATGGCATGGGAAGGCTTATGGAAAGGATGTCCTGATGGTTTCTTCCATTGGCCCCTATGCACAATGCAATGTACAAAGTCATCTATATGTGTAGTTTGCATGTATCTTTCCCCTTAAGAAAACTCTTTGGAAGTGAATGGAAAGTGAAAGACCATCTTGTAAGTGTCTACTATCTCCCATCATATACACCAAATCTAAAAACTATTGCCCCCATACATGTAACATCATCTAAGTGACATAAGCCCATATGATGCATCCTTTGTGGAGTAATAATATGAAAGATAAGTGTGGAAATCTATGGAGACAAGAAACCATAGATAATTTTCCATAAAAAATTTGATTCCAAACCCTTTTAGAACCTAAATGATAGACTTGCAGTTAAGATACTCTAGGTGTTTGTAACCTTAAGGGTACCCACAATCAATATTTTTTCCTAAGCTATTCCTATGTCTATGAAAATCCATCATTTTATGTTATATATCAGAAATTTTAAGTAACAAAATGTGTAAGAAAATAATAGCACAACATAATAGATCAGTAGACAGAGTTGAGAGAAAAACAAGGAAAACGATAGACATGGACTGAGAGATAGAGAACTCAAATTCTCATATTTCCAAATTCTCAGATTGCCAAGAGTAATGCAGTTATAGTGATGTTGTTGTCCACCTATGCGCTCCCAATGTGGAGCTTAGATGGCAATCTAGACAGACTCTAGATGAAGGGCTTAATAGTATGCAATGCTCTATAAAGCTCAACATGGGCCATGCTTATATAGCATTTACAAGGGGATTCAGTATAGATAAATGTACAAGGAAAAAGAAATTACCACTAGTGGACACGTGAGTATCATAACAACCATCCCAATCACTATATGTAAAAGCGTGCAAGTATGGCTGAATATCTTTGCCATAAAAGAGACCTAATGTTATCAAGATCTCGCACACACACACACACACAGGTTACGGATGCAGAAAACACACAAAAAAATAGACATGCCAAGAGCCAAGATAGAACGCAGTATTGGGTGCAATCTCCCCCATGCACTCAGTTTCGATAGTCCACAGAGTGCATGTATTTATAGGAATTTTTTATTATGTCGAAATAGTGGTTACATGAGAGTAGCTTCAAAAAGCATGCATGAAAGTAAAAGTTGGTAAATTTTGTAGAAAGCCTTTGCTTTCAATATCATAAATTGTGGTCGACAATGATCCTTATTCTAACCACTACTTTTCTAACTATTTCTAACAATAGAACCTTCTACGTGAGTTTATTTGCAAACTAAATTATAAGTCGGATTATTGATGTCCGCCCTAAAGTCGGATTATTGATGTCCACCCTTTCATGCCTTTCATGCCCTCACGAACCTTCAAATGCTATATCAAAAAAACCAAATACATTAATACATTAATAAATTAACACTCCAACAATGACTTGTTCAACACATTCCATAATTTATAAGATGCCTCTCAGTTGAAAAAGCAAATGACCTCAGTTGATAAAATAAAAATAAACATGGATGTCGAGTCACATGTTCCATCACTGAACGAAAATAAGCATGTTCCATGTAAAAACACATGCATGGAAATTTTCATGGAGGAATTACATTAATGTGTTTGTGTATGATATGCAAAAATTAAGCGGTCATAATGAGGTGTTAATTGTGTTTTATGTATCCATTGACATTCTTCAATTAAAGGAGGGTCATCAAGAAGTGGAGTGAGTGGTAAAGTTTCTTTAAATGGTTTAAGTAAACTAATATGAAAAGAGTTATGTAGATTCCAATGAGATGGTATATCTAATCTAAATGAATTATCATTATTTTTTTGTATAATGCAAAATGGTCCATAATAGCGTGGAGCAAGTTTAATTTTAGGATGTTGCAAAATATTTTTGAGACGTATTTTAATGATACGCAACCAAACAAGATCATTTTCCTTGAATTCCTTAGCTAATCGTTTTGTATTGATATTACGTGTGTATCACTTTTGAATTTTCCTAATGTGCTCGTGAACATCGCGAAGTATAGAAATGTGATCGTGAGCAATAGAATCAGCCATCGGAATGTTGGTTTGGGTGAGTGATATGGGAGTGGGAAGCTTTTTGCCATAAACAATTTCAAAAGGTGCACAACCAGTAGTGGTGTGTGTGGTATTATTGTAAGAAAATTGAAGCAATGGCAACTTTTCATCCCAATCAGTGGGACTCTCTAATGAATAACAACGCAATAAATCAAGGATAGTACTATTTGTAGCCTCACTTTATCCATTACTTTCGGGATGAAATGCAAAGCTAAAATCTATTTTAGAACCAAAATGTTGAAATAAGGCAACCCAAAAATGATTACAAAATCTAACATCACGATTAGATAACATTACTTTACAAAATCCATGATCTAGGAAAATGCATTTAATGAATAATTTTGCAACCTGAGGTGCAAACAAAGTTTTTCTACATGGAATGAAATATGCATATTTACTACCCTATCAACTATTGTCCAAATCATATCATTATGTGATGAAGTGATGGGAAGACCTGTGATAAAATCCATAGAAATTTTTTCCCATGGTTTGTTCGAAATGGGAAGTTGCATTAATAATCCAAATGGTTTACCATGATGACGTTTTACACGCTGACATACAATGCATTGAGAAACATAATGTTAAATATATTTTTCCATGTGTGGCCAAAAGAAGGAAAACCATTATGAAATGTATAATGTTCATCAGATAAAGATGCACCATTGTTGAAGTCATGCCATGCACGTGCGAAATACAAATCAGATGCATAAGTGAAAACCATTTCTTAAAAAGAATGAATTTGGATGGCATAATTATTATGCAAAACAACAGAATGTGAAGGAAATCGGCTAAGGGCATTAGTTACAACATTAGCCTTACCAGGCTCGTATTGGATCATGGGTTGGAAATTTTGAATGAGTGATGCCTATTTAAGATGCCGAGAAAGTGCATGTTTGAGTTTTTCAAAGGATTTTTGTTGGGTAAGTCCCCATGAAAATTTTATTTTCTTTTTCAATAACAAGGTAAGAGGCAATGCTAAAGAAGAAAATTTTTGAACAAATTTCCTATAGAAACTAGCCAACCCAAGAAAAGAACAAACATCATTGATTGATTGTGGTGTAGGCCATTCTACTATAACTTTAATCTCTTTTGGATCCACATGCACACCTTCACTTGAAATAATATGTCCTAGATATTCTAGCTTACATTGAAAGAAGTAACTCTTTTCAAGATTAGCATAAAGTGTGTTCTCTCATAGTAAATGAAAAATTGTTTTAAGATGCTTCTCATGCTCACTGTCATTCTTACTGTAAACAAGTATATCTTTGAAAAATACAAGAACAAAAGCTTGGTAATCAAGAAAAATATTATTCATCATTCGTGCAAATGTAGCAAGGGCATTAGTAAGTCCAAAGGGCATTACCATAAATGCATAATGGCTAGTTTGAGTTCTAAATGCAATCTTAAAAATATCACTTTGCATCATACGAATCTGATGGTATCCCAATTTGAGAACAATTTTACTAAAGACACGAGCTCCTTGTTATTTATCTAAAAGAAAATCTATTCAAGGAATAGGGTATCTATTCTTTATTGTGATCTTGTTAAGGGCTCTATAATCAATGCACATTCGATAAGTTTTATTCTTCTTCTCTACTAAGAGAACTTGTGCTCCAAATGGGGGAGAACTATGTTGGCAGTAGCCAGAGGCATAGAAGACGCTGAAGCATGTAAAGACAGAGCAGGGAGTCAGTCGAATCATTTTTCAAAGAATTATGTTTTATAAATACTTTTCAAAACCTCCAACAGTGATTTTCATCACTTTTGTAACATATGTAATATAGAAAAATACCTTTTTGTAATCTATAGCTCCATTTTGTGCAAGCCGAGGAGTCCTCAAGCTTGAGGAGCTTAGGTAGAATGAGCGTACCAATTTTGGTTAGTTTTAGATACCGTTTACCCTTTCAAATAGCATCTAGGACCTATTTTTTAACTATGCCGGTCACTAGATGTGAAACCGGTCAAAACTAGTCTAGAATCTATAAAAAGAGCTAGAGAGCTCATTTTTGAGGCTAGCTAGTGTAGACTTGTATGAGCTAGAGTGAGCTTGAGCTTGTAAGAGTGTTCTTGAGTAATAGAGTTGATTTCCTACCTTCCATTGTGTCTTGCTTGTCTCTTCGTTGTGTGTGTGTATGTGTGTGTGCATCTTTATGCTTCTCACCTTCACTCTCACATCATCTCACATTCACGATCTTCATATCACTCCTATCTCTTCCGCGGATTGACATTAAGGAGGTGGAGCTTCTTAACGTGGTCCTCACCATTGTGCTAGAGCAACACCAAATTTGGCGCGGTTGTCGGGGAGCGAGTCTAGGACGAATGTGTGATGGTAACAGTATAGCAAGAAGTGGCGTTGGAAGGTAAAAATTTTAGTTTTTGTTGTTGTTTTTAGTTAGTTTTTAGTGTTTTTCACCTCCCCACACTCCATCTTCATCATCGCATCATCTTCTTCCACTCCAAAAAAATCAGAAAATTCACCATATCCACCCACTCTCCTCATTTGTGCATGCGAGAGAGAGAGAGAGCTTTTGTGCTTGCATGTGCTATTGTGTTTTTGAGTTTTCTTGCAGGTACAGTGCTCCAGAGCATCAGGAAAGTTGCAAAAAGGTAAAATTTCACTTTCTGTCAGAGATCTGCCGAGTGTGTCAAACCATCGCGATGGTCTGCCAACTTCGACATTTTTGGTATGCGAGTTCAACAAGAGGTAGGCGACACTAGCACTTGCATGGATCCACAAACGCATTTGCAAAATCATCCATTTGGTGGACCATCGCGATTGGCTCACGCCATCGCGATTGTGTCACACCATCACGACGGCTCGGCCGGACCATGGCGACGGTCTCACACCATCGTGAAGGCTCACTTGAGCCATCGCGACGGTTCACTTGGACCATCGCGACGATCCCGTCGACCCCATGCCATCACGATTGGCTCATGCCATCGCGTCGGTGCTGCCACGTGGCAAGCTAGACCATCGCGACGATACCCTTAGTCCATCGTGATGCCTCGATATTTGAACCATCGCGATTGGCTCACGCCATCATGCTTCGTGACCATCACGACGGGCTCATGCCATCGCGATTGTCCCGTTGACCGTTGACCAATGCCATCGCGATTGCTCGCCGATTGGACCATCACGACGGTTCATTCACACCATCGCAATTGCTCACATTTACACCATCGTGATTATTCACCCATCGTGACAGTTCACATTTACACCATCGCGATTATTCACTTTGGACCATCGTGACAGTTCACATTTACGCCATCGCGATCATTCACCTCACACCATCGCGACAGTTCGCTCCTTCGGACCATCGCGATTGTGCCACACCATCACGACGGTTCACTTGGACCATCGGGGCAGTCCCAGACCATCGAGATTATCTCAAACCATCGCGATTGCTCACCCCAAACACAATTTTCAGGGTTTTATTTTTTGACCAATTTTGGGGCTATTTTTGGCAAATTTTTGGGTGATTAGACTCATAGGAGAACCCTTAGCTCATATTTGAAGAAAAACTTGTTTGTCAGTTTTTACCCTCGAGGGCCTGAACGGTCATATCTTTTTCATCCAAAGTCCGTTTTTTGAGCTTTATAGCTCGTTAGAAAGCTCTTGGACCTCAACTGTTTTTTTCAAAAAGAATACGTTGATTTTTAGATAAGCAATTTGAGGTGGACATTGTTGGGACTAGAAAGCCAGGGGGCATAAAAATTTTTGGGCAAAAGGGAAAGGACCTTAAAAAGTGTATATACTCAAGTGTTTGATCATTCAAGTGAGGATTGGTCTAATAGTGGATTTTACAAGTCTAGCAAAGCAATCAAGGACAAAGCAAGGCAGAGAAGGACGCAAAGCTTGGGAAGCACGGATTCTTGGGCATTAGAGCAACCAAAGCAGCTGACTCGAGGTTGGAAGATTACTCAACCCTCTCAGTCAATTACTAGCTTAGGCTAAACGTTAGCATTGTGGATTAATGACAATAGGAACACCTCAAGTTCAAGATATTTAATATTTTCAAGTTCAAGACTAAAGTAAAGGTGCGTGATACGAAAACCTAAAGGAAAGAATTAAAGTCTAACGGAACGGGAACTCAAATGTACCACCAAAAGTCGATTCCTGATGCATACAGTTAAGACAAGACAAGAACTTAAGGGCATTTAAAAAGAACCAAGAAAATAAATAAAGAAGAATCATTGACGATCAGAGAGTGTAAGGAAGTAAATTCATGAACCTTAGATTGGGCAAACACATAGGTAAGTCCGACCGACGAAGCCTTAGATCATCAGAAGCAAGTGTAGGAGCTACTACATGATCGTGGGCTCAACAGCTGAATAGTAATTATCCCTACGAGTTCAGCTCAGATACGAGTGAATCGGAAATGGCTTTCAACACGGAAAGACCAGAAGGAGGGTCAAATGTAGCATTTTAGAAAAACCCAAAGGACCCTATATGACTCAATTGGAATTTCTCCAAACCAACCGATTAGGTGCTCGCATCTATGAGGATGGTTTGCGAAGAAAAGTAGTACAAATGCAAAATCCGGATCAACCCACTGGATTGGAACGTCCAGTGGTGAAGTTCGAGAGAGACGGGTACATAGACAAGGAAGGAACGATGTACATCATAAGTACTCAACCAAACAATACCAATGAGTTTGGTGTAATTCAGTTAGAGACGGAAGCAAGAGCACAAGGAAAAGAACCATTAGAAGAACCTAGGACACCTCGAGGGAAATCTGTACTGCCAAGAGTACTCATCCCAGAGTGGATCCCTCAGGACAATAGGAGCATAGAATTGTTTGTGAATAAAGAAACTGACGAAGCATTTTGGAGATATAGAACGGAACAACCTAGTGAGGTAGGCTCCATCATAATCTATGAGTTCAAGGACCCGGATACACCTGGAAAGGTTGTATACCTGGATGAAACTTCAGAAAGAGTATTTGTGGTACCAGACCATGCAAGAAATACCTACACATGGAGAGGTGAGCTAGTATTCCCTCCATCTCGAGCAAACGTAAACGCGAGACAAGGGGCTGGAACATCCTTTGCCCATGCTAATCAAAGAGAGAAAAACAAAGAAAGGCCGGAAGTAAGTTTCAATCATCCCATAGGGAGAGATAGAACCACCATAGACACGGACAGAGTGGATAGACAAAGAGAACCTAGAATACCAGGTGGCAGAGATGATTTTCCTCTACCTAGACACCCAAGGATATTAAGACCCACTCAACTAGTAAAATCAATGAAAAACTACTTTGATGGGACAGGAGATCCCTATGATCATGTTGCGGAATTTAAGCAAGTGCTAAGGGCAAAACAAGTATAAGACATGTTCACGCAGTATAATGCATTTGGACTAACGTTAAAGAACACAGCTTTAACTTGGTTCCAACCATTGCAACAAAGGCAATTTAGAGACATCCATCACTTCTTAGAGTCATTCATTACAGAATTCTCTAAAAGTGGAATCAGGCATGACACATCTTCGTTGATTCATAGCTTCAAACAAACCCCTCAGGAAACAGTTAGACTAGTAGGACGTAGATTTAGACAATATGTGGAGAGATGTCCAATGCAAGAGCTACCCTCACAGGCCAAGCAAGTATCATTGTTTTTAGATGGCCTGTTGAGCTCTAAACTATGCTCCTATGTATACTTAAAGGAACCTAGAACGCTAGAGCAATGTGTAAGAATTTGCATAGACATTGAAGACAACTTAGGAGATGAGTTGGAACTCTCAAAAGTCTATAAGGACTCAGATTGTTCATCTCTAGCATCCACAAAACTGTCTAGCTCAATAGAAGACCTAGTAGAAAAAGTGGCCCAAAAACTAGGAGTTTCAAGTAAACAAGGCAACCCTAGTGGCCAGTACTGTACAATTGAGAGAAGATACACGAATCATACGGCTCAGGACTCCCATACAACAAACAAACAGTGAGACAGAACTACCCGCAAGCATACCCGCAGCCAGGTAGGTATCAAGGTCAATATAATACTTAGCCTCATTACTATAGGCCTCCTTAGAACTATCCTTATCAAGCTCAATAGAGACCTCAACCTGTCTTAGCTCAGCAGCCACCCCACTAGCGAATGTCATCTCAATCAAATATGCTGTTGTAGAAGAGAACCTAAGTAGGGCTTTAGTGCCTTCATCACCATTGATCACAGAAAGTGATCCTAACTCAAACAGTTTTGACTCGACACATGTAGATAGTCCACCCGCGTATTACACACAGTCACCAGAACATGTGGAAACATATCATTACGATAGTCCACCATTGGAACCTAGTTGGGAGCCCGATTACGCTAATGTGATGTACACAAACCCAAACCCACGGCCCCAATTAAGACAACAAAGACCACAGGGCCCTAGAGGACCATGCTTTAGGTGCCAAGGAGATCATTTCATAAAGGATTGTCCACGTCCTCCGATAGCAAGACAATCACAATACTATAACATATAAGGCTTCTGCACTGACTGTGGTAAAGAACATATCATCAAAGAGGGTCCTAAGTATTGGTGTAATTTACAAGCCTACACATTTGGCTCAAAGGATACATTAAAGTCTACACATACATGAAGAAGCAAAGGAACATATGCTAGTGGTTAATTACCACTTTACCTCATTGTAAAAGTCAAATTGACTTGGTATCTTTTGCAATCACCTACCAAAGTGAGTCGTGGAAAAAGTAGCTCATTTGATTGAAAGAATATCTCCAAGCTTTTAGGAGCTTGATCATAGGAAGCCAAAATTTGAATTTGAATTCAAATCTCCACTCACTTCATATAAAAAGTGAACTTGAAAAGTCGTGGGTAAGAGAGACAATTCCGGAGCCTCATTCTACTAAGATTGAGTGTGTGTGAGGACTACACTATATCCTACACCTCTCTACACCATTAGGCAATGTTATTCATGCCAATGGGATTGTATACAAGTGTTCATTAATAGGTACATTTACATCATTCATCTCTGAGTTCTCTGTTAGTGTACTCAAAAGTCTGTCAACTTGTCAAGGGCATATCTCGGTCAATTCTCCGCCAAATCAAGTGATTCAAAGCTTGTTGGATTCAGCTCAAAGTCATACATGCTACCAAAATTTTAAGTAATTCTATTCAGCCATTTGAGAGAAATATGCATCGAGGTGAACTCTGGTCAATTTCTACTACAGTCCTAAAAAGTCGGGGGTATAGCTAAACTTGCTAAATTGATTTCTCTTAGCATAGTTTATATTTTTGCATCATTCCACTTGCAAAGGGTAGCTTAATACGCTAATTAAATACCCCTAGAAGGAATTTTATCAATTTCTATTGTGCTAGTCACACTAAGCAAAACAGTCAGCAGGTGTCAAGACAAAAATAGAAGGTTTTCTTGAGTTTGTGAACTTCAAAGTTACCTGTTTTGGTTCAATCATTACACAAATCACTTCCAAAGTACATAGGCCATTTTTTGGTGTTATTGGAAAGCTAAGAAGGTCTACTTATCAACTCTGAAGCAGAAGAGGGCTGGTACAAAGCAGGTTTAGCAGTACCTACTCAGTCTCTTGGAGCATCCATCCATCTTTCCCAACAGTAGTATCAAAGCAATAGAGGTAAAATGGGAGATGGTTTTCCTTCATTTATTGATAAATTGGATAGGAACAACTATCAAGCTTGGTCTCTAAGGATGAAGACCTACTTACAAGGAAGGAGTCTCTATGGATACATCTCAGGAGATGAGGAATTGCCCTCATTCAAAACAAGAGGATTGCCAACCAAGGAAGAACAAGAAAAACTCACACTTGGTGTGCTAAGGATGCATTGGCAAGGTCATATTTACTCAACTCTATCTCTGACTTTCTTTTGCCACATATCAAAAATTGTAAGACATCCCAAGAAACTTGGGAAACCTTGTCATCATATTTTTCCTCCAATACAAGGGCTAGGAAAAATCAGTTGTGGATTGAATTCACAACACTAAGGAAGCAACCTAAGCAAGCTATTTCAGAATTTGTGACCAAGGTTAAAGATGTTGCAGATCAGTTAGCAAGCATAGGAGAAGAGATTGAAGAAGAACAAATTGTAAGGCAAGTGATCAATGGAATCAAGGCTGATGACAAATGGGAAAGCTTCACCACTGTAATGGATCTCTACATGGACATGCACACTCCAGATCTTACAACTCTCATGGGACAACTATTTACACATGAAGCAAAGCTCACAAAGAATGGAGATACATCCAAAGGTAATAACTCTTCTGCCCTATACACTGATAAGAAGTCTAAGGATAAAGGCAAGAGCAAGAAGATGGAAGATGAAGGCTCTACCTCCCAAGCCAACTATGCAGGAAGAGGTAGATCTTCAAGAGGAAGGGGCAGAGGAGGTAAGCAAGGTAGGGGGAGACCCTATAACTCATCACCATGCAACATTTGTGGTTTATCAAATCATACTACAGATGAGTGTTTCAGGAATTACAAAAACCAGAGAGGAAGAGCCTACCAAAGAGGTGGATACTCACAGTCAAGAGGAAGGTTCAACCATCACCAAGGCCACAATAACAATTACAACAACAATTACAATGGCAACTACCAAGGAGGATTCAAAACCAGAAAGGAATACAACAACTACACAGAGGAGCAGGATGACTCTCTTCTGATCATGATCATGACTTCAAAGTCAGGTACAAATGATGACCACCTATTCTACATTGACTCAGGGTGCTCAAATCATGTGGCTGGAAATGTGGCACTACTTTCTGATCTTGAAGAACTAAAAGGTAAACATCAAGTCCAAACAGGTGATGATACAAAGCATTCAGTAGTTAAAGTTGGAAATGTTAAGACTTGTGATGGTAATCAGAATTTGTTGAGCAGGGTACTCTATGTACCAACTATTACCAAAAATTTGATGAGTGTTGGTCAGATTGTGGAGAAAGGTTTGCAGGTCAGATTCAATCAATATGGAGCATATGTGGAGGACCCAAGACATGGGTTCAAGAGGATTGCTAAAGGAGAAAAATCATGTAGACTTTTCACTTTTGAGTTGGAAGATACAAAGAATATTGCACTATACAGTTATAAAGATCAAACACTTTCAGAGCTTGCGATTTGGCACAAAAGGTTAGGGCACATAGGAGAAAGAACCTTGAAACAAATGTGCAGGGACCAATGTGTGCTTGGGATACCTAATGTATCCAAGAAACATATGATTTACAAGTGTGGTGCTTGTCAATTTGGTAAGTCTCACAGGTTACCCTTCTCCAAGAAAGGATATATGCATGAAGACTACCTAGAGCTTGTACACACAGATGTTTGGGGACCTAGCAAAGACCCCTCAGTCTTAGGATCAAGGTACTATGTGTCTTTCATGGATGATTATAGCAGATGGACTGCATTATACTTCATGAAGCACAAGGATGAGGTACTTAATTGTTTTAAGAAATATCTTGCATTAGTTGAAAACCAGAGAGGAAGGAATTTGAAGAGGCTAAGGTTAGATGGAGGAGGTGAGTACTTCTCCAGTGAATTTGAAGATTTCTTGCAGGACAGGCATCAAAAGAGAGATAACCACAAGGTATTCTCCTGAACAGAATGGGGTAGCTAAGAGAAGAAATAGGTTAATTGTTGAAACAGCTAGATCCATGCTTAATGAGAAGAAGTTACCTAACTATCTATGGGTAGAGAGTGTTTCTACTGCCACTTACCTCATAAACAGGTTACCATCTAAGTCACTTGATGGTATGACACCCTATGAAGCATGGCATGGTAAGAGACCATCATTAGATCACTGCAAAATGTTTGGATGTGTAGCATATGTGCACATTCCTTCTCAGATAAGAGGTAAGCTAGATCCAAAGGCTGAAAAATGCATTTTCATTGGGTATGATTTAAATAAAAAAGGTTACATGTTTTATAATCCTACCAATAAGGGATTTATGGTAAGCAGAGATGTGATCTTTGATGAAAATGATTCTTGGTATGAGAATGAATGCAGGAAGGTTAAACTACCCTATGATTTGGAAGAGGAATTTCCAAAACTTGCAAAGGGGGAATCTACTCAGAATGAAGACTCAAGTTCAGATGATGAAGACACTATCAACCTTGAAGAATTCAAGGCATGGAAGTCCAAAGGCAAAATGAAGATGAAGAAGCTTGAAGACATACCTGAATCATCAACTCAATCAATCAGAAGATCTCAAAGAGAAAGCAAGAAACCTATCCGATATGGGTATGATACATCTCTTGTTACTAAACATTCAGTTTATCTTGCCAAAGATTTGTCAAATGAAGAACCAGGTTCATATGAAGAAGCAATAACCAAATCGGAATGGAAAGAAGCTATGGATGAGGAGATTGAAGCACTCAAGGAGAGTGACACATGGGAGTTAGTACCCAAGAAGGACTCTATGAAGGTAATAGGATCCAGATGGATCTATAAGTTGAAAAGAAATTCTGATGGAACAATTAATAGGTACAAAGCCAGGTTGGTAGCCAAGGGTTTTGCACAAACCCAAGGCATTGACTATGAAGAGACATTTTCTCCTGTGGCCAAGATGCCAACAATCAGAGTGTTGGTAAGTGTGGCTGCATCAAAGAATTGGAACATGTACCAATTGGATGTCAAGAATGCTTTCTTGAATGGATGGATTTCAGAAGAAGTTTATATGTCACAACCTCTTGGCTATGAGGACCCTAAGAAGGTAACTTATGTTTGCAAATTAAAAAGGCTTTATATGGATTGAAGCAGGCAGCTAGGGCATGGAATTACAGGTTAACTACATACCTCCAAGACCAAGGTTTTGTCATGAGAAAGGCTGACACTTCTCTGTTCATTAAGAGAAGTAATTCAGAGGTAATATATCTCTGTGTTTATGTTGATGACATCATCATTATAGGTAATGATGTCAATGGAATCAGGTATATCAAAAGCGAGATGATGAAGGAGTTCAAGATCAATGATCTTGGTTTATTGAAGTATTTTCTAGGGCTTGAATTAGTTTACACTAATTCAGGGATATACATTACTCAGAAAAAATATGTACAGGATATGTTGAAGAAATTTCACTTGCAGGATGCTAAAGTAGCAAGCAATCCAATGGAGGTAAACCTAAAGCTAAGTGCCAATGAAGGTGATGAAGTCAAAGACATTACAGGTTATCAAAGTATGGTGGGTAGCTTGAACTATGCTACTCTTACAAGAATTGATATTGCATATGGAGTAAGTGTGCTAAGTCAATTTTGCACAAGCCAAGGATACCTCACTTAGAGACTACCAAAAGAATCTTGAAGTATCTCAAGGGTACACAGAACCATGGTTTGTATTTCCCTTACACTTCAGATATTGATATCAAAATTTATTCAGATGCGGATTGGGCAGGATGCAAGGATGATAGGAGGAGCACTTCTGGATATATTTCTTTTGCAGGTGACAAACCAATTTCATGGTCTTCAAAGAAGCAACCTAATGTTGCTTTGTCTTCCACATAGGCAGAGTATAGAGGACTGGCTAATGCCACACAAGAAGCAATTTGAATTAAACTTTTGTATACAGAATTGGGATTGTATACTAGGTCACCAATTATCTTTGGAGATAATACAAGGTCTCTTCACCTTGCAGCTAATCCTATCTATCATGCTAGGACCAAACACATAGAGGTTCATTACCATTATGTGAGAGAGAAATTGATAAGCAAGGACATTCAACTTACCTATGTATCAACCAACATGCAATGTGCAGATTTGTTGACTAAAGCTTTGGATGGAACAAAACTTTGCAGGTTCAAATCCATGATTGGATTGCAGGATATACTTGAAGATTGAAGATGAAGACTTAAGCCAAAATGTTTGGCTTGAGGGGGAGCTGTTGGTGTAATTTACAAGCCTACACATTTGGCTCAAAGGATACATTAAAGTCTACACATACATGAAGAAGCATAGGAACATATGCTAGTGGTTAATTACCACTTTACCTCATTGTAAAAGTCAAATTGACTTGGAATCTTTTGTAATCACGTACCAAAGTGAGTCGTGGAAAAAGTAGCTCATTTGATTGAAAGAATATCTCCAAGCTTTTAGGAGCTTGATCATAGGAAGCCAAAATTTGAATTTGAATTCAAATCTCCACTCACTTCATATAAAAATTGAACTTGAAAATTCGTGGGTAAGAGAAACAATTCCCGAGCCTCATTCTACTGAGATTGAGTGTGTGTGAGGACTACACTATAGCCTACACCTCTCTACACCATTAGGCAATGTTATTCATGCCAATGGGATTGTATACAAGTGTTCATTAATAGATACATTTACATCATTCATCTCTGAGTTCTCTGTTAGTGTACTCAAAAGTCTGTCAACTTGTCAAGGGAATATCTCGGTCAATTCTCCACCAAATCAAGTGATTCAAAGCTTGTTGGATTCAGCTCAAAGTCATCTACATGATATCAAAGTTTGAAGTAATTCTATTCAGCCATTTCAAAGAAATCTGCGTCGAGGTGAACTCTGGTCAGTTTTTTCTACAATCCTAAAAAGTCGGGGGTATAACTAAACTTGCTAAATTGATTTCTCTTAGCATAGTTTATCTTTTTGCATCGTTCCACTTGCAAATGGTAGCTTACTAAGCTAATTAAATACCCCTAGAAGGAATTTTATCAATTTCTACTGTGCTGGTCACACTGAGCAAAACAGTCAGTAGGTGTCAAGACAAAAATAGAAGGTTTTCTTGAGTTTGTGAACTTCAAAGTTATCTATTTTGGTTCAATCATTACACACATCACTTCCAAAGTACATAGGCCATTTTTGGTGTTATTGGAAAGCTAAGAGGTCTACTTATCAACTCTGAAGCAGAAGAGGGCTGGTACAAAGCAGGTTTAGCAATACCTACTCAGTCTCTTGGAGCATCCATCCATCTTTCCCAACACTAAGAACCCTCCTAATGCTTCAAATGTGACACCCATCAACGTGATAGGTATTGTAAACAATGCAGATGGATCCAACCCTACATACGTGCCTATCCAAGCTATAACCAGAGCTCATGCACTCGTACAGAACCAACAACTTAATCATGAGAGTCTAGCAGTAAAAAGACGAAATCTTGGAAAGCTTTTAGAGAAAGAATTAAGAGAAAGTGGAGTAGAAGGATAAGTAAATTGGAAGGAAGTATCAAGGAATCGAGAGCCAAAATCCTAGAATTGACGTCACAAGAATTGAATCAAGAGAACCTAGCTCAAAAATCAGGATCAGTTTAAGCGGAACCCATACCAGAAAACCTAGACATGATGTTTCATGCATATCATTCTAGATTAAAAGAAGGACCCCAGATAGCTGAAATGAGTAAGAACTACCCTCGAGTAGACTTAGAAATTGAGAGAACTAAACTATGCATGAAGATGGTAGAACTAGCACAAGCAATTTTCCAAGCCTCTAGATATCTAAATTGGAATAACATGGCAAAACCGGAACTACATTTTCAAGGATTAATGGAGAGGCTAGAATACTTGATTGATAGCAAAGAGAAAAAAGATCAGCATAGGAACTCTACTACCTCGAAGACACAGGAAAGGAATGCACCATCCTTGTCTCAAGTACCCAATACAAAAGGTGAATACAACCTGTCTTCCATACATAGATATTCACACGAATTTTGAGAGAAATACAAGAAGAGAAGTGGAGAAAAGAACAAGGAACGCATCCTCTATTCAAGAAATAGACGACTTGTAGGAACAATTTCCCCAAGATATCCCCTCTATTTACGATGATGTAGAGGAAGAACAATTGAGTGAACACACAGGTTTTGAATCCAATTCTTTGCAAGAATTACCTCAGTTCACAGGACATTGGGAAGCAAAGTCTATTAGTATGAGAGCACCCACGATAATAGTGAGGAATGAAGAATCAGTGATCCCTAGAAGCACGAAAGTGATCAAGAATACCAAAGTACAATGTAATCTCACCCTAGAAGAGTTGTTAAAGGTAAAACCAGAATTGTGGAAACATGTAGCAAATCCCCGAGCTTGCTACTACTCCCTCACAGATAGCAACACAAACGAAGGTGCCAAAGATACCAGTAGAAAAGATCAGAGATGGAAGCGAAGGAGAGGAAGGTAACACTTATCTTCCAATAACCCATCAGGGCTACACCACGAAAGCCATCTTAGATTCAGGAGCCGGAGTAGCCATCGCTACCACCACTTTATGGAAGTGTTGGGGTAAGCCAACATTAAGAACTACCAGGATTAAGCTACAAATGGCTGATGGACACATAGAGAAACCATTAGGCTTACTAGAAGGCATATCTCTCACCACTTGTGGTGTGGAGTTTGAGCACACTTTCGCCATTTGTGATTTTAGTAAAAATCATGCTTACGAGATGATTTTAGGACAACCATTCATGTGTCAGTTGCAGATTGTACAAGATTGGGGAACTAATTCTTTGTACTTGCAACATTTAGGAGTGACCACTAAAGTCAATCTTAAAGACTATTCACATGGAGACGTACCCCCAATACAATGGAATACCATCCATAAGACACAGGTAGAAACGGAATCGGTACACTCATTAGAGTCAGACCCCTCATGGTTGCACGAGGATACCCATCTATGGATGTGTAAAGTAGCCAAACAAGAGGAAGAACGGTTAGAAGCCAGAACTTTAGGTTCAGAACAACATCCACGAACTCTTCAAGATCCAACTTACGCACCATTAGTATTTCCAGATGAAGAATTCGAACCCCATGGTTGGGCAGAAATCTTAGCAACCATGGATGTAGCCATCAATGAAGAACAATGGACCCTCCACTGTGACGAAGATGGCTATGACATTTCTGTTTTTGCGATAGAGCCAATCATGTGTGATTCAATTCTAGAAGAATGTGAACCTAGCACTGATGCATTTGAGGATGCGAGTGACTTCGATCTAGAGTCAATTATTATGGATCCACCCTTTGCATCAGAGGAAGAATATTTCTACAAAGTAGAAACTTACCCTGAGAGACACGAAGAAATTATGAATGATGTGAGGTTAGTAATGGAGAGTGTTAATCTCCAAAAGAACAAGTTAACCTTGAATTTAGATCACCTCTATATCAAGATCAACTTTAGACTCCACCTAATTTAGAGAATCTTCACCAAATTATCAGAAAATTGATTATTCTGAAAATTTCAGTTTCTTCAGAAAAGTCTGCTACAGATTAGTCACTCATTGACTAATCAATCCTGTAAAGTTTTTGATAAAACTTTGCACAACACTTCGCCTTAAGGTTGCGCAACTTTGCCAAGTTAAATCTCTCAAAAAGATTAAGTACACACTGAGAAATGTGTGAAACACTTTACCTATGTCTGAAAGTGCTTCTCTGCAATGGCGACTTTGACACCTGCAACTTCTTAGCACTGGTTCTCCCAAATCTGAACCCGTTTGATCAAGATCTTCTAGCCATAGATAGCTTACCTTCCAACTTAGATTTTAAGCCCTCATTTGTGTAAAACTTTACACTGTAGACTGAGCAATGATCATTTCATTGAAGATGAAATGTGCGCCAGATTTCTCGACTGTTAGAACATTCTTACATATGAATGTTCCTAATCAAAATTCTCACAGCCTGATTACAATTAACCTCTCAAATTCTAGCCATAGATGGATTAGCTATGGACTTAGATACGTGCAAAAGAATTTCTCAAAAGATTAAACACAGAGGGAGCAGACAGCAAAATTTCGGGCGCAAAATTTTTCAATTTCTCAGAAAATTTACATCTAAGTGAGGATGGACAATTCACTCACTCTTCATGTGTCTAATGACACTAATTTCTCTCTTCCTATTCTCAAATCTCTTCTGCTCTACTTGCCCGACATTTTCAAACATATTTATAGATGAATATATACAAGTGTATGACTTAAACAAGGGTATAAGTCAGCTAATGTACATATGTGTACATATCTTTGAGTTTTCTGAAAATGTCCTTCCTTCAACCATCTGACTTTGTTTCCTTCTTGACTCCTTGACTTCATTTCTCCATAATCCTTCAATTGATGATTGTCATGCACCAACAGCTCCCCCTCAATCATTAATTGAGGTTCTTTTCTATCTTCTTTACTCCAGCCATATCCTTGAATCTTTGTAGTTTTGGTCCATCTAGACTTTTAGTCATCATATCTGCAACTTGATCTTTTGTGGGAGTGTGTATGACTTCAATTTCTTTCTCAATGACCTTCTCTCTCAGAAAATGATACTGTATTTCAATATGCTTAGTTCTAGCATGAAATACAGGATTAGCTGCCAAGTATAATGAACTCATATTGTCTCCACAAATAATAGGAGTACTCTGAATCACATCAAAAACTTTCAAAAGTGTCTTTAGCCATATTACCTCTTTTGCAGCTTCCACCATACCTTTATATTCTGCCTCAGTGGATGACAAAGCAACTGTATGTTGCTTCTTGGAACACCATGAAATCAATTTGTCTCCTACATAGCACAAGTATCCATGTGTTGATCTTCTATCATCCACATTACCTGCCCAATCTGCATCACTATATATCTTGATTCTTGTATCTGAAGTAAACCCATAGTACAACCCTTCTTTGAGTGTACCCTTGATGTACCTAAGTACTCTTTGTCCTGCAATCCAATGTTCCTTTCTAGGACAATGCATGAATTGTGAAAGCACACCAACTGCATATGACAAGTCAGGCCTTGTCAATGTAGCATAAATCAAGCTACCAACCAAACTTTGATAGAGTTTCATATCTCTGAACTCTTCTCCTCCAAACCTAGACAATTTATGATTCACTTCCAAAGGTGTAGGTGCAACCCTGCAATCTTCCATTTTAAATTTGGTTAGCAAATTTTTAAGATACCTTTCTTGGGTCACATATACTCCATGTTGAGTATAAGAGATCTCCATTCCCAAGAAGAATGATAGGTTCCCCAAATCACTGATTTTGAACTCTTTCTCCATCTGCTTCTTGATCATTTGTATCCCCTTATCATCTGTTCCTGTAAGTATTATGTCATCAACATAAATACACACATAAATGAATCCATTTTCACTTGCTTTGACTAGCAAGCTACTATCTGCCTTTGATGCTTGAAATCCAAGATCATTCAAGAATTTTACAAGCCTATAATTCCAAGCCCTTGGGGCTTGCTTCAACCCATACAAAGCTCTCTTGAGCTTACATACATAATTTGGACTCACTTGATCTTTGAACCCATCTGGTTGCTCCATGTAGACTTCATCTGAAATGTAACCATTCAAGAAAGCATTTTTAACATCTAATTGAGACAACTTCCAACCTTTACAAGCAGCAATTGCAATGAGTGTCCTGATAGTTGTCATCTTTGCCACAGGACTATAAGTCTCATCATAGTCCACTCCATATGTCTGTGCATACCCTTTCACAACAAGTCTAGCTTTGTACCTAGACACACTTCCATCTGCAAATCTCTTTGTTTTGTAAACCCACTTACATCCAATGATCTTCTGACTATTAGGTTTAGGAACCAAATCCCATGTTTGATTCTCTATCAATGCATCATACTCCTCTTGCATAGCATCTTCCCAATTCTTCTTTCCTTTGGCTTCTTCATATGTAGAAGGATCTTCATCTGCTTTTACCAAATAAGCATAATCTTTAGTAGTCAAGAATGAAGTATCATAGCTATACCTTGTAGGTTGCCATTTGTGCCTAGATGATCTCCTAACTTCTGCACTTCTTGAGGTCTCTGGTTCATCACATTCTGGATCAAACCTTGGCCTCTCTTCAACTTCAATCTGCACTTCATTACTCTCACTTTCATCAAGTAATTGAATCTTTGCTTTACCTTTCCTTTGTTCCACTACTTCTTCATCATCTGCATGTACATTATATTTACCTGCATACCAAGTACCTTGCTCATCAAATGTAACATCCTTGGATACAATAAATTGCTTTGTAGATGGACTCCACAACCTGTATCCCATTTGCTTATCATCATAACCAATGAATACATACTTCTCTGCCTTAGGCTCCAACTTATGCCTCAATTGAGATGGCACATATGCATATGCCAAGCATCCAAATATTCTGCAATGATCCAAGGTAGGTTTCTTACCCCACCAAGCTTCATATGGTGTCATACCCTGCAAAGCTTTACAAGGCAATCTATTAACCAAATATGTAGCTGTATTAACAGCCTCAGCCCACAAATAATTTGGGCAATTCTTCTCTTTCATCATGGACCTTGCAAACTCAACAAGAGTCCTAATTCTTCTTTCTGCTACCCCATTTTGTTGAGGAGAGTACCTGCAAGTAACTTCTCTCTTTATACCTGCATTCCACAAATAATCATTGAACTCATTTGAAAAATACTCTCCCCCTCCATCTGACCTTAGTCTCTTCAATTTTTGACCTGTAATCCTTTCTGCATATGCATGGTAGTGTTTAAATGTATTAAACACTTCTGACTTTTCCTTAATCACATAAATTGTGATCCACCTGGTAGCATCATCAACATATATGACATAATATCTTGAACCATTTATACTAAAGTCCTTTGAAGGACCCCACACATCTGTATGCACCAATTCAAGTCTTTCTGAATACATAAATCCATGCTTGGAATAGGATTGCTTATGAGCCTTACCTAATTGACATGCCTCACATCTGTATGTCATGTGTTGACCTGCAATGTTAGGCATTCCAAGCACTGAATCATTGTTAATCATTTCTTTGATACCTCTTTCATTAAAGTGTCCAAGTCTTTTGTGCCAAAGATCCAATTCTGACACCTTCTGCTCTCCATATGTGAACATAGCATGTCCAACATTTCCTTGTACCTTCAATGTGAAAAGCCTTCCTTCTTTCTTTCCTGCAATAACTTGTTTATACCCTTGACTAGGGTCTTCCACATAAACTCCATCATTGGTAAACCTTACCTCATAACCTTTTTCCACAATTTGACCTACACTGATCAAATTCTTTGGAATTGTGGGAACATAAAGTACCTTACTCAGAAGAGTACTCCCATCCTTAGCCTTGACTGAACCAATTGACTTTACCTTATGCTTTGTATTATCACCTGTCTGAACTGTATGATTAATTGCATTATGATCTAGGTCAGTCATCAAAGCAATATTTCCACTTAAATGATTACTACATCCTGAATCAATATAGAACACTCTCATGTCCTCATGTGAGGCTTCACATGTATTCATAATGAGAGTCGAATCCTCCTTTTGATCTGATGCATAGTTGTAGTAGGTGTTATTATAGGATTGATTTTGGAAGTTTCTTCCACCACCTCTTCCAAAAGAATTCCTACCACCTCTACCTCTGAAATTTCCTCTCTGAAATCTACCACCTCTAGCTCTTTGATTAAAGTTTTGATAATTACCATTGTTTTGATTATTGTGCCAACAATCATGAGATAGATGATTGGTCTTACCACATATCCAACAAGCTCTTGCATTATCCTTGTTGTTTCTGCCTCTTCCTCTACTTCTGCCATTTCCTCTTCCTCTTATGAAGTTTGCTTGGTTTGATGTACCTTCTTCTTCACCTGATTGTTGCTTTCCTTTGTTGGCTTTCTTCTTGTCTTTAGAATACATTGCATGACCTGCACTCTTATCAACATCTCCTTTGACATCATTCTCAAAAGTTAGCATATGACCTAACAATTGATTCAAATCAGGAGTAAAGTGATCTAATGAAAGTTCTGTAGATAAAATGAAAGGCTTCCACTTCTCATCTCCTCTTAGCCCTGTGAGTATTTGTCTTACCAATTTGTCTTCTTCAATATCTTCATCAACTGCACCTAAAGAATCTGCAATGTCCTTCATCTTTGTCACATAATCAGAGATTGATTGTGAGGCCTTCTTCTTGAAGGTAGTAAATTCTGCCCATAATGAAGCCTTCCTTGATTTGGTTGTATTTTGGAAATGCTCTTCCAAAGCATTCCAAATGTCACAAGCACTCTCAAGTCCTCTAATGTGAGGAAGCAAATAGTCATTGACTGCCATGTAGATGATGCTTCTTGCTTGAGCATCCTTCTTCATCCAATTCTTCAAATCTGCAAGCTCCTCCCTAGTTGGAACACTAGGATCTCTGAATTCTGGCTTTTCTTCATCTCCTGTGATGTATCCTATCAGATCTTTGCTCATAAGGTGAGCTTCCATCCTCATAGACCATGCAGGATAGTTCTCTCTATCCAACTTTTCAATTTGGAGACTATCTCCCATCTTTACTTCACCTGTAGCTTCAAATCTTTAACCTTTACAGATAATAAATGTACCTTTACTTTGAATGTTGCTCCTTCTGATCCTTTTGATGCTCTTTGTATGTCTTCCTTTGACCTTTCTTCACACTTTGACCTTTTGCACCTTCAAAATGTAAAGATTTGTACTTCTGCAATAGTCGGAGTCTTCTTTACTTCAATTTTGACACAACCTGCTCTGATACCACTCATGGAGAGTGTTAATCTCCAAAAGAACAAGTTAACCTTGAATTTAGATCACCTCTATATCAAGATCAACTTTAGACTCCACCTAATTTAGAGAATCTTCACCAAATTATCAGAAAATTGATTATTCTGAAAATTTCAATTTCTTCAGAAAAGTCTGCTACAGATTAGTCACTCATTGACTAATCAATCCTGTAAAGTTTTTGATAAAACTTTGCACAACACTTCGCCTTAAGGTTGCGCAACTTTGCCAAGTTAAATCTCTCAAAAAGATTAAGTACACACTGAGAAATGTGTGAAACACTTTACCTATGTCTGAAAGTGCTTCTCTGCAATGGCGACTTTGACACCTGCAACTTCTTAGCACTGGTTCTCCCAAATCTGAACCCGTTTGATCAAGATCTTCTAGCCATAGATAGCTTACCTTCCAACTTAGATTTTAAGCCCTCATTTGTGTAAAACTTTACACTGTAGACTGAGCAATGATCATTTCATTGAAGATGAAATGTGCGCCAGATTTCTCGACTGTTAGAACATTCTTACATATGAATGTTCCTAATCAAAATTCTCACAGCCTGATTACAATTAACCTCTCAAATTCTAGCCATAGATGGATTAGCTATGGACTTAGATACGTGCAAAAGAATTTCTCAAAAGATTAAACACAGAGGGAGCAGACAGCAAAATATCGGGCGCAAAATTTTTCAATTTCTCAGAAAATTTACATCTAAGTGAGGATGGACAATTCACTCACTCTTCATGTGTCTAATGACACTAATTTCTCTCTTCCTATTCTCAAATCTCTTCTGCTCTACTTGCCCGACATTTTCAAACATATTTATAGATGAATATATACAAGTGTATGACTTAAACAAGGGTATAAGTCAGCTAATGTACATATGTGTACATATCTTTGAGTTTTCTGAAAATGTCCTTCCTTCAACCATCTGACTTTGTTTCCTTCTTGACTCCTTGACTTCATTTCTCCATAATCCTTCAATTGATGATTGTCATGCACCAACAGTTAGCCACACACGTGACCACTAAGAGTGAAGGCAAGAAAAGGACGAAGAAAGAAACCATGTTAGAAATAGAAGAATCTTTGTTTGAAGTTCTCGAGAACTTCAAGAAGTATGAAATAGAAGATAGAAGAATCATGGTACGAATGCCTAACAGAATAGCTGACGTTGGAGAAGTATATGATAATCGAGAGAAAACCAAAAAAATCATAGTGGCCACAGAAGGAGAAGAAGAAAAGTGTACCTACATAGGGCATGATTTGACGAATGAAGAAGAAGAAGAATTAGTGGCCCTATTGCACGAATATAGAGATGTTTTGGCTTGGAGTTACAAAGATTTGAAAGGAGTAGACCCGGATATATGTTCTCATAGAATCCCTATGACTCCAGATGCAAAACCCATGAAATAGAAACCGTACACGTACAATGATAACTATGCTGTGCAGATTAAAGAGGAAAATAGATCGTTTCATAGAAGCAGGATTCATTTATGAAATTGAGCATACCAAATGGGTATCCCCCATTGTGGTTGTGCCCAAGAATAATGGAAAATTGTGTGTGTGTATTAACCTTAAAAAAGTTAATGCCGCCATGATTAGAGAGAGTTATCCTCTTCCTATCACGAACACCTATTGGAAAGAGTTGCGGGCATGGAAGTTTACAACTTTCTTGATGGTTTCTCAGGCTATAATCAAGTAGACATTGCTCTAGAAGATCAACACAAGACGGATTTTGCCACAGAATGGGGCATATTTGCATTTCGTGTGATGCCATTTGGCTTAACAAATGCACCCGCCACTTTCCAGCAACTCATGTGTCATGTTTTTAAGGAATTCTTATGCAAGAATTTGGAAGTTTATGTCGATGACATATGTGCTCATTCGAATATCAGGCAGACACATATCCCAGAGTTAAGGCGTGTTTGACAAATGTCAAGAATATCATGTTTTTTTGAACCCAGAAAAGTGCATTTTCATGGTCAGACAAGGCAAAATTTTAGGACACATTGTGTCAAAGAATGGAATTTCAACAAATGAAGAAAAAGTGAAAGTAATTGCAGATCTACCTAGGCCAAATAATGTAAAAGAAGTACAAGCATTTATGGGTCATTGTGGTTATTATAGATGATTCATACACATGTATGCAGTCATAGCCAAGCCTCTATACTCTCTGTTGACCAAGTTTGAATGGATAGATGAATGTGAGAACTCATTCAATGAACTTAAACGACGTTTGTGCTTAGCACCTATATTAACAACCCCAGATTGGAGTAAGCCATTCCATGTACATGTGGATGCATCCAACTATGCCATAGGATGTGTGTTAGCACAACCCATGAATGAAGGAAATATAGATCTTCCCATAGCTTACGCGAGCAGACAATTGAACGCAGCAGAAAGAAATTACACCACTACGGAACGAGAAGGATTAGGAATGATCTATGCAGTAAAGAAATTCGGACATTATTTGTTGGCAAATAAGTTCGAGTTCTTTACAGATCATCAAGCATTACTGTATTTAGTCAACAAGCCTTATAATACAGGAAGATTGATACATTGGTTTCTATTACTTATGGAGTACGACTTCGAAGTAGTAGTCAGGAAAGGAAAGACGCATCTTAGAGCTGACCACCTCTCGAGATTAACCACAGGAGAAGCTCCTCAAGGGATAGCAGATGAATTACCCGATGCATATTTGTTTAACCTTGATATAGCACCAGAATGGGCTAAGCCGATAGTCCCTATTCTCACATATGGACCCAAGAATCCTAGGATAAGGATCAAAGAAGGAGAGATTACCAAGTCTCAAAGATACCAAATCATAGCAGGAAGTATATATAAACAGGATAATCAAAAGATTCTTGCTTGTTGTGTAGATGAACCAGAACATGCAAATTGGTTGCAATTAGCACATGTAGGTGCATTAAAGCAACATCATTCGAAACATCGTACATTGCAGACTCTGCATAGAATAGGAGTATATTGGCCTTCGATGGAAGCAGATGTCTACAAGTTGTGTAAAGAATGCCCTGTTTGTTGTGAAAGACCACCAGTAGAACATGCTACATTATATCATGTGTCTCTCACACCAGAATGGAGTGAACCTTTAGTGACATACTTGAGGAAGAAAACATTCCCTCAAGGAATGACCTTAGCACGACAACGAAGTCTAGAGCAGGAAGCTCAAGACTATACACTTATTGGCAATAACCTATACAAACGAGGATGAGACGGATATTTAAGACAATGTGTTCATGAAAGCGATTATTTGAGCATACTAGAGACTGCACACCAAGGTGTTGCAGGAGGTCATTTTGGACTCGATAGGATAATCAAAGCCATCCTCTTTGTAGGATTATGGTGGCCCAATCTTCACATGGATGCACATACCTATGTTAAGAGATGTGATGTGTGCCAAAGAACTCAATTTCCTACTCGCAGAGATGAAATGCCATTGAAATCCATGATGGGTGGACGTGCATTTAACCCCCCTGCAAAAGGAACACATGCTGAATACATTATTGTTGTGACAGATTATCTTATCAAATGGGTAGAGGCAAAGGCCACAAAAAAGAATGATGCACACATGACTGCAAAATTCTTATTTGAAAATGTCTTTACAAGATATGGATTGCCTATAGAGTTAGTGAGCAATTGAGGAACTCACTTTCTAAACCAAGTCATTGAATATTTGTTACAGGATTTTATGGTGATTCACAAGAAATCCGCACCATATCATCCTCAGGTCAATGGTCAAGCAAAAAGTACTAACAAGATCCTTTGTAATGTAGTGACGAAACTCATGAACAACAAACATTCAGATTGGGACAAATAGTTACACCACGCTGTTTGGCCATATCAAGTGGCCTACAAGACCGTACTCAATGCAACTCCCTTTCAGATGGTGTTTGGTCAGAATGATGTGCTTCCTTTGGACTTCTTGATACCGACCCTTAAGGTAGCAGAAGAACATCAGTGGACCGGCCATGAATTATCAGCAAGAATAATGGACTTGGAACGATTAGGAGAAACCAGGTTGAAAGCAGCAGCAGGAATATATGCAGCAAAGAAGTGACAGAAAGCATATTTTGATGCACATGTGAAAGATAAAGGCTTAAAAGAAGGAGATTTAGTCCTAGTATATACGTTGAAACAACACACACGGAAATTAGAAAAGTGAGGTTATGGACCTATGATCATTAACAAACTCTCAACAAGTGGAGCAGTACAATTAGCCACCTTAGAAGGAGACATAATGCCTAATTACATTAGTGGCCCTAGAGTCAAGTTATACCAGGAACCTCTTACTGAGGATATGCTTAGACGACTCACGTTGGCAAAGAAGCGTAAGGAGGAAGAAAATAGAATA
Organism: Ceratopteris richardii; assembly: GCA_020310875.1. Classification (NCBI taxonomy): domain Eukaryota; kingdom Viridiplantae; phylum Streptophyta; class Polypodiopsida; order Polypodiales; family Pteridaceae; genus Ceratopteris; species Ceratopteris richardii. The sequence continues at coordinate 156,451,822 of CM035407.1, forward strand.
CACAGAGAAGCTCAGGCAGAAGCTATAGAACGCATTAAGCGCATGAAGCTAAGAAGACAAGGACTAGGGAGAGAACATTATAACCATCTGGAAACGACACCCAGATACCCCATGGCTATGTGTCAAGCAAAGTCAAGTACCCATCCTAGCATAGTGGATAGGAGACCATTCATTACAGTCAGGCTAGAGCACGGCAATCCTTGCCAAGAGCTCAGGGCTTTAATTGACTCAGGAGCGCGGTCAAATGGACACAATCAACGGTCAGGTGGGTTGCATCAGCGGCCAAATGGACACTATCAGCTGCAGTGCCCATCCTTCCACACTTACTGCGGACTGGCCTAGATTAATAGGACAAAATAGAGCACTTCCTAATGGGCAGGTTTCGCAAGTGTTGGACCTCCCTTCTTTTCCAAAGCAGAGTATCCATCCGACCTCTCAACCTCAACCACAAGGGAGTCAAGCACGACAAAGGAACCCAGACCAACGACAATTTCAGACGATACAAGGAAGAAAGCGGCAGTGGCAATATCACAAAGCAAGAGGCACGAGACAAATATGGGTGCCAAAAGGACAGAAACCACCGACAGATTTCAACAATGCGAACAATAACAAGAAGAAGTTACGGTAGAATTAAAAGCAATATCCAAATCCTTCTCGACCTTCTTCTACGAATACGAACATTCGACAAATTTGGATCGCCAAGAAGTACCTTATGAATTGACCCACATCCATGCAAATTTGGGTACCCAAATAGTGTATTATAGCTCAACCCTCAAGCCATGTAATATATAACCCTCAGAAATCTCTTCACCCTTTAACCCCACCACATCCGACCTCAACTTTTGCCCCTCAGAAGAAACATTCCACCCTCTCAGAAACTCTTAGGAAATGGATACCAAAACGTATCCAGATGTCTTTTTCGACCCCCTTATCTAACATTACTCCCATCCTGACTAAACAAGACCCTTGTAATAATTCACCCACACCTAAACCTTGTATAAATCCACACACTATAACCCACATCACTTGTAATAACACCTCATCAAGAAATGTATGCATCATCTGAAGCATGTAGGTGTCTAAAGACCTGCATTAGTTTGCAACAATCATTCCAGAAACCACATCACAACACTCGGCTACACGGGTTACACATCGGTTATGGAAAGGGATTGTGGTCTCACTTTAATGGATCATAATTAATTTCCATACTAATGTGTTAATCTTTTGTAGCAGATCTGCTACACACTCGATCATTCAATCATGGAGGCAGAAGGACCATATGAAGCTGGCACAAGCATACCTATGGCAAATATTGGCGAATTACTGGCAGAGCCCCATCCGACGGCTCAACCACCAGAATTTCAAGGATTTCTAGGACCCATGCCGATCAAAGATCCTCCTAGGGGATATACTGAAAAGATTGATCGCAACTCTCATTGGTTCCAAGGATTAGCAGGCCCATTGGCAGACGCAAATTTCATTTTTGAGGACAATTTGGCGTTTGATCACCGTACTTGGGCCAAGTACCAATTTTTCTCAAGAGAATTCGAAGGACTATAGAACATAGAAGACTTAACGCATGATTGGGCCAAAGCAGGCTTTACAAAATATTTCAGTGATCCATTGCCTAAACCGGATTTCTACAGATGCTACTACTTGGTAACAACATTGACAACTTCGGAGAACAAAGATTTGCCAAGAACATTCATTTTGTCGTCTTTGGTAAATGATCTGCCATATAAAAAGTTTTATCTGTCTAAAGATTTGATTAGAGCTGCAATTAAGATACATGGAACGCATATGCCGACAGAACGAGAAAGGCTAATTCCAAAGCTTATGAAACGTGGAGATGTTACTAAGTGGGAAGATATTTCAGCAATCACACCTGAGCTCTCTAAACCCTTACGGATATGTATGCAACAATTTGCTTTCCTCGCTCATGATAGATTCACCATGCCCCACAAACGTATCTGGTTTGGCTTATATTTAGCTTGTACTAGGCCACAAACAGTTGATCTGGCTAGCTGGATAATTGATTAGTTGTACTTAGCACAACATAGATGGGAAAGAAAGAAGGTAATCAATGGATGTTGTGCTCTCACGTGCATAATATATATGTGTTTTTCATACGACTTGCCGATAGAGCGTGCAATGACAAGCGAGGAGTTGAAAGCATTCAAGGGGACAACAAAGAAAGCTAGGAAGGCTAGCAAAGGACAAGCAGGAAAGCGCATGAAAGGTACTATCCCATGCCTATAGGTCGCAGAATCACCGTCACCGCAACCCTCTCCAGAGCAGTCTCCGACAGAGGCTCCTAGAACTGTACAACCTATTCGCATATGCTTATCATGACCTCTTGTTACGAAGGGCACTACCAGTACAGTCGCTCCTCAAGCAGCCACAGCCCCAGAACCCCCCATCACGGCAATAGAAGTTCCCACCACTATTGGTGCGGAAGCGTTTTCTTTTCCAATACCTAACATGGAAGCGGAACCCATAGATACAACATTCGACTTCAAAATGCCGGATGCTTTCTCAAATGAATTTAAGTTTTTTGAAGGCCAGATTTTCTCTCAGGAATTTGAACGTCCAAGCTACCCAACCACTCCCACGGATCAACCACAAGGACAAGTAGTGTCTAGTTCCGAGGAAGAAAGAACAGAAACCGATGAAGATAACGGAGACGATGAAGCCAGCCAGGGCTCTCATGAATCACAAGAGAATGTATAGACAGATGAACAAGGACAGCAAACCGACACCCAAGGTGATACCAGTACGCATGAAGATGAGACCTTTGAAGCAGCAGCTTATACGCTGGCAATAAAAAAATTATATTGCACCATGGAAAAAGTTTGGGTACGTAAGAAGTTAACAGAGGAAGAGAGTCAAGCACTCATAGAACAGGAACTTGTCTCAGGTGGTTTCGAAGAAGTATACATCAGAGGCTTCAGGGAACTTGTCAAATCAGTGGGATCCACCAAAGCCTTAAGATATTTGCAGAGGAGGCCGTTACCGCAATTTGACCCCCGACGAGTGCGATTATTATCAAAACCAGGCGAATACATTCGTGTACCGACAGGTGCCCAATCTTCAGAACAGGCTAGAGAAGTGTGTCTCATTCCTGAAGGATCATTGGCAAAAGACACCATTATCATCGACTCCCCGTTGCACACTACTACTGTACATACCACCGTTGTGACTGCAGTACCCACCACCCCAATCGCTCCTCTTTCACCTCCCATCCATCCAGTCTCCCCCATACACCCTCCTTCTCCCAGACCATCCACATCTTTGGATAGCACTGTAGTAGAAGCCTTCTTTACTTCCATTCACCCGACAATTCCGGCACCCACCCAACCTAGTTTTCCTCCTCGAACATCCACCTTTCTATCTAGTCCAACTTTCCCTCCATCCTTCCCATCCTTCCCCACACCTCCAAGACCCCTTTTCCCATTCCCACCTCCATTAACCTTCTCCCCAGTCTCACCTCCTCGCCCAACTGCCTTTCCTCTTCCTTCTTTCCACCAAGGAATACAAGAGACCCCAACTGTAAATTACTCTTCAACTTTTGTAAATTCTGTATTTACACCCACGCACGCACGCACTCTAACGCCATTATTCACAGTCACTGCACTTGGTACCACATCCAATGACATGGATATATCACCGCCCACTACACCCCCGCTCACTTCATTCATGGCACCACCATATTTAGGCACCTCAAGTTTTTCCACTGTCACCACTGCATCCACATTCCCATCCCCATTTCCCTTACCCTTTGCATCAACACCCACATACACCACAACTGCATTCACTCTATCACTAATATTATCACCCACTATAGACGTTGCATTTTGACAGATGTTCACGTGTATGACTCAAGTAAGAGATGAGTTCACATCTCTTGGAACTAATTATCAGCAGCTGCAGAAGATAACCAATGATTTACAATCACAGCTCAATTCACTGAACATCGAGAATGCCTCACTAAACACCAGATACCAAGAGCTACGAGAGGCTTATCATAGACTTGAACTAGAAAGTGAAGAAAAGATGAAAGAGGTTGTCACAGATATTGACAATTTGTTAAGGGCCCAGATGATTTGCAACGTGACGCTCACCAGGAACATGGGCTTACTCAGACGACACTTGGTAGCAGCAAAAGAAGAGAACCAGCGTTTACAAGAACAGAACAGAGAAAATTTAGAAGCTTCCCTAGATCAACCAGACGAACCATTGAGCCCTAGTCGCTTTAAATCCGTGCCCTCAAAATCTATGAAAATGTTGCTAGATGATCATGTCATATTGTTAGATGAGTATGACAGCATGAACGAGGAATATCAGAAGCTGAAAGAAGACTATAAACTACTCCAATTACCATCTCTTGACATCCTAGAGGAACTCAATGCATTACGGGCCCAGGTATCAACTCTTCAATCACAGATAGCTGTATATGAAGCACCCCCAAGGCCAGACTCCCCACCGGAACCACCAGCAGAGGAAGAAACAGTAACTATTCCGATGGAAGAAACTTTTGAAGAAGCATATGAACCCCAACCCATCCCAGGCGGACGAGTCGCGGTTGAAGGCCAGACGACTTTCAAACTTCCAACTACTACATGGATGAAGACGATAGAAGAACTTGGCACAACCCACTCAGCAAGGGTAGAGGCGCAGTTACACGCAATGGCAATGATTGAAGAAAGAATTTTACAGTCCCCCTACTTTGCTCATTTGGCCCCTCTCACATACATATCTGGGCATGAGCTACAATACAAGCCTTACTTCATGTTAATGGAGGAATATCAGTTGGCCATAGAGAAAGAAACAGGCAAGAAACCCTCTCACGCTACTCAATTTGAGCCACAAGATTTGCCAACAGACACACAGCAAGGAGAAATCTATCAACTAGATTGGCGCAAGGATCTCTTACAGAATTATCCAGAGATGATGAGTACTTAGGTTAAGGCACCACTACACTTAAAATACAACCCATGTTGGAGACCAATGCCACGTCGCCGCTCCTAGAAGGCATTTGCGATTAAAGTACAGAATAACAAGCAATGTCAGGATTGGTTGAATTACCCGTACTTCACTCCACCCACCGGACCACCTACAGTTAGATACATGATGGCAACGACTCGTCACTGGCTCCCTCGCTTAAAACATATGGACGATATAGTAGCGCACATGACTGTCAAGATATTTGACATGATGCAGATGGTTTTCAAAGTCTTCCGTCACGTCAAGGCACCCCATGTGAACACCCCAGGTTTCGAGCATGGCAATCTAGATCTTGCATATGATATGAGTATAACACCATCGCTCCGGGTGTGTTATGTCTGGCATTGTAGAATCAAGTACTTACCGGCGTGCTATAAGCAAACTTTCAAACAAATGTTCACAACTGGTTTCTGGGAATACCATTCGGAAGTGTTCATCAGTAGGCCCACACACCTCTTACAATTATTTGCCTGTGAACAGATGGTATATTCCACACACTATCGACTCCCACCATCCGATGAACCGCAACCAATTGATTGGGAGAAATTCGAGGCAGATTTGGCCCGAGGCATTCGAATATCAGAACACACCCTCGCTCAGGAGCTCCTACAGAATTACATCCGACAGACCTTACAACAAGGTTCTGTCGAGGACGACAGAAGCGAGAGGGAGGGGAGTGTTGGTAGTAGCCAGAGGCATAGAAGATGCGGAAGCATGTAAAGACAGAGTAGGGAGTCAGTCGAATCATTTTTCAAAGAATTGTGTTTTATAAATACTTTTCAAAACCTCCAACAGTGATTTTCATCACTTTTGTAACATATGTAATATAGAAAAATACCTTTTTGTAATCTATAGCTCCAATTTGTGCAAGCCGAGGAGTCCTCGAGCTTGAGGAGCTTAGGTAGAATGAGCCTACCAATTTTGGTTATTTTTAGACACCGTTTACCCTTTCAAATAGCATATAGGACCTATTTTTTAACTATGCCGGTCACTAGATGTGAAACCGGTCAAAACTAGTCTAGAATCTATAAAAAGAGCTAGTCTAAGAGAGCTCATTTTTGAGGTTAGCTAGTGTAGACTTGTATGAGCTAGAGTGAGCTTGAGCTTGTAAGAGTGTTCTTGAGTAATAGAGTTGATTTCCTACCTTCCATTGTGTCTTGCTTGTCTCTTCGTTGTGTGTGTGTATGGACTCTAGTGCCCAAGAAGGAGAACATGAAGGTAATAGGTAATAAGTGGGTGTATAAAGTAAAGAGGAATTCAGATGGATCTATTTCTGGGTTCAAAGCAAGATGGGTGGCCAAGGGTTTTGCACAAACCTATGGAGTGGACTTTGAAGAGACATTCAGCCCCGTGGCAAATATGAGCACCATTAGGACACTCATTGCAATGGCTGCTAGCAAAGGATGGAAGCTCTTCCAATTGGATATCAAGAATGCCTTTCTCAATGGAGACTTGGAAGAAGAGGTATACATGGAGCAACCACTAGGTTTTGTTCATAAAGAGTTTCCACATCATGTTTGGAGGTTGAAGAAGGCACTTTATGGCTAAAGCAAGCTCCAAGGGCTTGGAACCAAAGATTGGTGGACTATTTGATCAAATGTGGTTACAATCAATGCAAGGCGGATCCATCTCTCTTCATCAAACAAAGAGGAGAACTTGTGGTCTACATATGTGTGTATGTAGATGATCTTATCATTACAGGTAATGATACAAAGGGCATTGAGGAGATCAAGGCAAAGCTTGGAAAGGAGTTTAGGATCTCTGATCTTGGAGATCTTAGGTATTTTCTTGGCATTGAAGTTGTATACAAAGAAGAAGGTATTATGCTCATACAAAGGAAGTATATTCTAGACCTACTTGAGAGGTTTGGGATGCTACATTGCAAGCCTATTTCAAATCCCATGGAAGTTAATGTAAAGCTAAGCTCCATTGATGGAGAGCCATTAGAGGATGTAACTTTGTATCGATCTATTGTAGGCTCTTTCAATTATGCCACAATAACCAGGCCCGACATAGCATATGGAGTTGGAGTGTTATCACAATTTATGCATAGTCCAAGGACTACACACTTGCAAGCTGCAAGAAGAATGTTGCGATATCTCAAAGCCACTATAAATGAAGGATTGTTCTACTCATTTGATGATGATATGCAGGTCAAAGCTTATTCCGATGCCGATTGGGCCGGTTCGAAGGAAGATAGAAGGAGTACAAGTGGTTACCTAGTCATGCTAGGTAGCAAGATCATCTCATGGATTTCAAAGAAGCAACCCACGGTGGCATTATCTTCCACCGAGGCTGAGTATAGAGCTTTGGCTCAAGTCACATGTGAGCTAATGTGGATTAAGAAGTTATTTATGGAGCTTAATTTGCAGGTTGACACATATCCAATTTTTTGTGACAACATGAGTAGCATTCATCTAGCATCGAACCCTGTCTATCATGCTAGAACCAAGCATATTGAAGTGCACTATCACTTCATAAGGGAAAAGGTGATATCCAAGGAAGTTTCAGTACATCATATTGGTACCAAGGACCAAGTTGCGGACATGTTTACAAAGGCTTTGGATGGGATGAAGATTTCAAAATTCAAGCAATGCATCAACATGAAGGAGCTTGGATGAGGATGAAGAATTGAAGCTTGAGGGGGAGTGTTAAAAGCAAGCTTCAAGCTAAAAAATTCGTGGGGAATCTTTTATGGGCATGTGGAGCAATCAAAGGAAGCCAAAAGCCACGAGATTCCATCAAGAAAAGTCACTCAACCACTCCCCAAGTCATCTCAACTAATTCCTCCAAGTTAAGAGGCTGATTTGGAAAGGTAGTTCCTAGATTTTAGGGGCACACCTCTCACTATAAAAGGAGCATGTATCCCGCCTTCTTTTGGGGCCATCTTCTTGGAGTTTTAGCTCATGTAAAGTGAGCACTAAGTGCTGGAGTTGTGATAAGCAAGCCCCTTGCTTAAGCAACCCCCTTGCTTAAGCAACCCCCTTGCTTGCTTGTTTGTTTTCTTTTAGTAGGCATATCTATGTGTGTGCGCAGGCAGTGTTGCAACTCTCTACCCCTGAGTTGTTAGCATTGGTTCTCCCTCATATGGTATCCATTTGATACAATTATTGTCTCATTGGATAGCTATAAGAGTCTATTTTATGCTTACCAATTCTCTAGAGCATTCTCTGAGTAAGCTGGGAGCAACATTCATTTTAGTGAAGTTGTGTGATTGATATCTCTCTCTTTGTGTAGGCTCTGTTGGAAATATTTTGCTCTCTGTTGTAAGGGCTGGTTCTCCTTCTCTATGTATCCATTTGCTATGATTTTGGTGTCTTTGGGTAGCTATTAGAGTGCTCTAAAGTTGACTCAAGTTTGGGATTCATTCTCTGTATAATCTCTGAGAAAAGTTTGCTTGAGTGAAGTGAGGTCTCTGCTTGACTAGCAGTTGTGAGCATTCAACTAGCTCATGTTGTAGACATTGTTTCTCTTTGTGTAAGCATCCATTTCAAGTGAAATTTGTTTTGTTGGAAAGCCCTTGGTGTCTACTACAGGTCTACAAAAGGTCACTGGAGTTCTCTGCATAAGCTCTGAGTAAGAGCATTTTTGGTGTGCAGAGGTGAAAGAAGGATACCTATGGAGGTCATTCGTGCTTCATCGTTGCTTAGGGGTTGAGATACTTCCCCCATCAGTGGTATCAGAGCATTTGGGCATCTTGGAGGTATCACATACAAGCAAGAAGACCTCTTGGAGTTGGTGGTTGAAGAGTTGCATCAACAAAAGCTTCTTGGAGGTAGCTCACATCAAGGGGGAGCTATTCTACTCAAATTTTCAAGAGCACAAGGTGTCCATCTAAGGAAAGCTTTGGATTGAGGTAACCTCAGAGCCTTATTTTCATTTTACACACATTGGAGCATTATCCAAGGGCTAGGTCAAGTATCAAAGACTAGATATGGGAGACTTCAACACTCAAATTGAAAAGCTAGACAAAGGTAACTATCAACCATGGAGATTTAGGGTCTCCAACTATCTTATGGGCAAGGGCCTTTGGGGGTTGATTAGTGGAAGTGAACCAAGACCTAGGTTGGATGAGAATCCAACCAATGACCAGAGAAGGGCCTTTAGGGAATGGAATGAAAGAGACAAGAGGGTAATCTTTATTCTTTCCCAACACATTAGCAATAGCATGATCGGCCATATCCAAGACCTGGATTCAAGCATGAAGGTATGGGAGACACTTGAAAGGCTTTATTCAACAAGCACCAAAGCAAGGAAGATCCAACTCAAGAATGAGCTCAACAACCTTAGGAAGAGCTCAGGGAGTAGCATAAATGACTACATACTTAAGGTCAAGGAGTTATCAGATGCATTGGGATCCATTGGAAGGCACGTAGACGATGACGATCTTGTGGCTTATACTCTCAATGGTTTGAGAGATGATGAGAAGTGGAAAACCTTTACCACTTCAGTTTATGTAAGGGATAATCTTCTCGATTTTGAGCAATTGGTTGCTCTCATGGTCACCAAAGAAATGAACATAGGTGGAAGTTCAACTAAAAGCAAAGATGCACAAGTTTTCTATGCAGGTAATCAAAGGGGCAAAGGAAGACAAGGACAAGGAAGGGGCAAAGGAAGGTTTGGAGGAAGGCAAGGCCACTCAAGAAATCAAGAACATGACCAAGGCACCTCATCACAAAGAGGGAGAGGAAGATCAAGAGGAAGAGGAGGACGACATCAACAAAACAGGAATCAAGATGGCGAAGGATGTTACATGTGGCAAGTTTGGCCACTATGCTAGAGATTGCTACCAAGGAGGAAACCAAAGGAACTATAATCAAGGTTCTTCATACAAAGGCCAAGGTAATTATGCTTCTACAAGTTCAGAAAATGACAATCTCTTGATGATGCACATGAATGGGAATTCAAGCAAAGTAGATAACACTTGGTATATTGATAGTGGATGTAGCAACCATATGAGTTGCAATGCTTCTTGGTTTACTAATCTACATGTTCCCAAAGGTAAAGGACATGTAGAAACAGGTGATGATACAGCCCATGAGATCTCCCATGTTGGAGACGTAGCTTTGGATGACAAGGAGGAAGGAAGATGTCTCAAGGATGTCTTGCATGTACCTACCATCACAAAGAACTTGGTGTCCGTTGGGCAAATGGTTGAAAGAGGCTATCAAGTAAGGTTCAACAAAGGTGGATGCTTTGTGGAGAACCCTAAGCAAGGTTCACAAGGTCATAGCAAGAGGAAAGAAGCAAGGGAGACTCTTCACTTTGGAGGTAAATTCTCATTCTACTCAACATGTCTACTTCACATATGGAAACAAGAGGATTTCGGAGTTGGACTTGTGGCACAAGAGGATAGGTCACATCAACATACAAAGAATGAAGGAAATGCAATTCAAGAGGCTGGTTGAAGGTCTTCCCAACTTCCAAGGACAAGGTATGAAGCATTTATGTGAATCTTGTCAACTAGGGAAGCAAGCGAGACTTCCATTCAAGAAGAGTGGCTACATAAACCAACATCCATTGGAGTTGATACATACAGATGTGTGGGGGCCAACGAAAGAGCAATCCATTGGAGGTAACAAGTACTTTGTCACTTTTATAGATGATTGCACAAGGATGGTTTGGGTTTATTTCATCAAAAACAAATCAGATGTGTTTACATGTTTCAAAGCATTCAACGCAATGGTAGAGAAGGAAACAGGTACATATATCAAGAAGCTAAGGTCCGATGGAGGGGGAGAATATTTCTCAAATGAGTTTTCTGATTTTTTAATGGATCAAGGCATCAAGAGGCAAGTAACATGCAGGTACACACCCCAACAAAATGGAGTAGCAGAGAGAAAGAATAGATACATTGCCGAGATCGCTAGAGCAATGCTTAATGAGATGAATGTACCTAACATGTTTTGGAGTGATGCAGCAAATACCGCCGTGTATCTAATGAATAGGGCTCCTACCTCAGGGATCCATGGCTTGACACCATATCAAGCCTATTATGGTAAGAAACCTGATCTTTCCCACTTGAAGATATTTGGATGTACTTGTTATGTACATGTGCCAAGTGAATTGAGGCACAAGCTACAACCAAAGGCAGAAAAGTGTGTGTTTCTAGGATATTCAAATGATCATAAAGGTTACAGGTGCTTCAACCCAAACACAAAGGACTTGAGGATATCAAGGGATGTAGCATTTGATGAGCTACTCCCTTGGTATAAGAAGTATGATTGTATGCAGGACTATGAAGAAGAAAAGCATGGACATGATGAAGAACAAATCGACCTAGAGCTAAGCGGCCCAAGGTGTTCCATCAATGAAGATAGTTCAAGCATGAACTCACCATGGAGGGGGAGATCTTCATCAAGCTATGAAGCACAATCAATCAACAAAGGCAAAGCAACATTGGTGGAGTTGGATGAAGAAGGTAATGAAGTTGAAGATGATGAAGGACACATGATGGAGAAAGAAGCCACGTCAAAGAAAGAGATCAAGTTCCCAAGGCAAAGGAGGTTTATTCCTCCAAAAGGTGAAGAAAGGAAGTCTTCTAGAGTTAAGTATCCAACTCAAAGGTTTACTTATGATTCATACATGGCAACACATTATGCATATATGAACAAAGTAGTAGAAGATCATGAGCCCGATTGCTATGAAGATGCAAGCAGGTACACCGAATGGAAAGAGGCAATGCAAGAAGAGATCGACGCACTTGAGGAAAATCAAACATGGACTCTAGTGCCCAAGAAGGAGAACATGAAGGTAATAGGTAATAAGTGGGTGTATAAAGTAAAGAGGAATTCAGATGGATCTATTTCTGGGTTCAAAGCAAGATTGGTGGCCAAGGGTTTTGCACAAACCTATGGAGTGGACTTTGAAGAGACATTCAGCCCCGTGGCAAATATGAGCACCATTAGGACACTCATTGCAATGGCTGCTAGCAAAGGATGGAAGCTCTTCCAATTGGATATCAAGAATGCCTTTCTCAATGGAGACTTGGAAGAAGAGGTATACATGGAGCAACCACTAGGTTTTGTTCATAAAGAGTTTCCACATCATGTTTGGAGGTTGAAGAAGGCACTTTATGGCTAAAGCAAGCTCCAAGGGCTTGGAACCAAAGATTGGTGGACTATTTGATCAAATGTGGTTACAATCAATGCAAGGCGGATCCATCTCTCTTCATCAAACAAAGAGGAGAACTTGTGGTCTACATATGTGTGTATGTAGATGATCTTATCATTACAGGTAATGATACAAAGGGCATTGAGGAGATCAAGGCAAAGCTTGGAAAGGAGTTTAGGATCTCTGATCTTGGAGATCTTAGGTATTTTCTTGGCATTGAAGTTGTATACAAAGAAGAAGGTATTATGCTCATACAAAGGAAGTATATTCTAGACCTACTTGAGAGGTTTGGGATGCTACATTGCAAGCCTATTTCAAATCCCATGGAAGTTAATGTAAAGCTAAGCTCCATTGATGGAGAGCCATTAGAGGATGTAACTTTGTATCGATCTATTGTAGGCTCTTTCAATTATGCCACAATAACCAGGCCCGACATAGCATATGGAGTTGGAGTGTTATCACAATTTATGCATAGTCCAAGGACTACACACTTGCAAGCTGCAAGAAGAATGTTGCGATATCTCAAAGCCACTATAAATGAAGGATTGTTCTACTCATTTGATGATGATATGCAGATCAAAGCTTATTCCGATGCCGATTGGGCCGGTTCGAAGGAAGATAGAAGGAGTACAAGTGGTTACCTAGTCATGCTAGGTAGCAAGATCATCTCATGGATTTCAAAGAAGCAACCCACGGTGGCATTATCTTCCACCGAGGTTGAGTATAGAGCTTTGGCTCAAGTCACATGTGAGCTAATGTGGATTAAGAAGTTATTTATGGAGCTTAATTTGCAGGTTGACACATATCCAATTTTTTGTGACAACATGAGTAGCATTCATCTAGCATCGAACCTTGTCTATCATGCTAGAACCAAGCATATTGAAGTGCACTATCACTTCATAAGGGAAAAGGTGATATCCAAGGAAGTTTCAGTACATCATATTGGTACCAAGGACCAAGTTGCGGACATGTTTACAAAGGCTTTGGATGGGATGAAGATTTCAAAATTCAAGCAATGCATCAACATGAAGGAGCTTGGATGAGGATGAAGAATTGAAGCTTGAGGGGGAGTGTTAAAAGTCAAGCTTCAAGCTAAAAAATTCGTGGGGAATCTTTTATGGGCATGTGGAGCAATCAAAGGAAGCCAAAAGCCACGAGATTCCATCAAGAAAAGTCACTCAACCACTCCCCAAGTCATCTCAACTAATTCCTCCAAGTTAGGAGGCTGATTTGGAAAGGTAGTTCCTAGATTTTAGGGGCACACCTCTCACTATAAAAGGAGCATGTATCCCGACTTCTTTTGGGGCCATCTTCTTGGAGTTTTAGCTCATGTAAAGTGAGCACTAAGTGCTGGAGTTGTGATAAGCAATCCCCTTGCTTAAGCAACCCCCTTGCTTGCTTGTTTGTTTTCTTTTAGTAGGCATATCTATGTGTGTGCGCAGGCAGTGTTGCAACTCTCTACCCCTGAGTTGTTAGCATTGGTTCTCCCTCATATGGTATCCATTTGATGTAATTCTTGTCTCATTGGATAGCTATAAGAGTCTAGTTTATGCTTACCAATTCTCTGGAGCATTCTCTAAGTAAGCTGGGAGCAACATTCATTTTAGTGAAGTTGTGTGATTGATATCTCTCTCTTTGTGTAGGCTCTGTTGGAAATATTTTGCTCTCTGTTGTAAGGGCTGGTTCTCCTTCTCTATGTATCCATTTGCTATGATTTTGGTGTCATTGGGTAGCTATTAGAGTGCTTTAAAGTTGAATCAAGTTTGAGATTCATTCTCTATATAATCTCTGAGAAAAGTTTGCTAGAGTGAATTGAGGTCTCTGCTTGACTAGCAGTTGTGAGCATTCAACTAGCTCATGTTGTAGACATTGTTTCTCTTTGTGTAAGCATCCATTTCAAGTGAAATTTGTTTTGTTGGAAAGCCCTTGGTGTCTACTACAGGTCTACAAAAGCTCACTGGAGTTTTCTGCATAAGCTCTGAGTAAGAGCATTTTTGGTGTGCAGAGGTCAAAGGAGGATACCTGTGGAGGTCATTCGCGCTTCATCGTTGCTTAGGGGTTGAGATACTTCCCCCATCATATGTGTGTGTGCATCTTTATGCTTCTCACCTTCACCCTCACATCATCTCACATTCACGATCTTCATATCACTCCTATCTCTTCCGCGGATTGACATTAAGGAGGTGGAGCTTCTTAACGTGGTCCTCACCATTGTGCTAGAGCAACAAACTAGGCCTTATAAGTCCTTTCTATAGTAGGTCTTTTACTTGGATTTCTATTTCCTTTTGGTGTAGTGGGCCATGTCTATAAGGTGCTTTATGAGGAGGAGAACTAATAGGGACTAAGTCTATGCTATGATCAAAGGATCCTCGAGATGGTAGTAGTTCAAAGGGATACTCAGACATAAAACAATCCTTATAAATAGTCATGAAAGGCTTATGTGCATCAGGAAGTGTATGAGTATAATCATTGATGACATCGACAAAAACAATGCATTAATTGAATCCTTTCCTAAATCCATGTTTTACTTGAGTATGAATAGTCAATGGAAATAGCTGGAAATCATGCCGTGTAGACAAAGTAATTATTTGACCTTTAAATTCAAAATTAAAGGTATGTGTATGGTAGTCAATGTGTGGGTTATAATGATGTCTAAAAGCGTAAGATTGCAAAGGTGCAATTAAAAATATTCATGAATCAACATATGGGTCTATGCTAATCGTAACATCTTGCACTTCTCGTGTTACATTATAACGATTACCTTGAGATGAAGCTTTTACTTTATACAAGGAAGAAAACATTTTTAATTTAAGTTCTTGTACTAATAAATGTGAAATGAAGTCATGTGAACTACCATCGTCATGTAAAATTTTAACGAGTTTGTTATTTATAGTACCCTACATGCAAAGTAGAGAATAAAGAGAGATATCGTTACCCAAGGTATTTAAGTCCTTCTCCAATGATTCCTCTATCCAAAGTGGAGGAATCTCTTCATTATGGGCCTCCATGTTATGTAATTGAGCTGTAATTGGTTTCATGTTAAGAGGTCGCAATTGACACTTTGTTTTTGTATGTCCAGGTTTACCACAATTCTAGCAGGTGATTCGTGGTCGCTTCTGTTGGGCATCCATCACTGAAGTTTGTAGGGTAGGTAGTTTGGTAGGTTAGAGAGATAAAGCAATAGGTGTAGTTGAGTAGTTGGATTGCAGTGGATGAGGAAAACTAGAGTAAGTTGGGGCATTAAAATCACATTTCATGGGAAGATTTGGTTTAACAAAAAATGATCGTTGAAGTGGTTGTTGTAGCAGATTGACTTGGTTCTGGACTTGAATTCTTTCTCTGCATCATAGGCAAAAGATATAGACTCGTTGAGGGTTGTAGGTCGTAGGTGTTGGAGTTAGATGTCTGCAGAAGCACGCGAACAGCATCATGTGATCCCCCCTTGGGATAAAACAACCCAAGTAACCGAGTACCACTCAAGTAGCGAAAGATGCGCTTAACCGCCTTCCAATGCGTGACTCCTGGGCAATGCATAAACCTACTCATCTGTGAGACAGCAAACTGAATATCTGGCCGAGTAATGCATAAGTAAATCAAGCATCCAATAGCTTGCTGATAGAGAACAGCATCAAATGCATCTCCAGCATCATGAAGACTCAATCGTAAACTTGTCTCCATAGGAGTGGAAATAGGCTTACAGTCTTCAAGGCCAAAATGCTGCAATAATGTGTCAATATATTTCGTTTGACACAAAGCATTCCACCATCAACTTGCATAAATTGAATGCCCAAATAGTGATGCAAATGCCCCAAATTAGACATCTCAAATGAAGCATGCAAATCAGCCTTGAAATCAGCAATATGCTTCTCAATAGGATCAGTGAGCAACATGTCATCAACATAGACAACAATGATCAGAAGCACATCATTAGCACGCTTAAAATATAAGGTGCTTTCAGTTGGACTGTTCTCAAAACCATGTGCAACCAGATAGGCATGTATCTTTTCATACCAAGCACGTGGTGCTTACTTTAAACCATATAATGCCTTCTTTAACTTGCACACCTGGTTTTCATGCCCTTTCTGCACAAAGCCATGGGGCTAAAAAACATACACTTCTTCATGCAAGTCACCATCCAAAAATGATGTTTTAATGTCCAACTGATGTACATTCCAACCATGATGGGCTACAAGTGCACAAATGCTCCGAACAGTAGTCATACGACATGTAGGTGCAAAGGTCTCATCAAAATCAATGCCTCTTTCCTACGCATAACCCTTTGCAACAAGCCTAGCTTTATACCTGTCAACTGTACCATCAGGTTTACGCTTCAGCTTGTATACCCACTTAGTGCCAATGGCCTTCTTGCCAGGAGGCAAGTCACATAAAGACCATGTGCCATTCTTCATTATAGCACCAGATTCAGATTGCATAGCAGCCATCCAATTTTCTGAGTTATGTGCCTCATCAAAAGAAACAGGCTCATTCTCATCACAGAGACTAGACGCAGCCATAACATAGCAATCTGATGCAAAGGAGGCACTATGAGAGCCTGAACGAGTACGATATGACAAAGGTGCATCTAATTTGCTGTCACGCAAAGTCTGCACCAGCCATTTTGGCATAGTTTTTGCCTGCTCAATATCAACTCTCTCATCAACAAGTGCATCATGTAAATCTACATCAGAAATGGAATGATCTACATCATCATATGAAACCTGCAAAGGCTGAGAAGTTGCCTCATTAGGACAAGCACTAGACTGTCCACCTGTAAAAAGAGGCATCAAAGTATCGTACATGTCTTTGGAGCTAACAGATGTCTCCTTAGTACATGAAAGCAATGGTTGAATAGCATCTTCCACAAAGAAAACATCACGGCTAACCAGAATGCGTTTAGTCTATGGATGATACAGACGATAGCCTTTACTTTCAGAACTGTACCCAACAAAAATACATTTTACTGCCTTATCATTCAATTTTTTGCGATGTTGTTCAGGCACTAGTGCATATGCCAAACAACCAAAAACACGCAGATGAGCAACAGATGGCTTGCGGTCATGCCAAGCCTCATATGGAGTGATATACTACAGCGCTTTAGTGGGATACCTGTTCAGTACATATGCTCGACACATGACAGCCTCAAGCCAGAAACTATGTGGTAAAGTCTGACTTTTGACCATGCACCTCGCCATCTCCATGAGTGACCTGTTCTTTCGTTCAGCAACGCCATTCTGTTGAGGTGTATACGGCACTGTACACTAGTGTTTTATCCCACGTTCAACCAGAAATGCATTAAAATCAGAAGACATATATTCCCCCCCTTGATCAGAACGGAGGGTGCCCATTTTACATGTTGACAGATTTTCAGGCAAAACCAAAAACTGTTTAAAGCACATGAACACTTCGGACTTTGCTTTGAGTGGATATACCCATGCATGCCTAGAAAAATCATCAATGAAAGTCACGAAGTAAAGGTAATTTCCAAAAGAGGGTGTCTGCATAGGACCACATACAGGACTATGTACAAGCTGCAATTTTTGTGTAGCCCAAACTGAACCATCTTTTGGAAAGGAGGAACGCTGCATTTTGCCCAAATAACAACCTTCACAAACATGTTTTCCAGGTGCCTCAAGTTTGGGCAAAGAGGACACCATTTCAGATTTCTACAAGTGTAGCAAACTAGCAAAATTCAGATGACCAAAGCGTGCATGCCAAAGCTTTGCATGTGACATAGCCTGAGAATCATTTACTGCACATGCCAAATCATTTTCAGATCTTTCGTAGTCTATGAGCTTATATAGCCCATGACATAAAATGCCAAAAGCAATAATAACATCGTCATTTGACAGATCATGAACTGTACATCTGTCATCAATAAATTTCACAACCAAGCCAATCTTGGTTAATGGAGAAACTGATAACAGATTCTTTTTTATCCCTGGCACAAATTAAGCATCTGATAAAGTGAAAGAACTACCATCAGTAGTAGTCAAAATGATCTTACCAACTCCCATAACAGGATAAGAGGAGTTGTTGGCACATGTAACAGTATTCCTTGTAGGGGAAGGCTCGAGTGAAGAGAAGAAACTACGCTGCGAGGTAATATGTTTGGTCGCCCCACTCTCAAAGTACCAAACATCTAAGTCTACTGCAGACATGCACTGCTCATGAGAAGATGGGTCAAAACTGCAAACAGTAGTGAACGCCCATTCTTCTTCCTACACACGATTAGCAGACTCCGTTTTTGGTGTAGAGGCTTCTGCAACAACCATTCCAACCTCTTTCTTCTTTGCCTCTTTTGCAACCAGTTTTGGACAGTTCTTTATGATATGATCATTCCCTTTACAGTACTTACAAAACAATTTCTACTTTTCTGATTTTTTCTCATCTTTGTCTTGGTTCTTCGAATGTGCAGCATTTGCAGATTTCTGCTTACTAGTAGAAGAACTCCATTTTCCTTTGCCCTTCTGACTAGCCAAGAAAGCTTGATTTGCAACACCCATAATGGACCTGTTCTGCCTGGACTGATCTTCCTGCAACAGAACAGAGACTAACTCCTCAATTGACAAGGCATTTGGATTGCCTTTCATCATCAACCGAAGAGTAGAAGCAAAACTCTGATATGAATCAGGAAGACCATTCAGAATGGTCTATACAAGTGAGCTATCTGGTATAACCTCATCAGCAAAAATCAACTGTTCCTTCAAGTCTTTGATCTTTGTTAGGAAATTGTCCATAGAATCACCTTCATTCATGTGCTCACTCTCCAACTGTTTTCAGAGGTAAGCAACACGAGCCTCATTCCTAACTTGGTACAATGTGGTAAGTGTATCCCAAGCATCCTTAGTTGTTCTGCAAGAGCAAATATGAGGAATAATGGCATGTTTGACAGACAAAGCTATCAATGCATGTGCCTAGGCATCTCTGCCATCCCAACGAATCTGCTTTGCAGTAGGTGCAGTAGAAAGAGCAGCACAAACAGGAATCTGCACAATATCATCTTCGACACCATCTTCATCAGCTCCAACATCTGTATTCACAGTACATGTTGTTATAGATGTAACAGGACGTCTTTCAACACCTTGCACAATGTTCCACAATCCTTTTGCAACCAATACATGTCGCATCATATAAGCTCATAACGGGTAGTTGGTACCATCCAAATTATTCTCAATAGCCAACATACGGAATACATCACTGCTTTCAGCCATGGCCGGTGACTAAAACTCCTTGATGCAAAAAATTGAATGTATCTCAAAAAGTTGAACGAAACTGCCCAGAGGAGTTCTGTTAAACCTGTAGCAGACTTTGAGACGCTTATATTGGCGGACAAAAACAGGTATATATCTTTGGCACAAAAAGACGAAATAGCCTACACAAGCACTGCAATAATGCGTTCGGAGGCCGAAACGAGCTCAGATCGCGATTTCGGCACCACATAGCGAAGCTGTTTTGATCTCGAAAACACCTTGAGTATGCTCACCAAAATTTGTACGATTCTGAGACCACAAACGGAGGAGTGTCGACGGCGCCCTAGATGAAGCGACGACTTGCTCTGATACCAATTGTTGGAGTTAGACGTCTGCAGAAGCACGCGAACAACACAAGGAAGAAGAAGAAGCTTGGAGCACAACACACAATACTGAATGTATTACTAGAGAATGTACAAAGATAAGTAGCCCATTAGGGCAATAGGCGTATATACAAGCCAGGGGAAAAAAACCTCCTAAAGAGGGAAAAAAGTGCCCCGGCGGTCCTAGTGTGTTCACACACATCACTACCTAAATATATCAATAGTAGGGTGTGAAGCTTAGCTTGGATTCCCACCTCCAAACCATCTTCATATTTTTGCTACAAGCTATCCTCTAGTACATCTTCAAGCATTTGAACCAAAAGTAGATTTTGCTAGAATCGCTCCGTGTAGGTAGTAATTGTATCACCCTCCTTCCATGTAAGGGTCATTCATGCATGTCGAACATGTAAATGGTATTGAGGAGGAACAAAAGAATCCTTCACTTTATCTTGGTAAGCCTTCCACATTGTTGGACGCTCTGTATTGTGTCGTAGGACATTCCACCAGACTTGAGCTTTTCCTACTAAATAGTTAGTGGCAAATTTGACTTTTTCACTTTCAGCACATGTTTCATCAGTATAAAAATCATCAAACTGTGACAACCATGAAAGGACTAAAGGGCCATCCTTATGGCCATCAAACATAAAAACTAGTAATTTTTAACACCAATCTTGGAATGCATGCCATCCGATTGGACAGAGACAATAGCTTTGACCACCCTCGTAAGGTTATCTTCATCAGTTTGCATCTTCTACAGTACTTCGTCGCGTTGTCGGATCTCGTTCTGAGCACCTCAAAGTTCATGCTGGAGGAGCTCAAGTTGTTACTCGAGTGTTACCTAGAGTAGAGGTGACTCACCAAAATCCTCCATGGTGTTCGTAGGGTCTGTGAGGATGTAGAAAGAGATGAAAGTTGTGTTAAATATAAGAAAAGAGAACTAGAGAGATAACACAAAGAGATAGTGTAGTGGTAAAACACTTCCCTTATGTGAGTGAGGTTGTGGGTTCAAATCCTCCAACCTTGATGAATATAAAACTCCTTATTGCCACTCATAAATTAAAATTGGTTCGCGCATAGCCAACGGCTGCCAACAGTCGCCAAGGGAGCCTTGGGTGCCAAAGATGCCAAAGTAATGCCTAAGTTCTATGCCTTAGTCAACACCTTGGAGTAAGCTGAAGGAGCAAATGTACGTTCTGGTTTTGGAACTAAAACATAAACAGAAACCAAAAAATGAAACTACTCTGAAGGAGTAAACATAGGTGTAAACGTAGGTTCTGGTTCTAGAACTGGAACAGAAACAGAAACCAGAAATTGAAACTGAAACAGGAACAAGAACAGGAACCAAAATCAAAAACAAAAAAGAGTAAATGTAGGTGTAAACGTAGGTTTTGGTTCTAGAATTGGAACAAAAATAGAAACTAGAAACTGAAACTACTCCGAAGGAGTAAACGTAGGTGTAAATGTAGGTTCTCGTTCTAGAACTGGAACAGAAATTGAAACCAGAAATTGAAACTAAAACAGTAAAAAGAACCAAAATCGAAAATGAAAACGAGTAAACGTAGGTGTAAACGTAGGTTCTAGTTCTGGAACTAGAACAAAAACAGAAACCAAAAACTGAAACTACTCCAAAGGAGTAAACGTAGGTGTAAACATAGGTGTAAACATAGGTGTAAACATAGGTGTAAACATAGGTGTAAACATAGGTGTAAACATAGGTGTAAACATAGGTGCTCATTGTAGAACTAGAACAGAAATAGAAACTAGAAACTAAAAGTGAAACAGGAACATGAACAAGAACAAGAACAAGAACCAGAATTAGAAACCGAAGCAAAACTGGAACCGGAATCGGAAACAGAAACGAAAACAAAAATGAAAAAAAAATGGAAACGAAAACAAAAATGGAAACAAATACACAAAAAGAAATGGAAACTTGAATTGGAATCAGAATCAAAATTGGAATCGAAATCGGATCGCGAATAGAGAACATAAAAACAGAGATTAATCACCAAAACAAATAGAAACAGACCCCTTCATAGTGATGTGTGCAAGGCTCTGATATCACTGTTATGAGGATCTCACTCACACACACACAGAGGTTACGGATGATGGAGAGTGTTAATCTCCAAAAGAATAAGTTATCCTTGATGTTAGAGCACCTCTATATCAGGAACAACTCAAAACCTCAACCAATTTTGGAAGAGCAATACCAAATTACCAAAATTTTGAACTAATGTGAACAAACTTAACACACAAAAAGTCTGCTTCACTTAATCCACTCATAGAGTGATCAAATGTGTAAATTTTCCAATAAAACTTTGTACGAGGTGTTGGCTATATTTTTTTCACCTTCTCCAAGTTAAACTCTCTCAAAAGATTTAGTAAATCTTGAGATTTACTTCAAACAATTCACCTATGTCTAAAACTATACTTCTATACAATCGACTTTGAACACCTGCAACTTCTAATGCATAGTTCTCTCAAAGTAGAACCCATTTATTCAAATGCTTTTAGCCATAGGTAGCTTCCCTTCCAACTTAAAGATTGAGTGCTTACTTCCTCAAAACTTTACACCATGGAAGGAGAACTGACCAAAACATTATCATCAAATTTGCACCTGCTGCAATGTTCTCTTCTTCACATTTACACATGTAAATGTTCCTACTTAAAATTCTCTCAACCTGATCACAATTCGGATCTGAAAATTTGTACAAAGGTCAGTCAACTATAGAGTTAGACTTGTACAAAAGTATTTCACACAAAGATAAACACAGAAGGAGCACTGAGCAAAATTTCGAGGTGCAATTTTTCTCTTATTCAAGAAAACATTACATATGATTGATGAGACATATTCTCATCACTTCTAAAGTGTCTAATGACTCTCATAACTTATCATTCATAATCTCTCTCAATGTGCCCCAACTTTCTACTTGTATATACAGGCATGTATGTACAAACTCGTCACTTATTCAAAAGTATATGGAACTTGACTACAAGTTTAATGTACATGTATAATTTACTAGTCTTCATGCTTCTCAATTTGATCTTTGCTTCATTCTTTGACTTCAACCCTTTGTACTAATCACCAATTGTTGATTGTCCTGCACCAAGAGCTCTCCCTCAATCATCAATTGTGATTTTCTCCAACTTCTTTATACCTGCCATGTCTTTGAATCTCTGTAGCTTTGGTCCATCCAAGCTTTTGGTTAGCATGTCTGCAATATGATCTTTTCTTGAAGTATGTATGACTTCAATCTCTTTATCAATCACCCTCTCTCTCAAGAAGTGATACTCAATGTCAACATGTCTAGTCCTGGCATGAAACACAAGGTTAGCAGCTAGATACAATGAACTCATATTATCTCCATGAATAGTGGGTGTACTCTGAATGATATCAAAACTCCTCATGAGAGTCTTCAACCATATAACCTCCATTGCAGCTTCAACCATACCTTTATACTCTACTTATCTGGATGACAAAGCAACTATATGTTGCTTCTTAGAACACCAAGAGATTAATTTATCTCCCACATAACATAAGTAACCATAGGTTGATCTCTATCATCAAGATTACCTGCCCAATACTAAATATCTTGATGTTTGTATCTGATGTGAAACCATAATACAAACCTTTCTTGAGTGTACCCTTAATGTATCTTAACACCCTTTGTCTTGCAACCCAATGTTCTTTCCTAGGATGATGCATGAACTGAGACAACACACCAACTGCATATGACAAATTAGGACTAGTCCATGTAGTATAGATTGGGCTACCAACCAAACTTTGATACAACTTCATATCCTTGAATTCTTCTTCTCCATATCTACTCAGCTTGTGATTCACCTCCATTGGAGTAGGTGCTACCTGTTGGAGCAAGTCTATGACAAGCCTAAGTATTGGCTTGAGTCCCACAAAGTCATAAAAGAAGCTTCAAAATGAAGACCATGTAAAGTTCACTTGTGAACTACCTCTTGTAACTTTTGAAGAGTTTACTTAATGTAAAAGTAAGAGAATCTTAAGTGGTTGAGTCCACATGATCAAAAAGGGAAAGAGGAGCCACGAATTCATGATTTGTGGTAGGTAGAGAATCAAATCAATCACTGATTGATTGGAGAGTGATTGAAGGAAGTTAGCCTCCCAAACTCAACTATAAATAGATGGCAACTTTAGTCGTGGTTAGAGACACCTATGTGAAGACCTCCAAGAGTTGAGCTTTATGCCATATCAAGGTGTGATTACAAGGCACACATATGTATCAATAAGTCATTGTATTGTACAAGCAATATACTTTTATTTTCATGATCATTTGAGTTCATATTTCCATGTTCATATTGTACTCACTACCATATCTCTCAGTTTTCTCAATCAGATTGCAGAGATGTTTCCTCTGAGCTTGGTGCATCATTTTCAGTGATTTAACTTGTTAAAGTTAGCTCTATAAGTCTACTATATGCTCACAAATTTTCATGTCATTTGGATGTTGCAATCTTCAGTTATATTCAGTTGAAGTCAACAGTGTCTGTTCATCTTCACTTCTCTGTCAGGTACCCGATTTTTTTGACTCACCTTGTCAGAGCCATTTCTCAGTGGTTACTTATCCAAATTCAATGATGTAAAGCTTGTTAGATTCACTTACTGTCTAATATAGCCATACAAATGTTCATAATCATTGGATTCCTACATTGTGTGTTATGTTTATTTTTCTGCTCACTGGTCTCAAACTGTAGCAGCCCATGAAAATCGGGATGATATCATCACTTGTTAAAACTCATTCTCAGTGTGTGGTTTATTATTTTTTATGAGATTACTCTTAAAAGTTAGCTCTTTAAGCTACCTAGACTTCCCCAAGAGTAATTAAGCTAATTGTTGTTGTGCTCAGAGAATTATGTAAAACACTGGATAGGTGTATGAACCAAGAATAGCAAGTTTTCACCTTTGAGCTAACTCCAACTTATCTGTTTTGATCTATCTTTTTGAGAGTGATCTTCCAAGGTACATAGGGTGTCTAATACATCCATTGGCAAGCTAAAAGGGCCCACCATATACTCCTGGAGTTCAATTGGCTGGTGTCGATCAAGGATTTTGCAACACCTCTTCATCTTCAAGCACATACCTATCCATCTCTTCACAGTGGTATCAGAACAAGGTTGGACAACATGGCAGATGGATTTCCTTCATCAATTGACAAATTGGATAGAGGTAATTACTCAGCTTGGTCATTAAGAATGGAAGCTTATCTCCAATGTAGAAGTTTATATGGTTATGTGGCTGGAGATGAAGTTATGCCAAGTTTCAGGAACAAAAGTCAACCAACACAAGAAGAGCAAGAAAGATTGAGCACATGGTGCTCCAAGGATGCACTTGCAAGGTCTTATCTCCTCAACTCTATCTCAGATTTTTTGTTGCCTCACATTAGAAGTTGTAAGACATCTCAGGAAGTGTGGGATGCACTTGAAGCTTTCTTTTCTTCAAGTACCAAAGCTAGGAAGCATCAACTATGGCTGGATTTCACAACTCTCAAGAAGGCTCCCAAACAAAATGTGACTGATTTTGTCACAAAGCTCAAGGACATAGCAGATCAGTTGGGAAGCATTGGAGAGGTAATAGATGAAGAGCAAATTGTAAGGCAGGTCATCAATGGCTTGAAGGAAGATGACAAGTGGGAAGCATTCACTACAGCTATGGATTTGTACATGGACATGCATGTACCTGATTTCAATACACTCATTGGACAACTACTTACTCAAGAGGCAAAGCTTATCAAAAATGGAGAAAGCTCTAAAGGTAATCAATCTTCAGCTTTATACACTGATAAAAGCAAGTCCAAAGATAACAAAGGAAAGGCAAAGAAAGTGGATGATGAAGCAGATACATATCAAGCTAACTATGCAGGTAGAGGAAGACATGGCAGAGGTAGAGGAAGAGGAGGTAGACAAGGCAGGGGGAGATCCCAAGACTCCAACTCATGTTCTATTTGTGGATTAACTAATCATACAACTGAAAATTGCTTTAGGAATTCCAGGAATCAAAGAGGCAGAGGATACAATAGAGGAAGTTATGGCTACTCAAGAGGAAGGTTCAACAACTATCATGGCAGCTACAACAACTACAATCATTCAAACTATCAAGGAGGCTACAAAGGAAGGAGAGACTACAATAACCACACAGAAGACTCAAACAAAGAGGATTCATTATTGATCATGAACATGGCTATGCCACAAGGTAAATCTGATGAGCATGTTTTCTACATAGATTCAGGTTGTTCAAATCATGTGGCAGGAAATGTGGCACTCCTATCAGATTTAGAAGATCCAAGGAATAAGCATGAGGTACAAACAGGAGATGATACAAAACATCCTGTGGAGAAAATAGGCAATGTCAAAGCACCTGATGGAAACATCAACCTACTCAGTAAGGTACTCTATGTCCCCACCATTACAAAGAATTTGATAAGTGTTGGGCAGATAGTAGAGAAAGGGTTGCAAGTCAGGTTCACAAAAGCAGGAGCATTTGTTGAAGATCCAAGTCAAGGATTCAGAAAAATTGCAAAAGGTGAAAAGACAGGTAGATTGTTCACATTTGAATTACAGGACACTAGAAACATTGCTCTCTTTAATTATGGTAGTCAGACACTCATAGAATTGGAAGTATGGCACAAAAGGTTAGCACATATTGGTGAAAGGTCATTGAAGCAAATTTGCAGGGACCAAAGTGTACTTGGACTCCCTAATTTGTCAAAACAACATATGATTTATAAGTGTAGTGCATGTCAATTTGGAAAGTCTCACAGGTTACCATTCATGAAGAAAGGTTATATGCATGGAGATCTTTTGGATTTGGTTCATACAGATGTATGGGGACCTAGCAAGGAAGCTTCAATATCTGGATCAAGGTATTATGTTTCCTTTATTGATGATTGCACCAGATGGACTATCCTATTCTTTATGAACAAAGATGAAGTTTTTTCATGTTTCAAAAGATATTTGGCTCTTGTGGAGAATCAAACAGGTAAATCACTAAAAAGTTTAAGGTCAGATGGAGGGGGAGAATATTTCTCCCGGAGTTTGATTCTTTTCTTCAAGAAAGAGGAATCAAAAGAGAGGTAACTACAAGGTACACTCCTGAGCAAAATGGAGTGGCAGAAAGGAGGAATAGGACAATTGTTGAAGCTGCAAGGTCTATGTTAAATGAAAAGCATTTACCTAATTACTTATGGGCTAAGGTTGTATCTACAGCCACTTACTTGATTAACAGGTTGCCTTCAAAATCCCTTGATGGGATGACTCCATATGAGGCTTGGAATGGAAGAAGACCAAGCTTAGATCATTGTAAAATTTTTGGATGTATTGCTTTTGCTCATGTTCCTTCACAGGTTAGAGGCAAGATGGATCCAAAGGCAGAAAGGTGTGTATTTATTGGATATGACAACAATCAAAAGGGCTACATGTTATACAACCCTACCAACAAAGGATTCTTGGTAAGCAGAGATGTAGTTTTTTATGAAAACAATTCATGGTATGAAGATTCATGCAAGAAGATCAATTTACCATATGATCTTGAAGAAGATTTTCCAAAGCTTGGTAGAGAACGACCAAAGATTGAAGAACAAGACACCTCAGAGGATGATGAAGAATCTCAGATGGAAAAGATCAAAGCATGGAAGTCTAAAGGTAAGGCAAAATTGCAGGAACTTGGACATGAGGCAGAATCATCACATCATGGCCTAAGAAGATCTATGAGGGAAAAGAAAAAACCAGAAAGGTATGGGTTTGACACCTCATTAGTAACTAAACATTCTATCTACATAGCACAGGACATAAACCAAGAGGAGCCATCATCATTTGAAGAGGCCAAAGCAAAAACAGAATAGAAGCATGCAATGAAGGAAGAGATTGAAGCACTTGAGGAAAACAACACTTGGGATTTGGTGCCCAAGACTTCATCCATGAAGGTAATAGGATCAAGATGGGTCTATAAACTCAAGAAGAATTCTGATGGTTCCATTAACAGGTATAAGGCAAGGCTTGTAGCAAAAGGCTTTGCACAAACTCAGGGAATTGATTATGAGGAGACTTTCTCTCCTCTAGCAAAGATGCCTACTATTAGGGTTTTGCTTAGTATTGCCTCTTCCAAGAATTGGAAGATACTTCAACTAGATGTAAAGAATGCATTCTTGAATGGTTGGATAACAGAAGAGGTATATATGGCACAACCACCTGGTTTTGAGAATCAAGTTTATCCTGATTATGTGTGTAAACTTAACAAAGCATTGTATGGTCTCAACCAAGCTCCAAGAGCTTGGAACTTCAGGCTTGTTTCATTCTTGTAGGACAAAGGCTTTCAACCAAGCAAGGCAGATCCTTCACTCTTTATTAAAAAGAGTAACTCTGAGGTCATCTACCTATGTGTATATGTAGATGATATTATATTGACAGGAAATGATGCAGATGGTATGAAGAAGATCAAAGATCAGATGAGAGAAGAGTTCAAGATAAGTGATTTGGGTTCACTTACCTACTTCCTAGGCTCGGAAGTTGTCTACAAAGATCATGGTTTGTTTCTCACTCAAAGAAAGTACATTAAGGACATGTTGGCAAAATTCAAGATGCAAGATTGTAAGATTGCAGGTACTCCAATGGAGGTCAATCACAAATTGAGCTCACATGAAGGTGAACTCATAGAGGACATCACATCATATCAAAGTTTAGTGGGTAGTCTCAACTATGCCACATTGACAAGAGTAGATATATGTTACAGTGTGAGTGTGCTAAGTCAATTTATGCACACACCAAGGAAACCACATATGGATGCTGCCAAAAGGATTCTCAAGTATCTCAAAGGAACCATAAATGAAGGACTTTATTATCCTTATGTATCTGATTTATGTTTGAAGCTATTTTTTGATGCAGATTGGGCTGGCTCCAAGGAAGATAGAAGGAGCACTTCAGGTTATCTTACCTTTGCAGGTTCAAAGCTTATTTCATGGTCATCCAAGAAGCAACCCATAGTTGCTCTCTCTTCTACTGAAGCTGAATACAAAGGTCTTGCCATAGCTACTCAGGAAGCTATGTGGATGAAGACATTATTCAAAGATCTTGGATTGGAGTTTGGAACTCCAACTATTTTTTGTGACAATATGAGTTCTATTCACTTAGATGATAATCCTATTTTTCATGCAAGGACTAAACATATTCAAGTTCATTATCACTATGTACGAGAGAAGGTTCTAAGCAAAGAGATTCAAATATCATATGTGTCCACTCATCAACAATGTGCAGATATTATAACCAAAGCATTGGATGGTACAAAGCTTTGCAAATTCAAGGCTATGATTGCTTTGCGGGTAATCTTGGAAGATTGAAGACCTCAAGCATACTTGGCTTGAGGGGGAGCTGTTGGAGCAAGTCTATGACAAGCCTAAGTATTGGGTTGAGTCCCACAAAGTCATAAAAGAAGCTTCAAAATGAAGACTATGTAAAGTTCACTTGTGAACTACCTCTTGTAACTTTTGAAGAGTTTAGTTAATGTAAAAGTAAGAGAATCTTAAGTGGTTGAGTCCACATGATCAAAAAGGGAAAGAGGAGCCACGAATTTGTGATTTGTGGTAGGTAGAGAATCAAATCAATCACTGATTGATTGGAGAGTGATTGAGGGAAGTTAGCCTCCCAAACTCAACTATAAATAGATGGCAGCTTTAGTCGTGGTTAGAGAGACCTATGTGAAGACCTCCAAGAGCTGAGCTTTATGCCATATCATGGTGTGATTACAAGGCACACATATGTATCAGTAAGTCATTGTATTATACATGCAATATACTTTCATTTTCATGATCATTTGAGTTCATATTTCCATGTTCTTGTGAAGTGTACTACTCACTGACATATCTCTCAGTTTTCTTAGTCAGATTGCAGAGATGTTCTCTCTGAGCTTGTTGCATCATATTCAGTGATTTAACTTGTTAAACTTAGCTCTATAAGTCTACTATATGCTCACAAATTTTCATGTCATTTGGATGTTGCAATCTTCAGTTATATTCAGTTTAAGTCAACAGTGTCTGTTCATCTTCACTTCTCTGTCAGGTACCCGAATTTTTTCAATCACCTTGTCAGAGCCATTTCTCAGTGGTTACTTATCCAAATGCAATGATTTAAAGCTTGTTGGATTCAGCTTACTCTCTAGTATAACCATACAAATTTTTCATAATCATTGAATTCCTACATTGTGCGTTATGTTTATTTTTCTGCTCACTGGTCTCAAACTGTAGCAGCCCGTGAAAATCGGGATGATGTCATCACTTGTTAAAACTCATTCTCAATGTGTGGTTTATTATTTTTGACGAGATTACTCTTGAAAGTTAGCTCTTTAAGCTACCTAGACTTCCCCAAGAGTAATTAAGCTAATTGCTGCTGTGCTTAGAGAATTATGTAAAAACACTGGACAGGTGTATGAACCAAGAATAGCAAGTTTTCACCTCTGAGCTAACTCCAACTTATCTGTTTTGATCTATCTTTTTGAGAGTGATCTTCCAAGGTACATAGGGTGTCTAATACATCCATTGGCAAGCTAAAAGGGCCCGCCATGTACTCCTAGAGTTCAATTGGCTGGTGTAGATCAAGGATTTTGCAACACCTCTTCATCTTCAAGCACATACCTATTGATCTCTTCACACTACCCTGCAATCTTCCATTTTAAACTTGATTAGTAAATTCTTCAAATACCTTTCCTGAGTTACATATACTCCATGTTGAGTATATGAAATCTCCATTCTCAAGAAGTATGATAAGTCTCCCAAATCACTGATCTTGAACTCTTTCTCCATTTTCTTCATAAGTCCTTGTATGCCCTTCTCGTCAGTACCTGTAAGAATTATATCATTAATATATATGCAAATGTAAATAAATCCATCATCACTTGCTTTAACAAGCAAGCTACTATCTTCCTTAGACACTTGGAAACCAAGTTCCTTCAAGAACTTGAAAAGTCTGTAATTCCATGCTCTTGGGGCTTGCTTCAAACCATACAAAGCTCTCTTGAGCTTACATACATATTCTGGATACCTTTTATCCTTGAAACCTCCTGGTTGCTGCATGAAAACATCATCTGAAATGTAACCATTTAGAAAAGCACTCTTCACATCTAATTGACATAAGTTCCAACCTTTACATGGAGCAATAGCTATGAGAGTCCTTATGGTTGTCATCTTAGCCACAGGACTATAAGTCTCGTCATAATCTATACCATATGTCTGAGCATACCCTTTCACAACAAGTCTAGCTTTATATCTAGACACACTTCCATATGCATACCTCTTTGTCTTGTAGACCCATTTGCATCCAATGATCTTCTGACTATTTGGTTTAGGAACCAAATCCCATGTCTCATTCTCCATCAATGCATCATACTCTTCCTACATAGCTTTCTCCCACCTTTTCCTTACCTTTTGCCTCTTCATATGTAGAAGGGTCTTCCTCTATTTTCACCATATAAGCATAATCTTTAGTGGTCAAATATGAAGTATCATAGCTATACCTTGTAGGTTGCCATTTGTGCCTTGATGACCTTCTGAGCTCTCCACTTCTTGAAGTTTATGGTTCATCACATTCTGGATCAAACCTTGGCATTTCTTCAACTTCAACTATTGCTTCATTGTTCTCTTCTTCATCAAATATTTGAACCTTTGATTTACCTTTCTTCTGGTTCAATGTTTCTTCATCACCTATATTAATGTTAATTGTACCTACATACCAAGTACCTTGCTCATCAAATGTAACATCCTTTGACACAAGGAATTGTTTTGTGGATGGACTCCACAACCTATAAACCATCTTAGGAATTGTTTTGTGGATGGAATCCACAACCTTTGACACGAGTAATTGTTTTGTGGATGGACTCCACAACCTATAAACATCCGTTAACACAAGGAATTGTTTTGTGGATGGATGGAATTGTTTTGTGGATAGACTCCACAACCTTATCATCATAACCAATGAACACATACTTTTCAGCTTTAGGTTCCAATTTATGCCTCAATTGAGATGGCACATATGCATAAGACAAACATCCAAATATTTTGCAATGATCTAAGGTAGGTCTCTTACCTTACCATGCCTCATAAGTTGTCATACCGTGTAAAGCTTTACATGGTAGCCTACTAACCAAGTATGTAGTTGTATTTACAGCCTCAATCCACAAATAATTAGGGAAATTTTTCTCCTTCATCATTGACCTTGCAAACTCAACAAGAGTTCTATTTCTCCCTCTTTAGGAGATTTTTTTCCCTCGGCTTGTATATACGCCTATTGCCCTAATGGGCTACTTATCTTTGTACATTCTCTAGTAATACATTCAGTATTGTG
This sequence comes from Ceratopteris richardii, assembly GCA_020310875.1. NCBI lineage: Eukaryota > Viridiplantae > Streptophyta > Polypodiopsida > Polypodiales > Pteridaceae > Ceratopteris > Ceratopteris richardii. The sequence goes on from CM035407.1 coordinate 156,483,866, forward strand.
TGTTTGTGCTCCAAGCTTCTTCTTCTCCCTTGTGCTATTCACGTAGACGTCTATCTCCAACAATTGGTATCAGAGCAGGTCATCGCTTCTTCTAGGGCACCGTCGACACTCCTCCGTTTGCAGTCTCAGATTCGCACGAAATTTGGTGAGCATACTCAGGGTGTTTTCGAGATCAAAACAACTTTGCTCTGTGGTGCCGAAATCGCGATCTGAGCTCATTTCGGCCTCCAAACGCACTATCACAGTGCTTGTGCAGGCTATTTCGTCCTTTTGTGACAAAGGTATATACCAGTTTCTGTTTGCCAGTTTAAGCGTCTCGAAGTCTGCTACAGGTCTAGCAGAACTCGTCTAGGCAGTTCCGTTCAACTTTTTGAGATACAGTCAATTTTTTGCATCAAGGTATTTTAGTCACCGGCCATGGCTAAAAGCAGTGATGTATTCCGTATGTTGGCTGTTGAGGATAAGTTGGATGGTACCAACTACCCATTATGGGCTTATATGATGCGACATGTACTGGTTGCAAAAGAATTGTGGAACATTGTGCAGGGTGTTGAAAGACATCCTGTTACACCTGTAACGACAGGTACTATAAATATAGGTGTTGGAGCTGATGAAGATGGTGTCGAAGATGATATTCCGCAGATTCCTGTTCGTGCTGCTGTTTCTGTTGCACCTACTGCAGAGCAGATTCGTTAGGATGGCAGAGATGCCCAGGCACATGCATTGATAGCTTTGTCTGTCAAACGTGCCATTATTCCTCACATTCGCTCTTGCAGAACAGCAAAGGATGATTGGGATACACTTACCACTTTGTACCAGGCTAGGAATGAGGCTCATGTTGCTTACCTCCGAAAACAGTTGGAGAGTGAGCACATGAATGAAGGTGATTCTATGGACAGTTTTCTTACAAAGATCAAAGATCTGAAGGAACAATTGATTTCTGCTGATGAGGTTATACCAGATAGCTCACTTGTGCAAACCGTTCTGAATGGTCTTCCTGATTCATATCAGAGTTTTGCCTCTACTCTTCGGTTGATGATGAAAGGCAATCCGAATGCCTTGTCATTTGAGGAATTAGTCTCTGTTCTGTTGCAGGAAGATCAGTCCAGGCAGAACAGGTCCATTATGCGTGTTGCAGATCAAGCTTTCATGGCTAGCCAGAAGGGCAAAGGAAAATGGAGCTCTTCTACTAGTAAGCAAAAATCTGCAAATGCTGCACAATCAAAGAACCAGGATAAAGATGAGAAGAAATCAGGAAAAAATTGTTCTGCAAGTACTGTAAAAGAAATGATCATATTATAAAGAACTGTCCAAAACTGGCTGCTAAAGAGGCAGAGAAGAAAGAGGCTGGAATGGTTGTTGCAGAGGCCTCTACACCAAAAACATAGTCTGCAAATCTTGTGCAGGAAGAAGAATGGGTGTTTACTACTGTCTGCAGTTTTGACCCATCTTCTCATGATCAGTGCATGTCTGCAGTAGATTCAGATGTTTGGTACTTTGACAGTGGGGCGACCAAACATATTACCTCGCAGCGTAGTTTCTTCTCTTCACTCGAGCCTGCCCCTATAGGGAATACTGTCACATGCACCAATAACTCCTCTTATCCTGTTATGGGAGTTGGTAAGATCATTCTGACTACTGCTGATGGCAGTTCTTTCACTTTGTCAGATGCTTTATTTGTGCCAGGGATCAAAAAGAACCTGTTATCAGTTTTTGCATTAGCCAAGATTGGCTTGGTTGTGAAATTCGTTGATGAAAGGTGTATAGTCCATGATCTCTGAAATGGCGATGTGATTATTGCTTCTGGCATTTTATGTCGTGGGCTGTATAAGCTCATAGACTATGAAAGATCTGTGAATGATTCGGCATGTGCAGTTCATGATTCTCAGGCTATGTCAGATGCAAAGCTTTGGCATGCACGCTTTGGTCATCTGAATTTTGCTAGTTTGTTACGCCTGCAGAAATCTGAAATGGTGTCCTCTTTGCCCAAACTTGAGGCACCTGGAAAACATGTTTGTGAAGGCTGTATTTTGGGCAAAATGCAGCGTTCTTCCTTTCCAAAAGATGGTTCAGTTCGAGCTATGCAGAAATTGCAGCTTGTACATAATGATGTCTGTGGTCCTATGCAAACACCCTCTTTTGGAAATTACCTTTACTTCGTGACTTTCATTGATGATTTTTCCAAGCATGCATGGGTATATCCACTCAAAGCAAAGTCTGAAGTGTTCATGTGCTTCAAACAGTTTTTGCTTTTGGCTGAAAATCTGTCAGCATGTAAAATGGGCACCCTCCGTTCTGATCGAGGGGGGGAATATATGTCTTCAGATTTTAATGCATTTCTGGCTGAACGTGGGATAAAACACCAGTGTACAGTGCCGTATACACCTCAACAGAATGGAGTTGCTGAACGAAAGAACAGGTCACTCATGGAGATGGCGAGGTGCATGGTCAAAAGTCAGGCTTTACCACATAGTTTTTGGCTTGAGGCTATCATGTGTGCAGCATATGTACTGAACAGGTGTCCCACTAAAGCGTTGCAGTCTATCACTCCATATGAGGCTTGGCATGACCGCAAGCCATCTGTTGCTCATCTGCGTGTTTTTGGTTGTTTGGCATATGCATTAGTGCCTGAACAACATCGCAAAAAATTGGATGATAAGGCAGTAAAATGTATTTTTGTTGGGTACAGTTCTAAAAGTAAAGGCTATCGTCTGTATCATCCATAGACTAAATGCATTTTGGTTAGCCGTGATGTTGTCTTTGTGGAAGATGTTATTCAGCCATTGCTTTCATGTACTAAGGAGACATTTGTTAGCTCCAAAGACATGTATGATACTTTGATGCCTCTTTTTACAGGTGGACAGGCTAGTGTTGGTCCTAATGAGGCAACTTCTCAGCCTTTGCAGGTTTCATATGATGATGCAGATCATTCCATTTTTTATGCAGATTTACATGATGCACTTGTTGATGAGAGAGCTGATATTGAGTAGGCAAAAGCTATGCCAAAATGGCTGGTGCAGACTTTGCGTGACAGCAAATTAGATGCACCTTTGTCATATCGTACTCGTTCAGGCTCTCATAGTGCCTCCTTTGCATCAGATTGCTATGTTATGGCTGCATCTAGTCTCTGTGATGAGAATGAGCCTGTTTCTTTTGATGAAGCACAAAATTCAAAAAATTGGATGGCTGCTATGCAATCTGAATATGATGCTATAATGAAGAATGGTACATGGTCTTTATGTGACTTGCCTCCTGGCAAGAAGGCCATTGGCACTAAGTGGGTATACAAGCTGAATCGTAAACCTGATGGTACAGTTGACAGGTATAAGGATAGGCTTGTTGCAAAGGGTTATGCACAGGAAAGAGGCATTGATTTTGATGAGACCTTTGCACCTACATGTCGTATGACTACTCTTCGGAGCATTTGTGCACTTGCAGCCCATCATGGTTGGAATGTACATCAATTGGACATTAAAACAGCATTTCTGAATGGTGATTTGCATGAAGAAGTGTATGTTTTTCAGCCCCGTGGCTTTGTGCAGAAAGGGCATGAAAACCAGGTTTGCAGGTTAAAGAAGGCATTATATGGTTTAAAGCAAGCACCACGTGCTTGGTATGAGAAGATACATGCCTATCTGATTGCACATGGTTTTGAGAACAGTCCAACTGAAAGCACCTTATATGTTAAACGTGCTAATGATGTGCTTCTGATCGTTGTTGTCTATGTTGATGACATGCTGCTCACTAGTCCTATTGAGACACATATTGCTGATTTTAAGGCTGATTTGCATGCCTCATTTGAGATGTCTGATTTGGGGCATTTGCATCACTATTTGGGCATTCAGTTTATGCACGTTGATGGTGGAATGGCTTTGTGTCAAATGAAATATATTGACACATTATTGCAACGTTTTGGCCTTGAAAATTGTAAGCCTATTGCCACTCCTATGGAGACAGGTTTACGATTGAGTCTTCATGATGCTGGAGATGCATTTGATGTTGTTCTCTATCAGCAGGCTGTTGGATGCTTGATTTACTTATGCATTACTTGGCCAGATATTCAGTTTGTCGTCTCACAGATGAGCAGGTTTATGCATTGCCCAAGAGTCACGCATTGGAAAACGGTTAAGCGCATCTTTCGCTACTTGAGTGGTACTCGGCTACTTGGGTTGCTTTATCCCAAGGGGGGATCACTACTGCCAGATTTGCATGCTTTTTCTGACTCAGATTGGGCTGGTTGCTATGACACTCGTGTGTCCACCAGTGGTTTTTGCTTCATGCTTGGTAGCTCATGTATATCTTGGTTGAGCAAGAAGCAGCCTACTGTGGCCACTTCCAGTTGTGAGGCTGAGTATAGGGAAGCTTTCACAGCGACTATTGAGTGTGTGTGGCTCAGACGCCTTATGGCTGATTTGGGTGTTGGCCAGTCTTCTGCCACCACCATCTTCATTGACAGTCAGAGCGCATTGGCAGTTGCGAGGAACCCTGTGTTCCATGCTCGCACTAAGCACATTGAGGTGCATTATCACTATGTCAAGGAGAGGTTCTCTGCTGGGGAGATCAGCTGTGCATATGTGCCCACGTAGGAGAACATTGCAGACCTTTTCACGAAGGCTCTGCCTAGGGAGAAGTTTGAAGCTTTTCGCAAAGCTTTGGGCTTACTTCCTTTTGTGGAGTGATTTCCACATAGCTTGGCACTTCCTTATACATGAGTGCGAGCTCCTTGTTCACCGCATCACTCCCAGGGGGGATTTGTTGATATATTTAGGTAGTGATGTGTGTGAACACTCTAGGACCACCGGGGCACTTTTTTCCCTCTTTAGGAGGTTTTTTTCCCCCAGCTTGTATATACGCCTATTGCCCTAATGGGCTACTTATCTTTGTACATTCTCTAGTAATACATTCAGTATTGTGTGTTTGTGCTCCAAGCTTCTTCTTCTTCCTTGTGCTATTCACGTGTTTCCGCAGACGTCTATCTCCAACAATCCAAGCATTGAACCATTATTGATCATATCCTTAATACCTCTTTCATTGAAATGTCCAAGTCTTTTGTGCCAAAGATCTAACTCAGAGATCTTATATCCTCCATAAGCGAACAAGGCATGACCAACATTGCCTTGAATCTTCAATGTGAATAATCTTCCTTCTTTCTTTCCTGAAACAATTTGTTTATACACATTGCTAGGATATCCACAAAAACTCCATCATTAGTGAACCTTACTTCATAAACTTTCTCTACAATTTGCCCTACACTTATCAAATTCTTTGGAATTGTAGGAACATACAAAACCTTACTCAAAAGAGTGCTTCCATCCTTGGCCTTTACTAAACCAATGGACTTCACATTGTGCTTTGTGTTATCACCTGTTTGAACTACATGATTACTCACCTTATTCTCCAAATCAGTCATCAAAGCTATGTTGCCACTCAGGTGATTGCTACACCCTGAGTCTATGTAGAAGACTCTTTGATCTTCACTTTGTCTTTCACAAGTTGCATTCATAATTAAGGTTGAATGCTCCTTCTGATCTGAAGCATATTTGTAGTAGGTATTATTGTAGGATTGACTTTGGAAGCCTCTACCTGCATTTCTTCGAAAGTAACCTCTAGTACCTCTACCTCTGAAATTACCTCTCTGATTTCTATTACCTCTTCCTCTTGAATTGAAGTTCTGATTATATCCTCCACCATTCTGATTATTATGCCAACATTCATGAGCTAAATGATTAGTCTTACCACAAATCCAACAAGCTTTGACACCATCTTTATTGCTTCTGCCTCTTGCTCTTCCTTTGCCACCTCCTATTCCTCTTAGGAAGTTAGCTTAACTAGTATTGCCCTCATCTTCATTCAATTGTTGCTTTCCTTTGTTAACCTTCTTCTTGTCCTTTGAATACATTGCTTGACCTATACTTTTATCAACATCACCTTTGATATCCTGCTCAAAAGTTTGCATACGTCCTAGCAACAAATTCAAATCAGGAGTAAAATGATCTAGTGACAACTCAGTGGATAGAATGAATGGCTTCCACTTATCATCTCCTCTCAAACATGTGAGAATTTGTCTTACCAATTTATCCTCTTCAATATCTTCATCAATTGCTCCTAATGAATCTGCAATGTCCTTCATCCTTGCTACATAATCAGAAATAGATTGAGAAGCCTTCTTCTTGAATGTGATGAACTCTGTCCATAAAGATGCCTTCCTTTGCTTTGTAGTGTTTTGTAAATGCTCCTCCAAAGCATTCTGTATGTCACTTGCACTTTCAATTCCTCTAATATAAGGTGGCAAGTAATCATTGACTCCCATGTAGATAATGCTCCTTGCTTGAGCATCCTTCTTCATCCATGTCTTCAAATCTGAGAGCTTTTCCCTAGTTGGAACACTAGGATCCCTAACTTCTCATTTCTCTTCTTCACCTATGATGTATCCTATCAAATCGTTGCTCATAAGATGAGCTTCCATCCTCATAGACCAAGCAGCATAGTTTTTTCTATCCAATTTCTCTTTCTATAGAGAATCTCCCATCCTTTCTTCACTTGTGTAATAAATTCTTCAAGCTTTGTGAATAATAGATGTAACTTTACTTAGAATGTAGTTCATTTTGATCTTCTTGATAGTGTCAAGCCTCCTTCTCTAGCTTTCACTTTAAAATTTCACCTTTTGAATCTTCAAAGGTTGATTTCTGTATAACTGCAACAGTCGGGGTCCTCCTTTCTTCAATTTTGATGACTCCTGCTCCAATACCATTGATGGAGAGTGTTAATCTCCAAAAGAATAAGTTATCCTTGATGTGAGAGCACCTCTATATCAAGAAAAACTCAAAACCTCAACCAATTTTGGAAGACCAATACCAAATTACCAAAATTTTAAACTAATTGTGAACAAAATTAACACACTTTGCTTCACTTAATCCACTCATAGACTGATCAAATGTGTAAAGTTTCCAATGAAACTTTGTATGCAGTGTCGTCTAGTATTTTGGCACCTTCTCCAAGTTAACTCAAAAGATTTAGTAAATCTTGAGATTTACTCCAAACAATTCACCTATGTCTAAAATTATACTTCTATACAGTCGACTTTGAACACTTGCAACTCTAATGCATAGTTCTCTCAAATTAGAACCCATTTATTCAAAGCTTTTAGCGATAGGTAGCTTACCTTCCAACTTAAAGAATGAGTGCTTATTTGCTCAAACCTTTACACTGTGGAAAGAGAACTGACCAAAACATTATCATCGAATTTGCACCTGTTGCAGTCTTCTTTTCTTCACATTTACACATGTAAATGTTCCTACTTAAAATTCTCTCAGCTTGATCACAATTAGGATCTAAAAATTTGTACAGAGGTCACTCAACTAACTCAACTATAGACTTAGACTTGTACAAAAGCATTTCACAAAAGGATAAACACAGAAGGAGCATTGAGCAAAAGATTGAGGTGCAACTTTCTCTTATTCAGGAAAACATTACATTTGATTGATGAGACAGTCTCATCACTTATAAAGTGTCTAATGACTCTTACAACTTGTCATTCATAATCTCTCTCAATGTGCGCCAATTTTCTACTTGTATATATAGGCATATATGTACAAACTTGTCACTTATTCAAAAGTATATGTAACTTGACTACAAGTTTAATGTACATGTATATACAAGTCTTCATTTACTAGTCTTCATGCTTCTGAATTTGATCTTTGCTTCATTCTTTGACTTCAACCCTTTGTAGTAATCACCGATTGTTGATTGTCCTACACCAACAATGGTTGCAAAAAACACACAAAATAGACACGCCAGGAGCTGAGACAGAATGCAGTATTGGGTGCAATCTACCCCCATGCACTCTATTTCAACAATCCATAGAGTGCATGTATTTATAGGAATTTTTTATTATGTCAAAATAGTGGTTACATGAGAGCGGATTCAAAAAAGCATGCATGAAAGTAAAAGTTGATAACTTTTGTAAAAAGCCTTTGCTTTCAATATCAGAAATTGCAGTCTACAATGACTCTTTCAATTGTTTCTAACAATAGAACCTTCTAAGTGGGTTTATTTACAAACTAAATTTTAAGTCAGATTATTGATGTCGGCCCTAAAGTCAGATTATTGATGTCGGCCCTAAAGTCAGATTATTGATGTCTGCCCTTTCATGCCCTCACAAACCTTCAGCTGCTATATCAAAAACATCAAACACATTAATACATGAATACATTAATACATTAATAAATTAACACTCTAACAATGCCTTGTTCAACACATTTCATAATTTATAACACCTAAGCTCAAAGTGCCTCTGAGATATCTAACCACAGGTTTCATCGCTTGCCAATGCTTATTGCTAGGGCTATGCATGAATCGACTCAATTGGGAAACTACATATTGTCACCACCATGATCCGTGCGTAGAGTCAAAAGCTTTTGTGAAGAAAAATTTTCAGCCATAGCTAAAAATGTTTTGAAGTAAGAAAATACCTCATTTTTTGCTTTTCATAGGATACACCCATGTATGGCAAGTAGCATCATCAATGAAGGTAACAAAATGTACATGCTTCCCAAAAGATGGAGTCTTGATAGGACCACATACATCACTATGAACAAGCTGCAATTTTCTTGTGGTGTGTGTATGACTATTTTTTGGAAAAGAAGTGTGATGCATTTTTCCAAGAATGAAACCTTCACATGCATGCTTTTCAATGGGCTCAAGTGTTGGCAAACCAATACCCATGCCCTTCTTTTGCAAGTAAAGCAAACTATTGAAGTTCAAGTGATCAAAATGAGCATGCCAAAGCTCCATTTCAGCCATGGAAGAAGTATGAGCAACCAAGGCATTCAAGGCAGCCCTCTTGTATGTATCCATGCGATACAAACCATTACATAATGTACTGGACATCATAATAATATCACCATTGCTGAAATCGAACACATTTTGTGAGCTAATTGTTTGCTGTTTTTTGCATTCAAGTAGAGGGAAAACTGAATTTTTAGCAAATACCACATTGCACACATGAACGCTTCCATCCAAAACTTATCAGGAAGATGCTTTCCTTTAACCATACATCGTGCCATTTCAAGAAGTGTTCTATTTTTATGCTCAAAAACACCATTTTGCTAAGGTGTATATGGCACAGTACATTGGTTGAAATACCTCTTTCATGAAGAAAAGCATTAAACTCATGTGATATGTATTCACCACCATGATCCGTGTTTAGAGTCAAAAGCTTTTGTGAAGAAAAATTTTCAGCCATAGCTAAAAATTCTTTAAAGAAGTAAATACCTCATTCTTTGTTTTTCATAGGATACACCCATGTATGGAGAGTAGCATCATCAATGAATGTAAAAAAATATACATGCTTCCCAAAAGATGGAGTCTTGAAAGGACCACATACAACACTATGAATAAGCTGCAATTTTCTTGTAGTGTGTGTATGACTATCTTTTGGAAAAGAAGCATGATGCATTTTTCCAAGAATACAACCTTCACATGCATGTTTTTCAATAGACTCAAGCGTTGGCAAAACAATAACCATGCCCTTCTTTTGCAAGTAAAGCAAACTATTGAAGTTCAAGTGACCAAAATGAGCATGCCAAAGCTCCATTTCAGCCATGGAAGAAGTATGAGCAACCAAGGCATTCAAGGCAGCCCTCTTGTATGTATCTATGCAATACAAACCATTACATAATGTAACAGACATCACGATAATATCACCATTGCTGAAATCATGAGCCATACACTTATCAACAACAAACTGTACATGAAGTCCGGCTTTGGCAATCAACGGAACTGAAATTAAGTTCTTCTTGATACCGAGCACATACAATGCATTTTTTGAGAGAATCATACCTCCATTTGCAATCATAAGCTCAATTTCTCCTACTCCAATGATAGGATAAGAGGCATTGTTTGCACACACCACATGTCCTCCTTTGGGTGCATCTTTCAAAGATGCAAAAAATCTTTTGCATGATGTTATCTACTTTGAAGCACCACTATCAAAGAACCAATCCGAATTATCCTCACTCACAACCATACATTTAGAATGCAAAGATGCATCATAATGACATGTAACAACACATGCCCAAAAATCTTGAGCCATGTTAGCTTCATCATTCTTTGCATTCGTTGAATTTTCAGCAATAGGCATGCCAGATTCCTTCTTCTTTTCATTGCGTTTAGCAAGCTTTCTACACTCATCAATAGTATGACCAACCTTTCAGCAATATTTGCATCTCTTCTTCTTTTGCAAATCACCATCATAAGAGGAATGAGTGGAAGAGGAAGGTTGAGGCTTTGGTTTTGATGAACCCAAAGCTGAACCATACTTTCTTTTCCCCTTTTGTGAGATAGCAAGTGCTTGTGTTCCCTCAATCAAACCACTCCTATTCACTATAGATTGCTCTTCTTGCAAGAGAAGAGACAGAACCTCATCAAATGCATACATATTAGGATTCCCTTTTGCAAACAAATGGATTATAGTAGCAAAGCTTTGAAAAGATTTCGGTAATCCTTTCAACAATGTAGAAATGAGTGATGCATCCAGAATAATCCCATCTATGTTTGCCAATCGCTCTTTCAAGTCCTTGATGCATGTCACATACACATCCACTGACTCATTTTCATCCATTCATACATCCTCAAGTTGCTTCCTCAAGTATGCAACATGTGCGTCATTATGCACGGCATACAAAGCATCAAGAGTGTCCCATGCCTGTCTTGATGTAGAACATGACCGAATGTGTGGAACTATATGATGCTTCACAGAAAGCGCAATCAATGCATGAGTTTGAGCATCTTTTCCATCCCATCTAATCTGCTCTTGTGTAGGTGGAGAAGGAGAAACCATTGTACTTGAAGAAGAAGCTCAATTTGTGACAGTAGACTATGAAGTAGAAGCACTTGCTGGTCTTCGATCTACATCTGCCACTATGTTCCAAAGTTCTTTTGCAACAAGAACATGCTTCATCATGTAATACCACATTGGATAGTCGGTTCCATCAAGCTTATCTTCAGCTTGAAGCATGCCAAACAAGTCATTGCTGCCCGCCATTTCATTAAGGAACAAGAATGTGGCAAAATTGTTACTTTGACAAAAGTTGAAATGAATGCTAAAATTTCAGCTCACAAATAGTCACTCTAATGGAAATTTTGACTGCATGAATGGCTTTGAGATGGGAGTAGAACCCTAGTGCAACTAATGGAAATGTTTCCTGGCTACTGAAATTCATTATTCTATGCTCCGAAGTCAATTTGCACTGCTAAAAGTGCATGTGCGTCGCAATGCAAAAAACTGAAACTTGAGAAGGAGTTGAACCTGCTATGATACTACTGTTGGGTGTGTGTAGAAGTGTGAGAGACACATGAGAAGCACACACAAGGAGCACAAACACAACAAGACACACGGAGAAGACGGATGGCTAGAATAGTTCTCTCTATTGACGATGAACTAAACTGAAGTAAGAGCTGAATAACCCAACATACCATAATTAGTGGTTCCTTCACATACCTAAGTATCCACATGCATGCCTTCTAAAGAGTTTGGCTAGGCCTATTAGAGAACTTACTTGCTACTCCAACAGTGTAAGAGATGTCTGCTATTGCACAAGTAGATGAGACTTCCAACTAGTTTTCTATATCTTCAAATATCCACTACAGGTGAATTATCTTCAATAGATAATTTTGTGTTGACCTCCATAGGTGTAGAAATTTCCTTACAATCCTCCATATCGAATGCATTCAATATCTCTCTTGCATACTTTTGTTGAGGGATGAAAATCTTCCCTAGTTCCTGCCAAAATTCAAGGCCTAAGAAATAATGCATTAATCCCAAGAGTATCATTTCAAATTCTAAACTCAGGGCATCTTTCGTTTGTTGAAGCAGAGCATCATCATTTCCTATAATCACAAGGTCATCTACATAGATTACAAGCACAATTGTCTTCCCTTCTCTCTTTAGAACATACAAGTTAGCATCAGAAGCACATCTTTTGAAACCTAGATCTAAGAGATACTTATGTATCCATTGGTACCATGCTCTAGAGGCTTGTTTAAGCCCATATAATGCCTTCTTCAACTTACAGAACTTGTTCTCTGAATGGGGAGCCTCAAACCCTAGTGGGTGAGACACATATACCTCCTCCTTGAGGTCTCAAATCAATAATGCTGATTTGACATCCATGTGATAGATTGGCCATCACTTATGTTAAGCCACAACTAGTATTACACGAATAGTAGTCATCCTTGTAGTTGGGGCAAATGATTCACAAAATTCAATGCCTTCAACTTGTGAGTAGCCTTATTCAACAAGTCTTGCTTTGTACTTTTCCAAAGTACCATTAGTCTTGTACTTTAGCTTCCTTACCCACTTGGAGCCAAAGAATTTACATTTAGACGGTCAATCTACTAGCTCCTAAGTTCCATTCTTCATGATATTGTTGTATTCACTTTGCATGGAAGCCCTTCGATTCAGATCATGGAGTGCCTTTTCCACATTGATTGGTTCCCTTGCTTGTTCTTGAATGAGCTCAGCCATCACGGCTATGTTTACAATATGGGAACTTTCCCATCTCTGTTCCTCTATTCTCTGTGATCACCTCGGTCCATCTACAACATATTCTAGTGACTATGGGATGAGGTTGGTAGGATCATAAAGTTTCCTCACCCAACATGGCGATGGCTTTTCCACTTGGGTGATGACAGGTTGGTGACTTTGAGACTCATCATCTAAAGATAATGCTTCCTTCTCTTGTGTAGAAGGGATAACCCTTGGGCCAGGTTCATATTGCATTGCCCCTTCACTTGATGATAAAGTGGAAGCTCTCTTTTCCTCCTCCACTACATGTGGCTGCTCCTCAAAAACCATATGGCAACTTGCCATGATCTTCTTAGCCTGAGGATCATAAAGCTTATAAGCCTTCTTATCTTCATTGTACCCTAAAAAGATACATTTGATGCTTTTTGGTTGAATCTTGTTTCTCTCCCTACCTCGAACATGTACATAACATTCACTTCCAAATACTTTGAAATGGAAAACTTATGGCTTTTTGCCAGTGTAGGCCTCTTGTGGAGTCTTTCCATCAAGTGACTTGGTGTAGCTTGAATTCAAGATATAGACAACAATGTTGACAGGCTTTTCCCAAAATTGATTAGGCATACCCTTTCCCTTCAACATGCACCTTTCCATCTCCATGATGGTTTGATTCAGATGTTTTGTGACACCATTCTGTTGAGGGCTATGTGCCACTCTGAATTGATGCTTGGTTCCTTTACTCTTGTAGAAATCTTCAGACTCTGCTGATCTAAACTCACCACCACCATCTGTCTTGAAGTTTTTCATCTTCTTCCCTATTTTAGTTTCAACAATTTAAAGCCATTCTTTAAACTTACCAAAATATTGAGCTTTATCATGAATGTACACACATCTTCTTGCTATAGTCATTAACAAGTAACATGGAATAGGAAGATCCACCCAAGGCTTGTGCAGACATTTTTATGCACAAGTCAGCATGCACTAACTCTACACGATATCTTGCTTTGTTCTTTCTTTCTTGTGGAAATGACCTCCTCTATTGCTTGCCCATCATGCAAGCTTCACATGGTTCCTTCATTTCTGCAATCAATGGTAGGTGAGCAAACATACCCCTGCGATGCATCTCCTTTAGTATAGAGTATCCGATGTGGCCAAATCTCTCATGTCATAGCTTACTTGTCCCCACACTTGTAGTGGTTGTAAGAGTAGGCCACTCATACAAGTTGTTCCTCCTTATGTGAATCCCAACAACATTGTTGTCATTTTCCATAATCTTAGAGCGTGTCTTATTGAAAGATACTTGATGACCTTAATCAATTATAGAACCTATTGAAAGTAGATTTTGTTTGATTTGTGGAACATACAACACATTTGAAAGGTTTTTGACATCACCATTCAAGTGAATGAAAAAAATTGTACCTTTGTTCTTCACAAGACATCTTTCATTGTTGCCTACCTTTATTGTAATGGGTTCCTTTGAAGGTTGTAAGGAATTGTAAAGTTATTTTTGCTCATCACCTGACGAGATGCACCACTTTCCAACATCCATGAGTCTTCTGTTCCTTAATCTTCAGCCGAGGAGCATACCTCCTCTATCATAACAAATAGCTCAAGATCTATTTCTACAGCATTGCTAGACTCCTTGTCCGTGCCACCTTTTGAAGAGCCATTCCTCTCTTCTACGTTCTTGATGGGATAGTCTTGGATTCTATGGCCGTTCTTCTTACAATGGAAACACTCTCCCTTGAAATTCTTTTTGTCATTCTTCTTTTTTATCCATCCTTTGAAGAGTCCACTTTTCCTTCTTTGGAATTTGTTGTGAATGCAACATCTCCTTTGTTGCCACCACTCCTTGGCTTGATTCATAGCTCCTCCTCCATGAGTAAGGCATCGAATTCTTCAAAAGTTAGTAGGACTGATTTGAGTATTGAGAGCAATTACCAAACCATCAAACTTTGGTGGACAGATTTGAAGACAATGTAGAGCTAACTCCTCACTTGTCTTTTGTACACCTGCTCCCACCATTTGATCTCATAGATTCTTTATGTGAGTGATAAACACCTCTGCAGTCTTACCATCATCAAACCTTTCTACTACTTGTTGATTCTCCAAGTTCTAAATCTGTGTCTGATTATGAGCTTCATATTGATTTTTCAATATGTTCCATGCTTCACACGCCTGAGTAGTATGTTGAATGAGAGTCAGAACACTATCAGTAGTACTTGTAACAAGAGCATGGAGTGCTTCTGCGTTTATACATTTCCAAGCATGTAGACGATTAGCATAAGGAGGAATCATTCGACTAGGATTATTTGGATCAGGTGTTTCTTGGGGCTCATGATTAGCCCCAAGAATAGTCTCTAGAAGCTCATATGAATCAACGATAGAAGTGATTTTAAACTTCCACAGGGTGTAGTTTGTACCATCAAACTTGCCTTCTGTGAAGGCTGGTGGCCATACTTGCAATGTGGGATGATTGACATCATGCTTCTCCTTTCCATCATCCACCTACTCCTACTGACGAAGCACCTTGATTCCCACTTGTAGATGATGATGCACGACTTGACATCTTCTCTCTTTTATCATTGAAACCTCTACAGTTTTACTTCTATACCGCTCAAAGCCTCTTGAGCTCTGATACCATGTAAGAAAATAATAGCACAATGGAATAGAATAGTAGACAGAGTTGAGAGAAAAATGCAGATAGAGATAGATGCAAATTGAGAGATAGAGATCTCCAATTCTCTGATTGCCAAGAGTAATGCAGTTACAATGATGTTGTCCACCCATGTGCTCCTAACGTGGAGCTTAGATGGCAATCTAGAAAAACTCTAGATGAAGGGCTTACTAGTGTGCAATGCTTTGTAAAGCTCAACATGGGCCATGCTTATATAGCTTTTACAAGGGGAGTCAGTACAGATAAATGTAGTCGAGAGATACGAAATAGTTGGAAAAATATATAATCTGGCAATATCTACACGACTAGAAGTCCTACTGTCTCAGCCCTACGGGCAGGGGGATAGGCACCCAGGGCCCCCCAAAAGGTGGCAAGCGCCCCTTTGCACTCCCCCCATTGAGGTTCTATGGGGAAACCACATGGCACCACAAGGCCTTTATTTTTTCCTTGAATGGCAATGACCTGAAAGTTTATGCCCTACCTAACCTAATGGCTAGGTTCACAAGATCATATATTACCATCAATAATCACACATAGACCTCATCTAACTTGGAAGTTAAGGTTCCACAAATATACGTGCTCTCATAACGGCTTCTCCTCAAAATTGGGGCATTGCAACTTAGAGCAACATGGATTATTTGTGGTCACTTGAGGGTAGAGTATTGAGTATATCTAGAAAAATGAAATACATGTGAAGAGAGATGGTGGATGCAATCCGAAGATGAGTTCGTGTTGCTGCAACCGGCTTCACACCAGCCAACTAAGACTTCAGAGTTGATTAGTAGACCCTTTGAGCTTCCTAAATACACCAAAATATCAGCCAAGTACTTTGAAACATGTATCTTAAACGTTTAACTCAAGACAAACTAGTTGCAAGATGACTAGCTCACAAAACTTGCTATTTTTGTACAAACACCTGCTAGAAAAAATGAACAGTGCTCTCAACTTGGTAGGAATTAGAAAACTTCCTTTTGGAAATAGCAAATAGACTTGGGTAGCTTGCTAATCCAAGTTAAAACACTTCAAATGATAAACTGATCATTGACAACTAGATTCATCAATATCAGGAACATGCCCGCCATTCTTGGGGCTCTGCAGAGATAGACTAGTGAGCAGTAAACTACATATATCTCCCAAAATATAACGTCAATGATAGTAAAATTTTGTCTGCAAAAACTAGATGGCAAGAGCAATCCAACGCACATTCAAAATTTGAAAAAGGTTCAGTAGAGCTCGAGATATGAGCTTCTGAAGTTACTGCTCTAAGTGAGTATAGCATAGAACAAAACAGAGAAGTAGAGAATGATGAATGTATAAATTCACATATGATTACAACCACATTGGCAATGAATATTTGCAGAAGGGGAGTAGAATGATAGAGCTATGGAGTAAGCTCTTCAGTCTCTACAAAATGACATGAAGTGCTCACGTACAAGGCTTGCTAATCACCTCTTCCTTCTTGCTCTTTTTATAGCTACCCTTGGAGGGAGTTTTGAATTCGAATTCGAATGGTTCCACCTAAAAGTGATCCCCAAAGTTAGGAAATATTCCCTCAGCTCACTAATTTGTGGTTTTAGGTAGTTGGAGCCACGAGTTTGCTTTTTACATCATGGATGAGGTAAGCCATTCTTTTTCTTTTTTCTTTTTCACAATTACAAGAGATAAAATGTACTCTTTTACAAGAGGTGTTCACATGACTACACATATGAACATAAATCAAATAATAACAAGCATGTAGGATTGGGTAAAAATGCAGCAATAGCTCCCCCTCAAGCCTAACATGCTTGGCCTCCAAATATATCTTCAATTGTCCTTGATTTCTTGCAAGCCAATCATCAACTTGAATCTACTTAACATTGTACCATCAAGAGCTTTAGTCAACATGTCTGCACATTGCATATCTATAGAGACATAGGATAGTTCAATATCCTTGCTCATTAGCTTCTCCCTTAAATAATGGTAGTGGACTTCAATATGCTTGGTTCTAGCATGGTATACCGGATTAGCTACAAGATGTAGTGAGCTTGTGTTGTCACCAAAAATGTGAGGTGTTGAAGAATGAAGTCCAAGATTTGTATACAAAGACTTTAACCACATGATTTCTTGAGTTGCATTAGCCAAACATCTATATTTGGCTTTAGTAGAAGATAATGCCACGGTTGGTTGCTTCTTGGATGACCAAGAAATGATTTTTGAACCTACAAATGATACATATCCGGATGTGCTTCTTCTATCATCTCTAAGTCCGCCCCAATCTGCATCTGAGTAGACCTTTAGCTCAATATCTAAAGTAAATGAATAAAAAGAACCTTCATTCATGGTCCCCTTTAGGTACTGGAGGACTCTCTTGGCCGCTTCCATATGTGGACTTCTCGGCTTATGCATAAATTGACTCAATATGCTAACATTATAGCATATATCCACCCTTGTGAGTGTTGCATAGTTCAAATTTCCAACCAAGCTTTGATAGCTTGTGATGTCTTCAATTGTCTCTCCTTCATAAGCACTAAGCTTATGATTTTGCTCCATAGGTGTACCTGCACACTTGGTGTTTTCCATCTTGAACTTCATAAGCATGTCATGCACATACTTCCTTTGTGTGATGTATATACCTGAACCTGTGTGGATTAACTCCAATCCAAGAAAATAAGTGAATGGTCCAAGGTCACTTATTTTGAAGTCCTCCTTCATTTGAGTCTTTACTTGTTTGATTCCTTCAAGATCATTGCCTGTGATAATAATATCATCAACATACACACATAAATAGATCGATTCAGATCCATTCCTCTTTATGAACAAAGAGCTATCCGCCTTGCTAGTTTTGAATCCTTGGTCCTGCAAATAAGTCACCAATCTAAAATTCCAAGCTCATACAAGGCTTCAATCCATACAAGGCTTTCTTTAATTTTCATACATAGTTAGGATGATGTGCATCCTCATATCCAGGAGGTTGTGCCATATACACTTCCTCTGAAATCCATCCATTTAAGAAAGCATTCTTTACATCAAGCTGATACAGCTTCCAATTTCTAGATGCAGCAAGACTAATGATAACCCTAATTGTAGGCATTTTTGCAACAAGAGAGAAAGTCTCCTCATAATCAATATCGTGGGTTTGAGCAAACCCTTTAGCAACTAGCCTTGCTTTGTGTCTATTTATACTTCCATCTGGATTTTTCTTGATTTTGTATATCCATTGAGATCTAATTACCTTCATAGATGGCTTGTTAGGTACAAGCTCCCAAGTGTCATTCTCCTTCAAGGCTTCCATTCCTTCATCCATTGCATCTCTCCAAGCTTTCTTGCTTTGTGCTTCTTTGAATGTGGTAGGTTCTTCATTGGTTGAATACTTTGCAATGTAGATTGAGTGCTTAGTGACCAAAGAAGTACCATAACCAAACCTCTCTGGTTTCTTCTTCTCCCTTGAAGACCTTCTAAGTGGTTGATGTGAGCTCTTGGGTCCATATGTAGCATCCTGCATCTTTGCTTTACCTTTGTTCTTCCGTAGCTTTAGTCTTTCCAAGTCTTCTAGGTCAATCTCCAAATCACTTTCTTCAATCTACTTTGGTTTCTTTGGTTGAAGTGATGGAAAATCTTCATCCAAGTCATAAGGCAGCTTCACTTTCCTGTCATCATCAAACCATGATTTGCTTTCATAAAAAATTACATCTCTACTCACAAAAAATCCTTTATTGGTTGGATTGTACAATCTATATCCCTTTTGGTTTTGATCATAACCAATAAATATGCACTTCTCTACCTTGGGATCCAATTTTTTCCCTCTTACTTGAGAAGGAATGTGAGCATAGGCTAAGCATCCAAAGATTTTACAATGCTCTAGACAAGGTCTTCTTCCATTCCACGCTTCATATGGCATGGTTCCATCTAGTGACTTAGATGGAAGTTTATTTATGAGATATGTGGCTGTAGACACAACCTCTGCCCATAGGTTGTTTGGCAATCCCTTTTCATTGAGCATGGACCTTGCAGCTTCAACTATAGCTCTATTTCTCCTCTCTGCTACACCATTGAGTTCGGGTGTATACCTTGTAGTGACTTCCCTTTTAATGCCTCTTTCATGCAAGAAGGCATCAAATTCAGAAGAGAAGTATTCTCATCCACCATATGATCTGAGTCTTTTCAAAGTCCTACCTGTTTGGTTTTCAACAAGAGCAACATACTTCTTAAAGCAATTAAAAACTTCATCCTTGTGCTTCATGAAAAATAGATTGGTCCACCTGCTACAATCATCTATGAAAGACACATAATATCTTGAGCCTCATATAGATGGCTCCTTACTTGGACCCCACACATCTGTGTGCACTAGATCCAAAGCATTTTGATACACATATCCCTTCTTATTGAAAGGTTGTCTATGAGCCTTGTCGAGTTGACAAGCTTCACACTTATAAATCATGTGTTGCCTTGTGATATTAGGCAAAGCAAGTACACTTTGGTCCCTGCAAATTTGTTTGAGTGTCCTCTCACCAATGTGAGCAAGCCTTTTGTGCCATATCTCCAACTCTATGAGAGTTTGAGATCCATAGCTAAACAAAGCTATGTTCTTTGTATCTTCCACTTCAGAAGTGAAAAGCCTTCCTATCTTTTCTCCTTTGGCAATCCTTCTAAAGCCTTGCCTTGGGTCTTCAACATATGCTCCAAATCTATTGAATCTAACCTACAATCCTTTTTCAACAATCTGTCCAACACTTATTAAATTTTTGGTAATTGTAGGGACATACAAGACTTTGCTTAAGAGGTTCATATTCCCATCTGATGTCTTCACATTACCTATCTTCACCACTGAGTGCTTTGTATCATCTCCTGTTTGCACTTTGTGTTTGTTCTGAGGATCTTCCAAATCAAAAAGTAAAGCCACATTTCTTGCTACATGGTTTGAGCAACCTAATCTTCACTGATAGATTGATAATCAATAATGAATCTTCTTGACTTTGGTCATCTGCATAGTTATTGTAATCTCTTCTTCCTCTATGGCCACTTTGGTAGTTGTCGTTGTTGTTGTAATTGTTGTTGTAGTAGTTGTTGTTGTATCCTCCATTGTATCTGCCTCTATTTGATCCATAGCCACCTCTATTGAATCCTCTTCCTCTTGACTTACTCGGGTTCCTGAAACATTCTTTATTAGTATGATTAGATAAGCCACATATATTGCAAGGTTGAGATGATTGGAATCCCCCCCTGCCTTGCTTTCCACCTCTGCCTCTTCCTCTAGCGCTTCCTCTACCTGTAAAGTTTGCTTGGAAAGAGCTACCTTCATCTTCATTCTTCCTATTCTTTGACTTGTCCTTGACCTTAGCTTTATCAGAATATAAGGCAAAAGTTTGATTACCTCTTGAGGACTCACCACCTTTGCTAATCTTTGCTTCATGAGTGAAGAGTTGGCCCATGAGTGTGTTGAGGTCAGGTACATGCATATCCATGTACAAATCATGGCTGTTGTGAATGATTCCCACTTGTCATCCTTTGATTCCATTTATGATTTTTCTAATGATTTTCTCCTCTTCAATTACCTCTCCAATGCTTCCAAGTTGGTCGGAAATCTCCTTCATCTTTGTGACATAATCAGTCACACTTTGCTTCGGGCTTTTCTTCATTGTTGTGAACTCCATCCACAATTGGTTCTTCCTTTCTCTAGTGTTGGAAGAGAAGAAAGAAGCAAGTGCATTCCAAGTATCTCTTGATGTCTTGCATCCCGACATGAGGTAAAAGAAAATCAGAGATTGATTTTAGAATATAGGACCTTGCAAGTGCATCCTTCGAACACCAATTTGAAAGTCCTTCCACTTCTTCATGTGATGGTTGCCCTTTGTTCCTCATGGTTGGAATTGCTTCATCTCTGGATATGAATCCATATAGATTCCTCCCTTGAAGGTAAGCCTCCATCCTTAGAGACCATGCTGGGTAGTTGTTTCGATCCAATTTGTCAATTGTTGATGGAAATCCATCTCCCATGTTGCTTGACTATGCTCTCATACCACTATGAAGAGAGATGGTGGATGCAATCCGAAGATGAGTTGGTGCTACTACAACCCGCTTCACACCAGCCAATTGAAACTTTAGAGTTGATTAGTAGACCCTTTGAGCTTCCTAAATCCACCAAAATATCAGCCAAGTACTTTGCAACATGCATCTCAAAAGTTTAAATCAACGTTGCAAGATGACTAGCTCACAAAACTTGTTATTTTTGTACATACACCTCCTGGAAAAAATGAGCAGTGCTCTCAACCTGGTAGGAATTAGAAAAATTCCTTTTGGACATAGACAATAGACTTAGGTAGCTTGCTAATCCAAGTTAAAAAACTAGTGAACAATAAAATGCAGATATCTCCCAAACTATAAATCCAATGACAATGAAATTTTGTATCAGAAAGTAGACGGGCAATCCAACGCACTTTAAAACTCTGAAAAAGGTTCAGTAGAGCTCGAGATATGAGCTTCTGAAGTCACTGCTCTGAGTGAGTATAACAGAGAACGAAACAGAGAAGTAGAGAATGATGAATGTATAAAATCACATATGATTACAACCACATTGGCAATGAATATTTGCACAATGGGACTAGAATGATAGAGCTATGGAGTAAGCTCTTCAATCTCTACAAAATGACATGAAGTGGTCACGTACAAGGCTTGCTAATCGCCTCTTCCTTCTTGCTCTTTTTATAGCTACTCTTGGAGGGAGTTTTGAATTCGAATTGGAATGGTTCCACCTAAAAGTGATCCCCAAAGTTAGAAAATATTCCCTCAGTTAACAAATTCGTGGTTTTAGGTAGTTAGAGCCACGAGTTTGTTTTTTACATCATGGATGAGGTAAGCCATTCTTTTTCTTTTTTCTTTTTCACAATTACAAGAGATAAAATGTACTCTTTTACAAGAGGTGTTCACATGACTACACATATGAACATAAATCAAATAATATCAAGCATGTAGGCTTGGGTAAAATGCACCAACAATCACACATTCCACTATACAAGAAATCCTTGGTTTGTGAACCATAAGTTTAGACTAGGCCTTATTGAAAGATTGTCTAATAGCACTAGTGCAACCTCTAGTTGTATTGGAAGAGCATCTAAAAAATTGATTCATAATAAATGAGAACTATGTCATGTTCTCTTTTCAAATTTGGTTGTTTATTAAAAAACCTAATGGAAATAGGTTCCTTTTCTTTTAACTCGCACATGAGTAAGCAAAGAATCAAACTTGTAAACGGCTAAACTTATCTTCAAATTCAAGCAAATGAACAAGATGAGGGCATAATGTCTCTAGAGGAAAGAAATCATGACTTTTCAAAAATAAAATACCAAACCAACCTATAACTTCTTGATAAAGAATTCATAATCCGCTCATCCCTAAAGATCTTATTGTTGTAAAATACAAACACAGAGTTTAGAGATGTTTTCAATATAGAAAAACAGAGAGATCCTAAATTCTATCACATCTTTCAGAATACAAGTCCCATAAGATGGGTTTGATTATAGCAATACAAATATATACCACAAGATGGGTTTGATTATAGCATCCGATTCATGGGGCTTCAATCATTCATGTGTCTCCCCTTTACTACTCTTAATAATAATTCCAAAAATTAATGCTTTTTTCCCCTTTGAACTTGATTAAATCCTAGAACACACGTCATCACGCATTATTCTTTTGTATTTAAGACATGAAAGTTTAAAATAAATGTCATGATTACAATGATAGCAAGAAAGTAGAAAACAAAAACAAAAGGAATCATATGAAAATGAAAAGGTTGTGTATAAATGGAATGTCTCCTAGTAACATTAAGTCCTATTTTGGGAAGAAGGCAAGAAGGGAATGAGTGAGGTGCTCTCAATACTTATGTATTTCTTCAAGGTGACAAAAGACTATGATGTTTGGATGAAGACTTAAAGAGCCTCCAATCAATGGAATCGAGAAACAAATCTTTCAAATCTTGATGGGAGAGACAATTTACCAAAGACACAAAGGTTATCATGGTCATAAAAAGAGAGACATAATGAGGTCATGCCTTATAGACTTATCCTATCCTAAACAAGATTTTGATAGATTTCCCAATGTCCCATTTTCATATTTCATGCTAGAAGCTAGGGAAGATTACATCATTTGTCCCAACTATCCTTTTAGTTGAAATTGCATTAACTCTTGAGACAGTGAAAATTGAAGTACTTTCCCTTTCTTTCATATGTTTTTGAAAGGTTCATTTCCATTACCCATGTGTGGGTGATCCTTTTATAAAAGTATACATCTCCTATGTATCTCATTGGCCCTCCTAATTTTACTCATGTAAATGATGATGCAATAAATCCCTTCTTCATCTTCCATTCTTTACTTACATAAAACGAAGTTTCTATTGTATTTAATATATCTCATTGACCACTTGGTGATTCTATGTTCTTCAAGAGAGCCTTCATAAATCATATCTCTAGCATATTTAGGGGTATTTTCATTGATATTAATAATTCTATTGAATCTTTTGCATCTTTGAGTCCCATCAATCAATGATCCTTGGTATACATTGCAGCCTCTGTTATTTATGAAGGATGAAGTATCTCCACAAACTCATCATGTGTATACTCCATCTAGACTTATTTGTGTTACTAAATCTAACACAACCTTGAGGGAATGTAACTAAATATTGGAGGTGATCCTATGTCATGTTTATCTAATCTTAATTACATGTGAATTCATTGTTCAAGTCAATACGTTCTTTATGTTTATACCCACACTTGGAAATGAGAAAACCACCAAAAAAGAAGATGAAATACATGGAAGAAAATGTATGAAGTCAATATTAAAACTTTCTTGTCTTTGATTTGATCACATTTCAATAAATTTTGATTGGCTTAATTGTTTGTTATTCATCAGTCATGATGGAACTCAATAGAGACCTTAAGTGATGTAGGTAACATCATTTAATAATAGGGGATCTTATAGAAAAACCCCTCCTTTCACATTTGAGTTTTTATGCAAGGCCTTGAAGTTATGCATTACCTACCTCCAGACATCAATGCTAGGATTTTCTTTTCTAAAAGAATGGGGGGAAAAGAAAATGGGCACAAAATATTCTTGCACATCTATTTTGTCCTGTGGGTAGTGCTTGATTTCCTACATTTCAAAAATAGCAAGAGAAAAAAATTAAGAATAGGATTTGTTAATTTAGAAAGAAACATAGTTTGGCTCATAGCCTCTTTTGATATATCATACGGATACTATTTGTTAATATATTATAGATGGAAGCTTATTCCTTTCCATAAGGAATGTAGAAGGACCTTCAATCTCTACCATGCGAAAGTCAGAGACATGCATAAATACACACATAATGATCATGAATTTAAAAGAAGAAAGTCAATTCATTAAACATGAGATAATATACAATAGTAAAATTAATCATAAATTTGACACCCATAGATCAGCCTGAAAGTGGAGGATGAAAAGGTTTTGGGTGTGTGCATTTTTCTTTATGATGGTAAGTGTAATGAAAGAGTACATCAAAGCTTGAAGTTCCCAAAAAATAATATAATTTGAAGCCCATCTGAGATCTCAAATTATCCCTCAATGCAATCAATCCTTGTGTAGCATTGCATCAATTTTCCATATATATCCAAAGCTATATGATATTGCATCATCTTAATAAGGTCCTTTTCTTCTACCTGATGAACTAATATTCTCTCTCTCTCTCTCAGCATGGTACAGTAGACATTGCTCTGTGTGTGTGTGTGTGTGTGTCAAAAGAGAGAGGAAAAGAAAATTCATTGTACTTATATCACGAATTGGATGCTAGACATAGGATTCTTTGAAAAATGAGAAGGATCAACCACATCAATTAGTTACATGATTCTCGATCACGTGGAACCTAACTATTTGGTAGGTGGAATCATATGATTTTCCATGTATCTGGCACCCAAAAAAGGCTTCAAGGATCTCACTATTCGCTTGAAGTTAGATATTGTAAGCCATGTGTCCTACTCCCTTAAGTATTATGAGGGGATCATAAGACCTAGGAGGTCATTTTTGGCATGGTCCCTTCCTCAAGGTCAAAGATCTCCATGGTACTTTAAGATAGGCTTGCTCTCCTATTCTAAATCTAAATATTTCCTTTAAGGGTCAACATAAGCTCTATCACGACCTATGTTGATATTTCCTATATTGTATGCAAGTTTGAGCATATCATTCATCTCTTACAAAAACTCCTTTGTATGCTTTGTAGCTTGGAATAACTCGTATGATATTCCTATTGGTTAAGGATCTTTTAGCCCAAAATCATATATAAGAGGATGCCCAATGGAAGGGTAATAGACACATGAAGGTGCAAACTATTACACTTACCATGTAGTTTACTTTTCATTCATATGTATGGAGCATGTGTGAAAAGTTAATAATCACCCAACTTGTCTACCTAATTGGTTGTATAATTTAAAATATAATCACAAACTATTTGAACAACCCTCTCCAAAAGTATCCATTGGGAAAATATGTTGCTTAGAAAAAGATCCAACAAAGTGTGGACATCGGATTTCAATAAGTCATTTGACAACCGCATCAATTAGCAAAAAATGAGAATACTTCATATCAATTGATAACATGGATGAAATTTCAGAATTCTATAGAAGTAGTGTTATCAAAATTTTGCAATCTTTTATGGTTGACTTGTTTCCTATCTCATTGTATCAGAAAGGATTTTCATAAAAAAGGCTTGTTTTTTTTGTCCATTTCAATTGTTTCCTATGAAATTATCATTTAAGATGTTGTGAATAAACATTTTTTGGCTACAATTTTGTATTAAAAATGTGAAAGTTTTGGAATATATATCAAGTTCAGACATTTTGAGGGTATTTTTGGAACATATGTACACATATATAAAGGTTTTTACAAAACTTAGCAAACAAAGGCTAAATTTTTGTGAAGGGTTTACTTTTTATTGACATAGTTCTCATTTGTTATTTTTTAGTGTTGTAATGAAACTATCAAATATTTTCTCTTCCCTTTAGTTTGTCGTATGAATGTGTAAGAACTCCTTCTTGATTTTTAGATAATCCATAAGTGTGCCAAAACTCCTAATTAATGCTCAATCATCATCAACATGACAAAGAACCGATTAAAAGATTGATGCTACAAGAAGTCTGATTAAAACCTATCTCTTAAAAGACCTAAAGAGAAAAGTCATCCATAAACTCCCAATATATGTTGTGTCAACAACTAGACCATCTTGCCTAGTCCAAGACTATCACTATGACCACTAAAATCTCACCTAGAGTAATCAAGTGAGACTGAATCTAACCCATCTCCCTATCTCTTATAATAGGATAATGCCAATCCTTTCAAGACAATCTAATATATAAACTCGGAATCTAGACTACTTTTTTAGGGGAGATCGAGAGTTACTTCCTCCCGAGACAAATCCTTCTTATAAATTATCTTTACCACTAAAGGATACTGACTTCCACTAAGTAATTATTATAAATTTATGAAAGTTTTTATATCCTTTCCCTTTCCCTTGAACGAGACTATCAATGAATAATCCTTTATCCATTTTTTTATTTATCGATCTTTATACCCATGCAATCTAATAGAATAATCTTTTATGAAATGATAAGATTTATAGAGATAGACTATTCTTTTTTAGAAGAACAAATCTTGGAAAAACTATTCTTCCTTATGAAAAACTCATGTCCTAAGAGACATTATCCTTTTACTTCAATGAAAAATGCTATCTATGGGTGATGAGTCATTTTCTCTCTCTGCATAAAAGATGAGTGCTTCAAAGGGAAGTTGTCTCCACCATCCCATACGAATGGATCCTCCTTCCAATCCATGTGTGGCATCCTCACTAAATTAATTATGAATCCCACATCTTACATGGAACTCTAATGGAAATCCAACAAAATGGACTTTTATTATTAGAATATGGAATTTATAGATCCCTTTAAACTTCAAATCCATTGGCTTGGTAAAAATGGTTAACTTGATCTCTCGATCGTGGAAATCCTTATTAATTCATACCACTTATTCTTAAATACCAAGATCAAATTTAGGTACTTCGGATGATCATTTCTCTTGATCCTTTGTTACATTCTTATACTTCCTTAGAACCCCATTATATATCTTTAATTTGATAATTTCTTGATCCAATTTACATGTTTGAGTATTCTATTTTATTATGGGATCTTTGTTATGTGACTAATGCCTATGGACTTAAGGATCAATTGAAATTCATAAGCACCCATCGATGCTTCCTACCAAAACCCATCTTAACAATCCCTTCTAATGGTTTCCCAAATGGTTATGCAGTGTATACTTTGCCATTTCCGTCAAGTGATATATTTGGAGTAACATTTATTACTTCTTGAGATATCTCATAGTCTCATCTTTAGATTAGGAGACTCTCTTGAAGGTAATAGTCCTTCACTGGCATATGCTCTTTATGAAAAAGTTTCAACTTTTTTATATGCTTAAGCTAGATGTATATAATCTTCTTGAGGAACATTTACATCCTTTTCCTTCATAGTCCTTCAAAGTCTCAAGATAAGAATTAACCTTAACACATGTGTATAATTTAACTTGACCTTGACATATCAATTTGAAAATGCTTAATTTTGATGAAATTTGTGAATTCGTATACCTTAATTCATTTAGACACTTGAAAAAACCAGGACATTTCAAATGAAAAAAAAATGTTCTCTTTTAGAAATGACAAGTGAACACTAGAAACAAACATGATTTGGGTGTTTTCTATTTTCTTAATGGAAATCTAAACATCTTCTTCAAATAGAACATAAAAATAAGGTGCTTTGTCATCTTAATTACTTCGATCAATCCCTCCATGAAATTTTGATGGGAAAATTTTATTTACTTTGCATAGAAAACTCCCATAAGAGTTTTGCATAACCCAAGAGCCAAATATTGTCATGTGATAGGAAGATGAAAATCAATTAGGAATCAAGTTTACTCCAATGCCACACAATGGATGATCTCACACCATATTTTGAAAAGAATAACATCCTAAAAATTATATCCTTGTTTCCATACGTCTATGTGAAACAAATATCATTAAGAAAGTATCATACCACGAGCATACAATGACAGAAAGTATATACAAATCAATATAAAAACATAGAAAAAATATGGGCAATAGATAGTTGAAGTGTTCAATACCAATTATACAAACTGAAACTCTCACCACATTCGAATACATGAGATACAATTTTCTTTTACAAAAGTGCCATTGTCTCAAATTACTATAGGAGCTAATCATACTCCTACTCTATGTGCATAAAACCATTATTTATAGCTTTTACAACATCAACATTCTTTTATTCATTGATAGTTGGATCCTCAAATTTAGCCATGTCTCTAGGTTCATGTGCTAAAGGTGGAACCTATTCCCTTGAGGCAACCTAGAATCTTTTTGTATCATTGATGTTCTTTCTACCCACCTTGAAGTCTTCATCTAGGCACTCATTAAGCCCACTTATAAGAATTTTTATTAAACTAACTTGTTCATCATCCATCTCTATTGCAATACAATGCCTAAACATCTTAAGAGTGCATGCCAATGAGGTACCTAAAAAAACTCAACTGCATGAGAAATGATTTCATAGTAGTTGCTTGATTATCCATCCAAGGGTAGATTACCAATGCCAAAAAAAAAAGTCCAATAATCCAATCCTCATCATTCAAAAATAGTTGTATATGCCTCATTATTGAATTCTATGGCTTTTTGTAGAGGTTCACTAGTGTCTTATCCCATGCCACATGTTGAAGTTTCTTTGTAACTACAAGGAACATCAAGATGTTTCATAGCCCATTCTCATTGCAATCTTCCTTGATTTGCTTCTTACTAACTTCATCATAATTTATGACTAACAAATATTGATTAACATTGACAAAACTATGGCTTGGTAGTGACTTACATTTTTTTCCTTGATGCCAATAAACATAAGTTAGAAGGAGATAATAGAAAACATACAATAAAAGAAAAACACCGGTTAGCCAAATACCAGGTAAGTCCTTACATTGCATGACTCCTTGACTTTAAAGCTATTGAACCAAAAAAATGATTGATTAGTGTTGTGGAAGATAAAAATCCTCCGTAGTAGCGAGAGGGTCAAATCAACAAAATCCTTTACCATCTTTAGTATATATGGGTGTTTGAATGTCTCATCATCATTAATTGGACCACTCATCCTAAATCCACACCAAATATCCACAATCAAAAGAGGAAAGATGTTTACTAGGAATTGTACTACAAATGTTATTTACATCTTCACAAAAAAAGCCTCTATAATACAAGAACTAAAGTGGGTCAATTGGGTTTAAAAATGTTTTAAGTCCAAAGGAAACTTCATCAAATTCAAACTCCTGGACTTTTGGTCTACGCATGTTTTTGGATTGCATTTCAAGAAGCATAGTTACTCCAACTCCTAGTCTAAAGAATCCTAGTCATCCTCTCCCAAATGTTCTAGTTAATCTGATAGGTACTATTTTAGCACCCATTTCAAGTGTCTTATCTATAAACAATGCCACAATTGTACAAAGAAATCCAATCCCAATGACTCACGCCACACCAATCTCAACAACTCTTACCAATGTCATATATATATATATATATGCAAAAATACAACAAAGACATGGAGAGATGTGCCTAAATTATCTTTTGAAACAATGCCCATGACAAGTTTTCCACCATCTAAACTTATCATACCTCCCTCATTTCCATAATGGCTGCCACACTTGTCAAATCTAGTTTTTGCCACACGCCAACAAGCATTTAGAGTTCCACAAGCAAATCCCATTTCTCAAGGCTTGGCACAACAATGTCAAATATCATATAACCATATTCTAAGACTTGATTTTGGATGAAGACTTCGATCTTCTCAAGTGGAAAAATGTATGTGAGAGTATTACCAGGGACAAGGTGATCCTCATGCGCATGAATTTAAATTTAGACAAGTGCATCAAGCTAAACAAGTTTATAACTTCTTTAAATATTACTAAGTGTTTGGAATCACCTTGAAATGAACTTCTCAAGTGTGCTTTCAAATACTAAGAATACATAAATTCTAGAATATTGATCAGCTCTTGAAAGCCTTCATTGCAGAGGAGGTCAAGATTAGCTACATGTTGTAAAAACCAATATGTGGCATGATGCACTATAGAGGACCTTGCATCTGTAGCCAAAATTATTGCAAACGTTTTAGATGGCTTGTGAAGTGATTAGTTACATACTATCACCTACTTATTGTATCCTAGCACCTTGGGAGACTACATATAGAAGTGTCCACATAGATGATGACTTGGGTAAATCTATTCAACTCTTCTCACCAGCTACTAAGTCAACTCAAACTGTGAAATCAAATTCTTCATTAATTGATTAAATTGAATGTACAAGCATCTAGGCCTCTACTTAGAAAGTGCTCACAATGTATAGGGGATAATTCATCCTATGTGTGCCCTAGAAGAACATATGTTCCTCTACAACCACAATCATAATACTTTGAAATTTAGCAAAATATGATAAATTAATCAAATGAACAGTGTTTCTATAATCAACACGTAGTGAGCTAGTATCCTCCATAATAAGGCGAAACTGAAATCCGACCAATTATGGAAAATTATCAAGTCCCAACGTCTTTTACACATCAATACTAGTATCCTCCAAGATACTCGTACATGATCAGACAACAAATGCCATATTAGTCTATACCTATGTTGGAGTACCCTACATACCCAATATGACTTGTGTTTAGTCACTAGTCACCTTCTCTTCCACACATGATCCCAATCAAATATGGACAAGCCCAAGATCACTCAAAGCAAGTTATGATGCCACCAACTCCAATTATTATAGAAGTTATATGACAAGAAAAACCTATTGAGAGTAGTCCAGAAGACTCATATGCACAATATTATGGCCCACTCACATAATACATGAACTTTAAGGATTATTCAAGTGGATAGGGAGACCGCTATTATCAAAAGTATGGGTATAGCAAACTTGAGTATAGCCATTTATATTGTACAAATGCTCCATAAATCAACATGGCTAGACCTCAATTTGGGCCTAGTCAATTAAGAGGTCCATGTTATAGGTGCAATGGGGACCACTTCATAAGAGATTTTCCACTCATGCAAGTTCCCCAATTGCCATCCATGCCACCCAGAAAGTCTTTTTGAAGTGAAAATCATATATCCAAAGATTTTCCTTAAAATATGGATAGGAGCAAACTAGGACTTGTCAATATGGTGAAGAATTTTTTGTCTAACTCTAGTAGTGAAGATGAGAAAACATAGATAGCATCCATACAGAGAGTCACTAGGGCACAAACCAAGGCTCAAAAGAAATATGAAATTTAGAAAGTGCTTGAACCATCTAGCTCCAAGAGTGAAGGAGAGATCCCCAAGGACTCTCCATCTATGAAGGGAACTTGGAAGTCTCATCTAGGAAGACAAATGAAAAAGTGGGAAAAGAGGGTTGTTAATCTTGAGGAATCCTTGAAGTACAAGTAAAATGAGCTTACCAAGAAGCAAGATGATCTCATGAAAAAATAAGATTGACTCAGTTAGGATCAAAAGCAAACTCAAGAATTGAGATCACAACAATATAGTGCACCAATTTTATCACATTCATACACATACCATAATCCATGGCCTCAACCTAGATTGTCCCTTTGGATTAAGAGCATATCATGAGAACTTCAGAGTTGGCCCAACAATATACACCATGATAAATGCTACTCACAAGGGGATTTGGAAAAGGAATGTCTAATTGCGTGCAAAAAACGATAGAAGTAGCTTAAAAGTTGCTAGAAGAAGTTCCTAACATTGTTCTTCGAGCATGCATGCCCAAAGAACAATTCCAAAAATTTGTGCAAGAACCTAGAAGATTCTACAATCACACCAAAGAAAGGAAATTTTCCTCGAACCTTAGGAGCCTCGAATAGGTGAGACATGATCCACTCCCGCAAGACAATATTGTTGTATGAGACATGGAGGGTTGATAGAGAGGTGAGATCTGAGAGAAAAATTACAATCCCAAGTGGAAGAAGGAGGACCATGCACAACACAAACTTGCCTTCTCAAAGTTCCAAAAATGTGTTGAATCCATGAGAGCTGACTTATCTCTTAAAGAGCCATCATGAAATGATGTGGAAACACATTTTCAATCTCTATCAGAAAATCTAAGAGACTATGAAGATGCTAAGTCTTTGAAGTTAAACCATAATTCCCAAGGAAAAAACAAGGATACAAAGTCACACATTCATGAGATTCCTCCTGAAAAATTTGGAGATTATAGTGAAGGTGATGAGGGGAATACTCTATTACCCATCACGTACTTATGACGAAGTAGAATGTGTCTATAGTTATGTGATGGACATATGGAGAGATGATTAGTTCTTAGGAATACTAGTTCTAATGCAAATAAAAGTGGTGCAAGACTAGGGAGGTAATGTTATTTACATAAAATATCAAGACACAACAATAAAGGTAAATCTACAAAAAAATTCTTACAGATATGTTCCACCTCTTCAATGGCGAGCAATTCATGATTGTGAGGACAAAATCTCTATAAAGAGCATGAGTTTGATTCAGCCATATTGGATACACTAAGACACAAGTCTTCTGTTGTGTCAAGTTGGATAGTTAGAGCCAATTCAAGTAGTTGGAAGAAATTTCAAAATCATAAATATTTTCCACAAGCTGGTCTTAAAGAGGACGAATTTGATCCTTCTAGTTGGACTCATGTTTTAAATGCCATTGCGGTCACCATTAATGAGCAAATATTGACACATCATTGTGATGAAGAAGGCTATGAATTGGATCTCTTCATGGTGAGCATCATTGAAGATCCAATAGTTGAGCTACAAAGATGGAGTGAAGTGATACCATACCCACCCAATGATGGGAGATCAGACATTAGTGACTATCCAAGCCTCTAAAAGGAAGGGCCATATTTGATGGAGAAGAATACATGAAATCTATGGGGACCCTATTTGATCCTTCTAACATGGACAAGCCTATACAACCTATTTTTCAATTCCATGAAAGAGAAATTGAAAATGAACAAGCTAGTGTCCCTACATGTAAGTGAACAAAGGCATTTTATTTTTAAATTCTTAAATACCTTAGGAAATATCAAGCGAGGAATGTAGTTTCTTAAATTCTTAAACAAGAGGAGAAAATCGGAGAGAGTTATGACACTAAGGAAAACATAAAGAAAGTGTTCATAATTTTTGTGGATGACAAAGAAAAATGCTCTTATATTTTTAAATATTTGTCAAGTTTTGAGGAAGAAGATCATGTACATCTCTTATGAGAACGTCTAGATATCTTTACTTGGACATATAAGGACTTAAAAGGGGTTGATCCAAACATATGTATACATTTCATTCCAATGGCACAATGCTCAACCATTGAAAAAGAGACCATACACATATTACAAGACATACTCTTCAAAAATCAAAGAAGAGATTGACAAATTACTTGCAACTGGTTTCATTTATGAAATCGAACATACAAAACAAGTCTCACCTATAGTGGTCGTCTTGAAAAAGAATGTAATTTTCTTTCTACATTATGTCATTTGAACTAACATATGATTCAACCACATTTCAAAGGCTCACTTGCCATATCTTCAACAATTTTCTTTAAAAATGTCTAGAAGTATACCTAGATGATTTATATGCATATTCGATGGATGACATGAACATGTTATGGACCTAATGTGGAATTTAATATGCCACTTATACAAAATGTGCCTAAACCTTGAGAAGTTTGTTTTCATGGTTTCACAAGATAATAATGGAATATCAATAGATGAGGAGAAAGTCAAAGAGATACTAGAGCTACCTAGCCCGTGAAATGCCAAAGAAGTCCAAGATTTTATGGGAAATTAAGGATATTAAAAAGGATTCACACATGTGTATGCAACTAATGCTAAGCCGATGTAAGGGCTTCTAAAGAATTTTGAGTGGATGGAAGAGTATGAACACTCTTTCCAAGAACTTAAAAGATGCCTCAATTTAGAAATATTTTTAAAGGCCTAGGATTGGGATAAACCATTCTACATCCATGTTGATGCTTCTAATTTTGTAATTGGATGTATCTTAGCACAACACACTGATGATGACAATATGGACTTCTCATTTTGATATGCAAGTCTCCAAATCATCACTAATGAAAGAAGCTACTACCATAGAACACAAAGAACTTGGTCTCTATGAAGTTTTAGACTATTTAATGGCACATAAATTCAAAATCTTTGTAGATCATCAATTGTCGCTATACCTTTTCAACAAGCCTTCTGTTACATGCTAGTTAATAAGGGTTATTTTTGCTTATGGAATATGTTTTCAAAGTGGTCATAAAGAAGAGTTATTTATGCACAAATCATTTGTCTAGAATCAAGAGTGTTGACCCTAATGAAGCAATAAATGATTACTTGTTGGACACTTACTTGTTCAATGTTGAAATGGTACCAAAATGGGTTGAGCAAATACTACATGTCTTATCTTTTGGGTTAGTCTACTCATATGTGCAGTTCAGAAAAGAGGACATGATCAATGATAAGAACTTGCACATCAATTTTGATTGGTTATGCCATAGAGATAAACATGGAATACTTTCTTGTGGCATGCCAAAAGATGAACATTTAGTTCTAATAATTGAGGCTCATGTGGAAGCTTTTAGCATGCATCTTCCCAAATCAAGGACTTTGTAGAACATGCAAAGAAATGGCATATATTGGCAACACATGGAGTGAACAATGCATGACTATGCTAGTGCTTATTCCACCTATGAAGTAATTCCCATAGTGGAGCATGTTACATTGTACTATGTATCTACATGTCCATCTTGGAGGAAGAACATAGTTGATTATTTTGGAATTTAGCACTTATCCTACAAATAATACCATACCAAAACATTGAGATTTAAAATAAGGGAGCTAAGATTATGCTTGTATTGGCAATATGTTGAAGATGACTATCTATCACTATCGAAAGCTACACACTGGTGTTTCAAGTGAATATTTCTCTATAGATCAATGAACATATTGGATGATTCTATTTTCTAATATATGGTGGCCCACGTTGTACATGTATGCTTGAACATTCATGAGTAGGTTTGATACATGTCAAGTGGCTCCCACCTTGTCCGTGGATAACATTCATGAGTAGGTCTGATACATGCCAAGCGGCTAAGTACCTATTCAATGAAGATTAGATGCCTCTTCAACTAATGATGGCAAGACAAATGCATTTTCAAAATGGATTATAGACTTCATTCATTCTATTAGCCCACATGCCAAAGGATCTCACACTGAGTACATTATAGTGGAAACTAATAATTTTACTAAGTTAGGCACATGCAAAAACTAGAGTTGATCCTCAAACAACCACAAAGTTCTTATTTGAGACATTAATTACATGATTTGGCCTTGCCATTGAGATTATCAGTGATCAAGGGACTCACTTTCTCAACGAAGTCATAGAATCCTTACTAAAAGAGTTTTTGGTTGTCTGTAAAAAGTTAGCTCCACATCCTCAAGTGAACATTGAAGTAGAGAGCTCCAACAAAGTGCTATGCTCAATTTTGACAAAACTTGTAAATATATGACACTTATATTGGGATAAGAAACTACTTCACACAATTTGGGCTTATCATGTTGCATATAAGACTGCATTGGGAGCTAGGCCTTTTAATCTTATATCCAAATAATGCGCAATTAGGCCTATTTTCCTAATATTAACTCGTAAAATTCACCAAAATTTATGAATGGAATTTTCTTGAGCTATCTACTTTGGTTGATAAACCAGATGCACTTTAAGAGATGTTCGTTAAGACTACAACAAGCATCTATGCTTATACAAAAAGACAAAAATCTTAATTTGATGCTTATATAATAGATAATAAGTTTTAATAAGATGATCTTATGCTCTTCTAGGTGCTAAAAACAACATGCAAAGAAAACTGCAAAAATGAGGGTATGGACCTGATGTGATACATTGTAACTTGCCTAATGGTTCCATCCAATTATCCACAACATTTTTCCAAAGTATATCAGTGGTTGTATATTTAAACCCTACAAAGAACCCCTTACTAAAGATATCTTAAAATGACTACAAGTGTCCACAAATAGAAAAGAAGAAGAACAACACATCAATGCATAGGCCCATCATGAAGCCATAGAGTGCCGACATAAAAAATAGATTTATTTTGTAGCAAGTAGATTAGAATATGCACTCTCATGTATATAGCAAAGTATCCATGGACTCCTTCATTCAACCACAAGACATTTCCAAGGCTATGTTCCAAGTACACTACAATGAAAAACCAACCACGGATAGAAAACCTCAAATAGCTATTGAGTTAGGGCATTCCTCAAGACACATGCTCAATTTTTTGATAGACACGAACATTGGAGCTAGTGTAATCAGACTATCTTCTACATATACTTTGATGGGCATGATAAAACCAGTTCACACCTACCTAACACTACAAAAAATGACCCCCCATAATGATTGTAACTATTGTTTTCTATGTTCGTTAATAATACATTATACAAAGGTCCCATATGATTTGTAACAAACATCACATATGCACCAACATTGCATATGTGAGTATATGTCATCTATCCTTGTGCTTACTTGTATTTGGTGGGCATCTTTCACTCAATATGAGAGTATATATCTCATACTCTCCATAGACATGATTTTCCTCAAAGAGCTTTGCCCAAAGCCCATGCTTTTTTTTTTCCATAAATTAAATGTTCTTCTAAACACTCCTGGAAATTCAATAACAAATTGAAATTTAAATGTACCTATGAATAGAGGATATGTCCATGACCTTGTTCTTATGAGGATCAAGAGATACTTCTCTTCTCTCGATAATGATCATATTCTTGCTAATAATGACTTGTCCCTAGTACATCATGACCAAGCTTTGTACCTTTGAGAGAAGAGTGAGTGACTCATGCATTTGTAATATGGTGTGAAAAGTCCTCACTTGGAGTCTTATGCTCCACCTTGGCCTCTCTTATTCCATATCTATACTCCTTGTGTGAGCTTCTCACTATCAAGGTTGGGCGGCCGGACCAGCAATCCTTGGAATATAAATTCTCCGTTGATTCCATGTCACAACAAGATGTTTGGCGCCTTGGATAGGCCAAAGATTCCCACTGTACATGTCACAGGTTCAAGTCTTGATTCCTACATGTGCATGAAAACACCATCGATACCGAGCCTTACTCTACATAAATAGTCACTCCAATAAAAAGACTCTCTTGCCTTTTTATTCTTCTACCCCCATTACATCATATGGTAAGACAACCATATGAATGTCATGTGACAGCTTGCCTACCATGCTCCATTACAAAGGACATTATTTGCGATGTGTTGCCTAAGTAGAACCTTCCCTGGAGCCTCAGGGTCTTTGAACTCATATATAGTGACTTCCCTGGATGAAAAAGATGAGTGAGCTAGAAGAGAGGTTAAAGGAAACCAAAGCCAAAGTAGTAGAAATTGCATCCCACACACACTCTCAAACCCCATTGTCCTTATCACACCCGAACCACCCCACTATGCCACCTCCACCCAGAGCAAGATCAGTCCTAGGAGATCCTACTCTAGAAGATTTGGACATGATGTTCAAAGCATATCAAGCAAGAATTAAAGAAGGGCCAAATGTGTTACATAAGAACAAGCTCTAAAGTATTGTTTTTTAGGCTTATGGATTTTATTATTTATGATAAATAACATGTGGAGGCACTCACATTTCTAAAATTAGAGTAAAAGTAGATAAAAGTAAGAAGCAAAGGAGAGGTGTCTATTTTTAGACAAGGAAGGCACTTCTGTTGACAACCTTTCAATAAAAAGAGTGGTTCTCTTAGTGTAGGTTGCCAAATTGAGTGATTTTTGTTGTGTTGCAAAGCTTACAAGTTGTACTATATAAATAGATCAGAGTTTCTAACCCCCCCAAGTAGGTGTTTTTGCAAATCTTCTTTCTTGTGTGTATCTGGTGTCTCATTAGAGACATACCTCTCTTCAAGCTTTCATATCTCAGTTGTTATGAGGTTTTCTTAGCTCTCATACTTTCTATGTATGTCAAAATCTTTCATAGATCTCTCAGTTTTTCTACTGTTATACATGAGTTTTCAATTCCGACAGTTAATCATACCTTGTTGTTGTAGGCTTCCGCATACCTTGACTTCAAACTATTTGTTTGGGAGCTATACTCCACGTTTTTTTATGTTTTTTGTTTCTAAAGCATGCTAATTAGAGTCCACTTTTAGAATACATGATTAGTTTTTACAAAATTCTACTTAGAGAGTTCTTGGTGATCATTTTGATATATTCATCCATTTATCTTTTCTTAAAAGTTTGGAGGAAAGTTTGATTTCTGAAGTTTGGAAATGATTTAGGAGAATTGACGTACATTCTTGGAATCGAAGTTATGAAGAAGGAAGATGGAGTATATCTTCTACAAAGGAAGTATATTTCATATTTTTTAAAGAAATATGGCATGGATCATTGCAAGAGTATCAATAATCCTATGGAACCCAATGTGAAGTACAGTGTTGAACATGGTGAACCTTTAGAAGATCCACTTATCTATAGGTCTTTGATTGGTTCTCTTATATATGCAACTTTAACAAGGCCAGATATTACATTTAGTGTAAGTACATTGTCTCAATTCATGAACAAACCCACTGATGTTCATATGCAAGCAGCTAAAAGGGTCTTGTGATATTTGACGGGTACATCAAATGAGATGGATTTGAAATATGATGAAGTTATGGATTTGAAAGCATACAGTGATGCAGATTGGGCTGGAAATAAGGATGACAGAAGGAGTACAGGTGGATATCTGATATTTGTAGGTAATAATTTGGTTTCATGGAGTTCTAAAAAAAAGCCTACGGTAGCACTTTCAAACACAAAAACTGAATATAGAAGCCTTACAAATGCAATATGTGAGATTATGTGGTATTTGAAGCTTTATGAAGATATGAATCTATCTACAACACATCCACTACTCTTTGGAGATAATGTAAGTTCATTACAGCTTGCGTCTAATCCAGTGTACCATGCAAGAACCAAACACATTGAAGTACACTACCACTATATCCAAGAGAAGGTGGTGAATGAAGATATTGATATTCAACATGTTGGATCCAAAGATCAATTAGCAGATATACTCACAAAAGCAGTGGATGCTCAGAAGCTCAAGCAAATCAAAGTTCTACTTGGAGTCAAAGCTTTGGATTTAGAGCTTGAGGGGGGCAATGTTACATAAGAACAAGCTCTAAAGTATTGTTTTTTAGGCTTATGGATTTTATTATTTATGATAAATGACATGTGGAGGCACTCACATCTTCAAATTTAGAGTAAAATTAGATAAAAGTAGATAAAAGTAAGAAGGAAAGGAGAGATGTCTATTTTTAGACAAGGAAGGCACTTCTGTTGACAACCTCTCAATAAAAAGAGTGGTTCTCTTAGTGTAGGTGGCCAAATTGAGTGATTTTTGTTGCGTTGAAAAGCATAAAACTTGTACTATATAAGTAAATCATACAAAATTCAATGAAAACATTCCATGCAAGTAGACATTTTTGCAGATCTTCTTTCATATGTGTATCTGATGTCTCATCAAAGAGACCTCTATTCAAACTTTCATGTCTTAGTCGTTATGAGGTCTTTTTGAGTGATTTTACTTGGCAGAGTTTCCTTCGCTCTCATACTTTCTATGTTATTATCAAAATATTTCATAGATGTTTGATTTTTCCTACTATTGTACATCAGTTTTCAATTTGGATAGTTAGTCATACCTTGCTGTTGTAGGCTTCTGCATACCTTGACTTCAAACTATTTGTTTGGGAGCTATACTCCACTTTTTTTTATGTTTTGTATTTCTAAAACATGCTACTGAGAGTCTACTTTTAGAATATACGATTACTTTTGACAAATTCTACTCAAAGAGTTTCTGGTGATTATTTTTCTATAGTCATCCATTTCTATTTTCTTGAAAGTTTGGAGGAAAGTTTGATTTCTGAAGTTTGGAAATATTTGTTTGATCTTTTGAAGATCTTGGGAGTTCTCATCATGTTTCATTGTGTACTTTGATGTTTACAAGTTTGTAAACATAACAAAATGTAGTAGAGTTGGAGAAGTGTTATCCTAGAGCCAACTTAGAAATTGAAAATACCTATCTTTGTGGAAAAATGTTAGAACTCGCTCAGACCATGTTTGAGGCTAGCTACCTTCTCAACTGCACTAACCCAAGCAAGGCCTAGTTGCATTTTGATAGGTTGCTAGAGAGATTGGAGAGGATAATAGCTAAACCTAGGAAGTCAACTACATCAAAGGTAAATAATGGTGGAAGTGAAAGGCTAAGCATGCCCCCCAAGGAAGCTTGCACCCCTAACTTCACAGTCATGGGAATCTTTTCTTCTATAAATTCATATTCCCAAGAATTCTTAAGAGAGATTCAAGAGG
Source organism: Ceratopteris richardii (assembly GCA_020310875.1). Classification (NCBI taxonomy): domain Eukaryota; kingdom Viridiplantae; phylum Streptophyta; class Polypodiopsida; order Polypodiales; family Pteridaceae; genus Ceratopteris; species Ceratopteris richardii. The sequence goes on from CM035407.1 coordinate 156,524,571, forward strand.
ATAAATGGGCCAAGGAGAGCAAGAAACCTCCTCCCATTGAGAAAGTGATGACCTCCATGATCAATTCCCACAAGACATTCCATCTATCTATGGGGAGTAGGAAAATGCCCAGAGCGATTAGACTTCAAATCCAATTCCCTATAGGAACTACCTCAATTCTCTAAGTCTATTCACATGAGCGCCCCACATAGTTATGGTATGAAATGTGGAATCAATTTTACCTAGGAACACATACGTAGTAAAGAACACTCAAGTATAGTGTCACCTCACTTTAGAGGAGCTATTGAAAGTGAAACTTAAACTATGGAAGCACATAGAGAATCAAGTGCCAGGAATAGACTACCCTGTTAGCTGGGGACACATAAGATAGTGCCAAGGATACCCCTCGAAAAGATTGGAGATATGAGCGAAGGTGAAGAAGGAAATACCTATCTCCCTATTACTTATCAAGGTTATACTACCAAAGCAATTTTGGACTCAGGTATAGGAGTTGTCATTGCCACCACCTCCTTATGGAAGCATTGGGGCAAGCTACCACTCAAGCGAATGAGGATGAAACTCCAAATGGCAAACAATCACATTGAGAAGCCATCAGGACCACTGGAAGGAATAAATTTCACCACTTGTGGAGTATAGTTTGATCATACATTAACCATATGTGATTTTGGAAAAAACCATGTCTATGAGATGATTTTAGGTAGGACTTTCATGTGATAGTTGCAGATAGTGCAAGATTGCGGAACCAGTTCCTTGTACTTGTAGCATTTAGGGGTAACAACTAAATTCAATCTCAAGGATTACTCTCATAGAGATGTATCCCCCTTGCAATGGAACCTAGTCCATAGAACATTAGATGACACAAAATTGGTACATTACATAGGATCCGGATCCTCATGGATGCATGAAGACACCCATTTATGGATGTGTAGAGTTGTAGTGGAGGAAGATTAAAGAAAAACCTATAGAGAAGTAGGTGCTAAGGAGAATCCTTGACTAGTTCAGGACCCAGCCTACACATGCATGGTGTTCTCAGATGAAGAATTTGAACCCCATGGTGGGGTAGAAATTCTAGCAACAACGGACATAGCTATCAATGAAGAATTGTGGACTCTCCACTGTGATGAGGATGGCTTTGAAAATTTAGTTTTTACTATGGAATCACTCATGTGTAATCCGGTTATCAAGGAATGTGAGCCTACTACAAGTAAACTCAAAGCAGATAGTGATGAAGACAAGAATCCATCCTCATGGAAACTTTCTATGCCTCAAAGGAAGAGTACCTTTACCTAATAGAAGGTAGGACTACTCAGGAACATGAATAATATGAAGAAGAAAGGACTTTGACAATAACAAAGGACAATCAAAATGAGAAAAAGAAAGGAAAGAGAGCTGTCACCTTACAGGTAGAAGAAAAATCACTGTTTCAAGTGCTACAGAACTTGACAAATTAGGAGATAGAAGATAAAAAATTCATGATACGAATGTCTAAAAGGGAAGCACTCATAGGAGTAACATACAATAATAAAGAGGAAACCAAGAAAATTTTAATGAGCATGAAGATGGTGAAGAAAGATGTACGTTCATAGGACATGATTTGACCGAAGAAGAAGAGCAAGAGCTGATCGCATTATTGAGAGAATATAGAGATGTGTTTGCATGGATCTATAAAGACTTGAAAGCAGTAGACCTAGATATCTACTCCCATAGAATTGCCATGTCTTTAGAAGCGAAACCTTACACTTACAATGATAATTATACAACCAAAATCAAAGAAGAAATCGATCGCTTGATAGAAGAAAAATTCATCTATGAAATTAAGCACACCGAATGGGTGTCCCCCATTATGGTAGTGCCCAAAAAAAATGGCAAGCAACATGTGTGCATTAACTTGAAAAAAGTTAACACAGCCACCATATGGGATAATTCTCTGCTTCTTATCACCGAACATTTATTAGAACGAAAGGAAGTCTATAGCTTTCTTGATGGATTCTCAGGTTACAATCAAGTAGCCATTACCCTTGAAGACCAACATAAAAATGGCTTTTGCCACAAAATGGGATATCTTAACATTTCGTGTGATGCCTTTTGGGCTCACCAATGCCCCTGCTACATTTCAAAGGCTGATATGTCACATGTTTAAGGAATTCTTGTGAAATAATTTAGAGGTCTATGTTGATGATTTGTGTGCTCATTTCAACATTAGACAAACACATATTCTTGAATTGAAACAAATCTTTGACAAATGTACAGAATACCTAGTCTAGGTGAACCCAAAAAAGTGCGTTTTCATGGTTAAGCAACACAAGATTCTAAGAATACCTGGTCTAGGTGAACCCAAAAAAGTGTGTTTTCATGGTTAAGCAACACAAGATTCTAGGAACAGTGTCAAAGAATGGAATATCAATAGATGAAGATTAAGTTATAGCTATAGTAGATCTACCTAGACCAAAGAATGTCAAAGAAGCAGAAGCTTTTATGGGCCACTATGGTTATTATTGACACTTTATTCACATGTATGCAATAAATGCAAAGCCCCTGGACAACCTTTTGACTAACTTTGAGTGGAATGATGAGTGGGAAAATTATTTCAATGAGCTAAAGCAATGGTTGTGTTCAACACCAATTTTAACCACACCAAATTGGACTAAGCCATTCCATTTTCATGTGGATGCTTCTAGCTTTTCTAGTGGGTGTGTGGTAGCACAACATATGATTGAAGGAAACATTGAGCTTTTGATTGCTTATGCAAGTAGGCAGTTGAACGCGACAAAACAAAAATACATAACTACAAAAAGAAAAGGATCAGACATAGTCTATCTAGTAAAGAAGTTTAGCCATTATTTTCTTGCAAATAAGGTTAAATTTTTTATGGATCATCAAGCACTACTCTACCTTGTGAATAAACCTTGCAATACAAGCAGGTAAGTAAGATGGTTTCTCTTGCTGATGAAATATGATTTCGAGGTAATTGTCAGGAAAGGCAAGTCTCACCGTAGGGTGGATCACCTTTGTAGACTTACTTTAGGAGAATGCCCACAAGGAATAGCAGATAAAGTACTTCTTGATGCTTACTTATTTAACTTGGAAGTAGTGCCTAATTTGGCTAAAACTATAGTGCCTATTCTTACTTTTGGACCTAAGCACCCCATGATGAGAGCAAAGTTTAAAGAAGTGGTGAAATCTCCAAATTATCATATCATGGAAGGAAGTGTATATAAGCACACTGATCAAGAGACCTTAACTTGTGTGGAACAGGAAGAATATGCAAAATGGTTGCATTTAGCACACATAGGCACACTAGAGCAACATCAATAAAAACATCGGACCCCATAGACTCTGTGGAGATTAGGCATGTATTCAAAAACAATGGAAGAAGACATCCATATGATGTGTAAGGATTATCAAACATGTATTAATAGACCCTGGGTGGAACATGCAACTTTATATCAAGTGTCTTTAATACCTGATTGGAGCAGTCTGTTAGTTGATTTTCTCAAGAGAAAAACATTCCCTAAAGAAATGACCTTAACAAGGAGAAGTAGTTTACAACAAGAGGCTCAAGACTATGCTCTCATTGGAGATAATCTATACAGAAGAGGAAGAGATGGATATCTTAGACTTTGTGTCCATCAAAGCAAATAACTCAAGATTTTAGAAATTGCACATTAGTGTGTGGTAGGAGGACACTTCAGACCTGATCGAGTGATTAAGGCTATACTATTTCTGGGTCTTTGGTGGTTAACCCTTCACATGGATGCATAGACTTATGTGAAAAGATGTGACATATGTCAGCAAACTTAGTATCTAATATGCAAGGATGAGATGCCATTGAGACCCGTGATGGGAGGACGCCTTATTCTTCAAGTGGAGAATATACTTTTTTGGTCCTATTAATCACCCAGATAGAAGTTCACATGCTGAATATATTATTGTTGCTATATATTATCTAACCAAATGGGTGGAAGTAATGGCAACTAGAAAGAATGATGCACAAACTACAAGTAAGTTTCTATTCAAGAATGTATTTACCAGATATGAATTGTTGATATATTTGGTAAGTGATCATGGCACCCACTTCTTGAATGAGTTCATTGAATACTTGTTAGAAGAGTTCATGGTTATTCACAAGAAATCGGCCTCGTATCACCCCCAAGCCAATGGACAAGCTCTGAGCACCAATAAGATCCTATGCACTATTTTGACTAAACTTCTGAATATCAAACATTCTGATTGGGAAAAATTGCTACATCACGCTATTTGGGCTTACAAAGTGGCCTATAAAATAGTACTCAATGCCACCCCCTTTTAGATGGTGTTTGGTCAGAATGCAGTTCTACCCTTAGATTTTTTGATACCCATGTTGAAGGTAGCACAAGAGCATCAATGGACTAGACATGAGATATCTTCTAGGATCTTTGATTTAGAACAATTGGGAAAACTCGATTAAGAGCTGTTGCTAGGATCTACGCAACTAAGAAAAGACAAAAGGCATGCTTTGATGCACATGTAAAAGATAAAGTCTTGAAGGCAAGAGATCTGGTCTTGGTAGATACACTGAACCAACATGCTCGAAGGCTAGAATAGTGTGGTTGTGGACCTATGCTAATGAACATAATATCAACAAGCAGAGTTATCACGTTAGCTACTTTAGATGGTGATGTAAGAAGCCCAAGCAGAGGTTGTAGAACATATTTGATGTATGAAATTAAGGAAGGTATAGATCAACTTAGGAAAGTTAATCACGAGGCACCAAGGTATCATATGGAGATGTTCCAAATGAAGAGTGTTACCCTTCACCGCATAATCGATAGACATCCCTTCATAATCATAGAATTGGCACAAGACATGGGTGCAAAGACCATCAAAACCTTGATTGACTTGGGGGCAGCCACTAGTGCTCTTAGAATTTCTTGCTATCAAGACATGAATATGTGCATCAATCCTATTGAAGCATATCTGATAGGATTGGTAGGAGTGGAAACCCCTTGCATGGGTGAGGTGAAACTTCTCATATGCATTCAAGATGCTCATATGATAGTCAAATTGTTCGTATGTCATGATGAGGATCTTACAAAACCTTTCATTTTGGGCCAATGGATGTACAATCATGTAGTTAACTTGAACCTTAGAAGTGGACTTCTTCAGGTTTCGGTCAACAAGCAACATGCCATAGTCGAACTAGCTAGTTCCACACTCATGGAACTAGGAAAGTCACCAATTCTTTGTCCATCTTGGTCCTTCTAGGAAAGTCACCAATTTTTGGTACATCACACTATTTGGGCTTACAGAGTGGCCTATAAAACAATACTCAATGCCACCCCCTTTCATATGGCGTTTGATCATAATGGGGTTCTACCCTTAGATTTTTTGATACCCATGCTGAAGGTAGCATAAGAGCATCAATGGACTGGACATGAGATATCTTCTAGGATCTTTGACTTAGAAAATTTAGGAGAAACTTGATTAAGAGCAGTTTCTTGGATCTATGCAACTAAGAAAAGGCAAAAGGCATACTTCCATGCACATGTAAAAGATAAAGTCTTGAAGGCAGGAGATCTGTTCTTGGTATATACACTGAACCAACATGCTCAGAAGCTAGAAAAGCATGCCTATGGAACTGTGATAATGAACATAATATCAACAAGTGGAGCTATCTAGTACATTGCACATCCCAAGTATGTATCTAGGAATATCAACTAATCTCCTAACATACACTCACATTCATGCTCATCACTTTACTAACTCATTAACCATCACAGATATCATGTTGGTATTGCAAGGAGAACAAGGTATTATATCTTCTCAAATGCAATACTAATGTGCTTTTATTATTCTAACAACTCGAAAAGCATTAGTCACCACCACCAATTATGGCTCAGACAACAGGCACCAGCTCTTAGGGAGGAATAAGTCAGCAAGCAATAGATATTGAGAGTTTGCCTATTATAGAGGTACATGTAGAGTGACTCAAGGCTCTGAGTCACCTCTAGGAGATTCCAATTCAAGATCCCCCTAATGGCCATATGACACAAGCCAACAAAACTTCCCATTGGTTTAGTGAGATTGTAAGACCCCTTGGAGAAGGAACTTACATGTGGGAGGCTAAAATTCAATATAATAATGGATGGAGGAAGTATCAATTTTCACAAGAGAGTTTGAACACTTACATAGCATAGAGGAACTTCAGCTAGCATGGTGCAAAGTGGGCTGAGCAAAATATTTCAGTGCCAAGCTTCCCAAGGCATATCTCATGAGATGATATTACCTCATTAACACTCTACAACCTATCAAGGATCCTAAAGCATCCAACACTTTTTTCATACCTTCCTTAATGCACCAAAACAAGTTGAAAAGATTAAGACTGATCAATTCCAAAAATAATATCTTCCTTTTGTACTAAAGTTAAATCCTTTTACTTTGCTAACTTTTGTAGCTCTATATACACCTTCTTAATTCTATAATCTGATTTTACTTATCGGCTAAGATCTGAGCTTTATTTGTAACCACTTGCTTAGCATCATGCAAATGAAGTTCAAGTTCTTAAATACTATTTTACTTAGCTAGATCTGTATGCAAATTATCCATCAAGGAAAGGATCTATGAAGATAAACATTCATTTTTTTTCATTAATTTTGGTGCTTGATTTTGCAATAAATCTTTATTTGATCTTACTTTTTGTAATTCATCCTGAATTGCTTGTAACTATTCTAGTAGAGCCTACTGCTCTTCTTCACCTTCTTTAATCTAGGTCTCCATATTATATATTTTAGTCTTCATCCTGGTTACTTGCTCATCAAAGATATTAGCTTTACTTGCTAAACTATCTTGCAACTCTACATTTTGTTGTGTAAGGCGAAGAATTTTGGCTTTTAATTTTTGCACTTTTGCATATTTTGGTATGGCTATTGCTTCTTCCTTCTACATCTGAAACGAACAGAGGGATAATAAACAAGCTTCATCTGCTATTGTTTGTGAATATATATGATAGTCTTTCAAAAACCAAGGATATATGCAAGAGGAGCATCTTAATACGAGGAACTAAAATCGGCTAGAATTTGTGCCCCAAGGAACCTTGATCTGATCAAAAGTGGGAAATAGTAAAGTATCCTTTTTAGATTTACATGTTTGGGATGCTTGGTCCGTCTAAGTTCATGACTGAGTTTGATCCATGGTTTGCTGAGAAGTAGATGGTTAATGTTCCAAAAGTTGGGACTATTAGAGAGCTTCCTGCCTCCACATCTCTTCCTCCTAGGCTTCTTCTTTGGCTTGTTATCACACAATTTCTTGCTCTAATGCCAATCTTTTCCATTCTGCCACTTTTCCCACTCTCACTTCTTCTTACAGCCTCTGATCTTCTTTGTCCTAGAAGGTTGAAGAGTTCGCTTGCTCTTGCATCATTCTGACTCTCTCCTCCTCCACCTATCGGAGTGTGACCTATACAATGTTAACCTTCAAACTCTTCTACACTAGACCGGCTTGTGTTCGCACTATTGGATGAGATTATCCGGGTCCTCATTGTAGAGGCCCAAGAAACTTAGGAAGTCTCCAAGATATATCGGAATTTGGTGAGCCATCTCAAACAAGGGCATTAAATGAATGTCACTTGATTCCGAAAAGTTTTAAGACCTTGGCTTGAGAACTCCCTCGAGTCTTCTGAATTGAGAGGCTACCTGGCAATATAGGAGGGCATAACGATCCGATTTTCCAAGAGCATCCGAATCCAGTAAACCATGAGCCTTAATAAGATGGACATCCAAAACCCAATGATGAACCGTTGAAAACAAACACAATGGTGATAAAACCTATGTGTCAGTCATGCACACAATTAGTTTGTAGCAACCATGATCGTCCCAGTAATATGGAAAAGGTAGCTTTAGTGGTCCTTGGTCAGACTATCAAATAATCAATGTTAAACTCTAATCCCCCAATGATTGTAATTACATTTTTTCAAGAGGCCTCTGGGTTTTACCTGGGTTTGGTTAGCCATTCTTAGGGACATAGGAGTGTCCTCCATGTGGGCAAGTCTAAGGGCCTTCATCATGTAATTTTTTTCACCAAATTAACTATTGCTCCACTGCCCAGCTGGGCACCTGGGACTGCATATCCCTTGATCTCCATAGTTACCATAGGAGCATTTGAGTCAATTTGTGTCATGATGCTTTGAATTATGCCCTGGATATCTTTTTCTCATTTCTTCATGTTTTGAGATTTCGGGGGTTTCTTGATGTATTCATTATAGAATTGCTTCTTCCATATAGGAGAGCATTTCAGTTGCTTTGGATGTTCCGGAGTTTTCAACCTTTCGGGGAATGGGGAAATGCTTGGTACAAATTGTTGGGATAGATGGATGGATGCTCCAAGAGACTGAGTAGGTACTGCTAAACCTGCTTTGTACCAGCCCTCTTTTGCTTCAGAGTTGATAAGTAGACCTTCTTAGCTTTTCAATAACACCAAAAAATGTCCTATGTCCTTTGGAAGTGATGTGTGTAATGATTGAACCAAAACAGATAACTTTGAAGTTCACTAACTCAAGAAAACCTTCTATTTATGTCTTAACACCTGCTGAATGTTTTGCTCAGTGTGACCAGCACAGTAGAAATTGATAAAATTCCTTCTAGGGGTATTTAATTAGCTTAGTGAGCTACCATTTGCAAGTGGAATGATGTAAAAACATAAACTATGCTAAGAGAAATCAATTTAGCAAGTTTAGTTATACCCCCGACTTTTTAGGAATGTAGCAGAAAATGACCAGAGTTCACCTCGACGCAGATTTCTCTGAAATGGCTGCATAGAATCACTTCAAACTTTGATAGCATGTAGATGACTTTGAGCTGAATCCAGTAAGCTTTGAATCACTGAATTTGGTAAAGAATTGACCGAGATATGCCCTTGACAAGTTGACAGACTTTTGAGTAGACTAACAGAGAACTCAGAGATGAATGATGTAAATGTATCAATTAATAAACACTTGTATACAATCCCATTGGCATGAACAACATTGCCTAATGGTGTAGAGAGGTGTGGGCTAGAATGTAGACCTCGCACACACTCAGAAATCAGTAGAATGAGGCTCGGTAGTGATCTATCTTACCCGCGACTTTTCATGTTCACTTTTATATGTAATGAGTAAAGATTTGAATTCGAATTCAAATTTTGGCTCCCTATGATCAAGCTCCTACATATTAGGAGATATTCCTTCAATCAAATGAGCTACTTTTTCCATGACTCACTTTGGTAGGTGATTACAAAAGATTCTAAGTCAATTTGACTTTTACAATGAGATAAAGTGGTAATTAACCACTAGCAATGGTTCCTATGTTTCTTCACATATGTATAGTCTTCAAGATATCTTTCAAGCCAAATGTGTAGGCTTGTGATTTACTCCAACAGCTCCCCCTCAAGCCAAACATTTTGGCTTAAGTCTTCATCTTCAATCTTCAAGTATATCCTGCAATCCAATCATGGATTTGAACCTGCAAAGTTTGGTTCCATCCAAAGCTTTAGTCAACAAATCTGCACATTGCATGTTGGTTGATACATAGGTAAGTTGAATGTCCTTGCTTATCAACTTCTCTCTCACATAATGATAATGGACCTCTATGTGTTTGGTCCTAGCATGATAGATAGGATTAGCTGCAAGGTGAGAAGAACTTGTATTGTCTCCAAAGATTATTGGAGACCTAGTATATAAGCCCAATTCTGTATACAAAAGCTTAATCCAAATTGCTTCTTGTGTGGCATTAGCTAGTCCTCTATACTCTGCCTCTGTAAAAGACAAAGCAACAGTAGGTTGCTTCTTTGAAGACCATGAAATTGGTTTGTCACCTGCAAAAGAAATATATCCAGAAGTGCTTCTCCTATCATCCTTGCATCCTGCCCAATCTGCATCTGAATAAATTTTTATATCAATATCTGAAGTGTAAGGAAAATACAAACCATGGCTCTGTGTACCCTTGAGATACTTCAAGATTCTCTTGGCAGCCTCTAAGTGAGGTATCCTTGGCTTGTGCATAAATTGACTTAGCACACTTACTCCATATGCAATATCAATTCTTGTAAGAGTAGCATAGTTCAAGCTACCCACCATACTTTGATAACCTGTAATGTCTTTGACTTCATCACCTTCATGGGCACTTAGTTTTAGGTTTACCTCCATTGGAGTGCTTGCTACTTTAACATCCTGCAAGTGAAACTTCTTCAACATATCCTGTATGTACTTTTTCTGAGTAATGTATATCCCTGAATTAGTGTAGACTAATTCAAGCCCCAAAAAATACTTCAATAAACCAAGATCATTGATCTTGAACTCCTTCATCATTTGGCTTTTGATATACCTGATTCCATTGACATCATTACCTATAATGATGATGTCATCAACATAAACACAGAGATATATTACTTTTGAATTACTTCTCTTAATGAACAGAGAAGTATCTGCCTTGCTCATGACAAAACCTAGGTCTTGGAGGTATGTAGTTAACCTGTAATTCCATGCCCTAGGTGCCTGCTTCAATCCATATAATGCCTTTTTTAACTTGCAAACATATGTTACCTTCTTAGGGTATTCATAGCCAGGAGGTTGTGACATATATACTTCCTTTGAAATCCATCCATTCAAGAAGGCATTCTTGACATCCAATTGGTACATGTTCCAATTCTTTGATGCAGCCACACTTACCAACACTCTGATTGTTGGCATCTTGGCCACAGGAGAAAATGTCTCTTCATAGTCAATGCCTTGGGTTTGTGCAAAACCCTTGGCTACCAGTTTGGCTTTGTACCTATTAATTGTTCCATCATAATTTCTTTTCAACTTATAGATCCATCTGGATCCTATTACCTTCATAGAATCCTTCTTGGGTACTAACTCCCATGTGTCACTCTCCTTGAGTGCTTCAATCTCCTCATCCATAGCTTCTTTCCATTCTGATTTGGTTATTGCTTCTTCATATGATCCTGGTTCTTCATTTGACAAATCTTTGGCAAGATAAACTGAATGTTTAGTAACAAGAGATGTATCATACCCGTATCTGATAGGTTTTTTGCTTTCTCTTTGAGATCTTCTAAATGGTTGAGTTGAAGATTCAGGTATGTCTTCAAGCTTCTTCATCTTCATTTTGCCTTTGGACTTCCATGCCTTGAACTCTTCAAGGTTGATAGTGTCTTCATCATCTGAACTTGAGTCTTCATTCTGAGCATGTTCCTCCTTTGTAAGTTTTGGAAATTCCTCTTCCAAATCATAGGGTAGTTTAACCTTCCTACATTCATTCTCATACCAAGAATCATTTTCATCAAAGATCAAATCTCTGCTTACCATAAATCCCTTATTGGTAGGATTATAAAACCTGTAACCTTTTTTATTTTAATCATACCCAATGAAAATGCATTTTTCAGCCTTTGGGTCTAGCTTACCTCTTATCTGAGAAGGAATGTGCACATATGCTACACATCCAAATATTTTGCAGTGATCTAATGATGGTCTCTTACCATGCCATGCTTCATAGGGTGTAATGCCATCAAGAGACTTAGATGGTAACCTGTTTATGAGGTAAGTGGCAGTAGAAACACTCTCTGCCCATAGATAGTTAGGTAACTTCTTCTCATTAAGCATAGATCTAGCTGTCTCAACAATTAACCTATTTCTTCTTTCAGGTACCCCATTTTGTTCAGGAGAATACCTTGTGGTTATTTCTCTTTTGATGCCTCTGTCCTGCAAGAAGTCTTCAAACTCATTGGAGAAGTACTCACCTCCTCCATCTGACCTTAGCCTCTTCAAATTCCTTCTTGTCTGATTTTCAACCAATGCAAGATATTTTTTAAAGCAATTAAATACCTCATCCTTGTGCTTCATGAAGTATAATACAGTCCATCTGCTATAATCATCAATGAAAGACACATAGTACCTTGATCCTGAGACTGAGGGGTCTTTGCTAGGTCCCCAAACATCTGTGTGTACAAGCTCTAGGTAGTCTTCATGCATATATCCTTTCTTGGAGAAGGGTAACCTGTGAGACTTACCAAATTGACAAGCACCACACTTGTAAATCATATGTTGCTTGGATACATTAGGTATCCCAAGCACACATTGGTCCCTGCATATTTGCTTCAAGGTTCTTTCTCCTATATGCCCTAATCTTTTGTGCCAAATCTCAAGCTCTGAAAGTGTTTGATCCTTATAACTGTATAGTGCAATATTCTTTGTATCTTCCAACTCAAAAGTAAAAAGTCTACCTGATTTTTCTCCTTTTGCAATCCTCTTGAACCCATGCCTTGGATCCTCCACATATGCTCCATATTGGTTGAATCTGACCTGCAAACCTTTCTCCACAATCTGACCAACACTCATCAAATTTTTGGTAATGGTTGGTACATAGAGTACCCTGCTCAACAAATTCTGATTACCATCACAAGTCTTAACATTTCCAACTTTAACTATTGAATGCTTTGTATCATCACCTGTTTGGACTTGATGCTTACCTTTTGGTTCCTCAAGATCAGAGAGTAGTGCCACATTGCCAGCCACATGATTTGAGCACCCTGAGTCAATGTAGAATAGGTGGTCATCAGTTGTACCTGACTTTGAAGTCATGTTCATGATCAGAAGAGAGTCATCCTGCTCTTCTGTGTAGTTGTTGTAGTCCTTTCTGGTTTTGAATCCTCCTTGGTAGTTGCCATTGTAATTGTTGTTGTAATTGTTGTTGTAATTGTTGTTGTACCCTTGGTGATGGTTGAACCTTCATCTTGACTGTGAGTATCCACCTCTTTGGTAGCCTCTTCCTCTCTGATTTTTGTAATTCCTAAAACACTCATCTGTAGTATGATTTGATAGACCACAAATGTTGCATGGTGATGAGTTATAGGGTCTCCCCCTACCTTGCTTACCTCCTGTGCCCCTTCCTCTTGAAGATCTACCTCTCCCTGCATAGTTGGCTTGGGAGGTAGAGCCTTCATCTTCCACCTTCTTGCTGTTGCCTTTATCCTTAGACTTCTTATCAGTGTATAGGGCAGAAGAGTTATTACCTTTGGATGTATCTCCATTCTTGGTGAGCTTTGCTTCATGTGTAAATAGTTGTCCCATGAGAGTTGTAAGATCTGGAGTGTGCATGTCCAGGTAGAGATCCATTGCACTGGTGAAGCTTTCCCATTTGTCATCAGCCTTGATTCCATTGATCACTTGCCTTACAATTTGTTCTTCTTCAATCTCTTCTCCTATGCTTGCTAACTGATCTGCAACATCTTTGATCTTGGTCACAAATTCTGAAACAACTTGCTTAGGTTGCTTCCTTAGTGTTGTGAATTCAATCCACAACTGATTTTTCCTAGCCCTTGTATTGGAGGAAAAATATGATGACAAGGTTTCCCAAGTCTCTTGGGATGTCTTATAATTTCTAATATGTGGCAAAAGAAAATCAGATATAGAGTTGAGTAAATAAGACCTTGCCAATGCATCCTTAGCGCACCATGTGTTGAGCTTTTCTTGTTCTTCCTTGGTTGGCAATTCTCTTGCTTTGAATGAGGGAAATTCCTCATCTCCTGAGATGTATCCATAGAGACTCCTTCCTTGTAAGTAGGTCTTCATCCTTAGAGACCATGCTTGATAGTTGTTCCTGTCCAATTTGCCAATAAATGAAGGAAAACCATCTCCCATTTTACCTTAGTTTGCTCTGATACCACTGTTGGGATAGATGGATGGATGCTCCAAGAGACTGAGTAGGTACTGCTAAACCTGCTTTGTACCAGCCCTCTTTTGCTTCAGAGTTGATAAGTAGACCTTCTTAGCTTTCCAATAACACCAAAAAATGTCCTATGTCCTTTGGAAGTGATGTGTGTAATGATTGAACCAAAACAGATAACTTTGAAGTTCACTAACTCAAGAAAACCTTCTATTTATGTCTTGACACCTGCTGAATGTTTTGCTCAGTGTGACCAGCACAGTAGAAATTGATAAAATTCCTTCTAGGGGTATTTAATTAGCTTAGTAATCTACCATTTTCAAGTGGAATGATGTAAAAAGATAAACTATGAGAAGAGAAATCAATTTAGCAAGTTTAGCTATAGCCCCGACTTTTTAGGACTGTAGCAGAAAATGACCAGAGTTCACCTCGACGCAGATTTCTCTGAAATGGCTGAATAGAATCACTTTAAACTTTGATAGCATGTAGATGACTTTGAGCTGAATCCAATAAGCTTTGAATCACTGAATTTGGTGAAGAATTGACCGAGATATGCCCTTGACAAGTTGACAAACTTTTGAGTAGACTAACAGAGAACTCATAGATGAATGATGTAAATGTATCAATTAATAAACACTTGTATACAATCCCATTGGCATGAACAACATTTCCTAATGGTGTAGAGAGGTGTGGGCTAGAATGTAGACCTCACACACACTCAGAAATCAGTAGAATGAGGCTCGGGAGTGATCTATCTTACCCGCGACTTTTCATGTTCACTTTTATATGTAATGAGTAAAGATTTGAATTCAAATTCAAATTTTGGCTCCCTATGATCAAGCTCCTACATATTAGGAGATATTCCTTCAATCAAATGAGCTACTTTTTCAACGACTCACTTTGGTAGGTGATTACAAAAATTCCAAGTCAATTTGACTTTTACAATGAGATAAAGTGGTAATTAACCACTAGCAATGGCTCCTATGTTTCTTCACATATGTAGAGTCTTCAAGATATATTTCAAGCCAAATGTGTAGGCTTGTGATTTACTCCAACACAAATTTCTTTGTAACTGGCAGAAGTATTTCTACTTCATCCCCTTCTTCCAATTCACTACATTCATGTAACTTTTCCTTAACTATATTTTCACTCTTCCTTTCTGCATCCTTCTTTGTGTATTCTTGGGTTCTTATGACCACGGCTACGATAGGTTCTTTTTACACTTTGCTGCCTTGGTCTACCTCCACAAAATGCATAGAAGAACTTGGTCCTTCCCGAGGTTCTAGTGTCCTAGACACCACTCATACAATAGGAATTTGTTCTTGTAATTTAGGATTGGATTGCATTTTGATCTTGAGATAGTTTGAAGATTAAACTGGCCCTTTCCCTTTGCCATTGTTGGCTCCCCTTTTAGGGCAATCTTTGTCATAATGTCCTTCTCCACAACAATACCTACATAATGGAGTGAACCCAAGAGGCTTCTTTAAATTTGGACACACTCGAGCTATGTTTCCATCACCTCCCCATCTCCAACATTGAATTGGGGTAGTTCCTCTCCGTTCTTGTGATGCCTCCTTGGAATAGCCAGCCCCAAGCCTTGAGCACCATGCCCATATGTTTGCCTTGTTTCCAATGAGGTATAGGTGTTTCACTTTGAGCCGGTAATCCTATATAAGGATGATCCCTTGTGTTCTAAAATTGCATGGTCCTTCCTTCATAAGCCATCTTCCAATAGCATTGGTCCTCAGTATGATTTGGCTTGTTGCAAAAGGTGCAGAATCTTCTAGGTGGAGGTCTATTAGAGACCAATCTTGAGAACATGGGGCATTCTGTGGCTATACGACCATAGCAGCGGCATTTCCCACACCATGTGTTAGACCTAAATACACCTTGGTTGTGTTTCGAGATTGCCTAATGCTTTACATTGTATGTCTTCTGAGTAAGAGTGGAAGCTTAGTCACTAGTTCCAGTATTCGTTCATGTCGATGCACATTAAATTTTGCCTGGTGTGCTTGTGGCCATGAAAAAAGTTGGAGTTGTCAAAGTCGGGCTTTCGTAGGTGGGATTCCTTAAGGGTGCACCTCCTAATCCTTGCATCGGTCCATATAGGAGCTCTCTCCTTCTTTGTTGGCTTAATTGTACTTCCTCCCACACCCTAGCTTCCTCTTTTGTAGCCATTAAATAGGCAGCCTCCCTAAGGCTTATATGTTGCTGCATTGTGAGGTATCTCAAACCTCCAATAATCAATACTCTCATTTACTCCCTATTGCAAATAGTCCATCTATTGGGTGAGTCTATCTTGGAATCCTTGCCTCTGGAATTTTGCCAAAAAGGCATCTTTAAGCACTTGATATGTCCCCCTCTCCTGAGGTGTCAGATTTCCATACTAGTTTGCTACCTCATGCCGAAGGGTTGTCAGAAAGATTCTTAATCTCTACCCTTGGTCTAGGACTTCATTAGCCTCACAAGTTACCTCAAAAAGTTGGATGAGATTATACACGTCCTCATCCTAGAGGCTCGAGAATCTTGGGAAGTCTTCGAGATGTACCGGAATTCGGCGAGCCATCTCAAACAAGGGTGATATATCAATTTCACTTCGTTCCCAGAAGTTTAGAGACCTTGGTTTTAGAACCCTCTCGAGTCTCCTAAATCGGGAGGCTACCCTTCTACTACAATAAAGTTTTTCTGCTGATTTGTTCCAACTACTCGAGGACTCTTCGTATGATTCTTGCCTATGCCTCTCTCGGGCTTTAGCCCTTTGAGTGGCTCATTCTTCCCCTTGTGTTCGAGTTCTTCTTGAGGCAAAACCTACTTTGCTCATGTATTAGTTAGTGGGTCTGAGAGCTGGGCCAATAAGTCGTGCTAGGCGAACCTATGGCAATCTCTTATAGCGATGTACCAAGCAGTCTCCAACATGATCACCAAATGCAGCAAGTATGAAGTGGCCATAGACATATCCTTTTAGTTTGTTTCCCAAGTCCTTTTTACACTTAAAATAGTCCAATAATTTTTTTGTGGTCCTATTTATATAACATGAACTAGTCAATTGGGTTTACTCTTTGACCTTCTACCTCTCCTTTCTTATATGGTGCACTAATTGTCCACCACACCATAACTCCTTAGAATAGTGAACCATGGATCTTAGCATATCCCTTCATGTGAACCAAGGATCAGATATCTTCCACAGTAAAAGCTACATCCACTCATGATTGATAGTTGCAAGCTATTCTCGAATCACATGCCATCAAATACCTGAATTCAAGCTCAAGGTTTGCATAGGCTTTTCATGCAAAATTCAAGTTCAAAATTGGAATCCCTCATGTTAAGCACACTCAATCATAAAATTAACTCAACCTCACCGATGTCTCAAGGTCATTCTTCCTCATAAACAAATTGTTTCAAGGGGAGTAGGTACTTTACTTCATTCTCTTCTATTAATTGATTTATAATTTTTGAAAGTGAGTGGCAAATAATTACGTTGAATCCCACAAGTCCATGAGAATTTCAATGCCAAGTTTCGGTTATCCCACAAGCTACAGTGACAGATCACATTCGATGTCATCTTGGCAACTCTCAAAGGAAACATCCTTGCTCTTTCTAGCTCCTTGTTGAGAAGGAGACATGCCCGCTGCTCTGAATTCTCTCACGTTCTGTCTGTATGTAGATGAAGAAGACTACGACCCAAACATTGGAGAGATCATTGACACCCTCATCCATTGACATCATTGCTTGATTCAATTCCTCTCATCCCCCATGCATCTCATCCTGCCCACTCAATGCAGCATTCCCTCCTCCCTCTTCCCATCACCTCGGTCAAGAGAGCACCTAAGCAAAACGATAGCACGGATGCACCAAGATCATCCAACGCACCGTTCAAGGGTGCATTAGCAAGCGTCACAATGATGTGTCAACGCACGTTTGCGTCCAAATGCAAGTCTAATCGATCGCCGACAAGCAGAGGGGTCATCGTGCGGCAAAGAGTCTAATCGACAGCCGACAAGCAAAGGGGTCATCGTGCGGCAAAGAGCCTACAACACTGTGCCTTGAGGATTGCACACTGCACTGCACGTGTACTAGAGCAAGCGAATGTCCTATGAACAACATTCCTTCAAAATCATCGCACACTTCCTCTTCAATGTGTTCTGCCAAGGAAAATGGCCTTCCTTGCCTTTCTTCACTCCCAGCTTCTTTAGTCACAACATGAGTCCTCACCACATGCAAAATTCCCTCTCCTTTTTCTTTGAAGGCTCCAACAAAATTTGAGGAGGAGGATAGAGAAAGGCTTCTGACGATCATTTTTGGACGAGGCACAATAAGCCCAAAAAAAGGAGGAATGATTAACGAACCCATTACTTCATATGCACCATTCTCTTCTTGATCCAAAATGTGTATGTCAAGTGCTTGAGGTCCATGTGGAATCTCAAATAAAAATCTTTTCTTCCATAGGGGACTCTTACCCCCATCATTTATTGTCTTGATCCTATATTTTCCCTCCTATGGTGAGGTTGACAAATGGATCAAACCTTCCGAAGTTTTCCACATCCTTTAGATCATGGCCTTTGATAAGCTCAACTTCCACAATGCTCTCGAGTATGATGCTGACAATCTAGTAAACTAACAAGGACAGGAGAAAGAACAAATTGAAGTGAGTAGAACACTACCTAACACTCATAAGTTAGAAGCATGCTACATGACACCCCTTTTGTTCTTCATTTGATTCCTACAAAAAACGGTTTCCAAAAATTGAACCACCACCATTTATTTAGGATACCATTTAAAACCTGAATTTTTCTTCCTTTTTTTATCGAGGTAAGACAATATACAAGTTTTTTTCCTTTCGATAATGCCACACACTCCAATGGACGTTTGCATAACTTTACCACATCTCATCCACATACATTGGATCCACAAGCATATCTCATATCCTCATGTTTCCACAAATTCTCATGAGTGGGCACATCACATATGAACACAATGATTTAGTGAAGAGCTCATTTGTGCAATGACCCACACAATTTTCTCTTAACATAAGGCTCAAAATCACATTCAAAACTACTGCATTAATCATAAAACATCACATTCGTGCACCAATATCAACATGATTTCTATTGTAACAATAATCCATCACATAAGTTATCTAGGCATGAAAGTCACTTTTTTCGACAAGAATGCCAAAACATATCAAAGTGTAGTACATGACACACTCATACACCTTTAATTTTTGAAAATCCCTCAAGATTAGGCTTCTTACTAGTTGTAGTTGTTAGCATAAGCAAACAGAATGAATAGATGTCTCGTCAAGCTTCCTATATCAACTCTCAACTTCTCTGATCATCCAAATATGAGACACAAGTAGTGTGGAAATCAATCTAAGTAAAAGATTGATCCCTCAATCAAAGAAAAAGGTTGATCCCTTGATCATAGATGGATATCAAACCCTCAATCAAAGAACAAAATCCACTGAATGATCAAGTCAAAAAGATTCAACACCATGATCAAGAGAAAAAGATCAAGTCCATGATCAAGAGAAAAGATCAACTCCACGATCAAAGGAAATGATTGAACCCTCGATCAAAGAAAAAGATTGACCTCTTGATCAAAGAAAATGATCAAACTTTGGATCAAAAAGGGTTAAATTCCTCATCATCTCCAACTCCAAGTAAGACTCACATAGGCAATCAACAGAGATAGGTAGTCAAAAAAAGGATCATATCTCCCTTGTTACTTGTCTAAATTGAGTTTATCATGACTTGTTTTAGAGCAAACAAAAAGAAATACACATTTCAACAAGCAAAAATAGATTAAATTGAAAATTTATGGATCTCTACAAAGCCAAAGATGGTTGTGGAATGTCAATAGACAAAAAAAAAATCAGCACAAAAAACTTGTAATCATGAGTAAACACCAAAAAAACTGAGTCTAATGATGATAGACATGAAAGAAAACAAGTAACGTGTTAGACATCACAAATTGAGCAAGATAAAGCCACTAAACTATGAAATATTTTGCACAAAGTTTTCAAGAAGAAGAGCTCTCTTCCTCACACTACCAAAATTTATTTTACAAATGAGATCTTTGAGTTTTTATAGGAGTTTCCCAAGACATTTCCTTTTTTATTTCTAGATATTTCTAAAAAATAAAAGAATCTACTCTAAATTAGCTCTTCTCTTTTGTATTTTGAAGGGAATACTCTTCCCTCTTACAAGAAAAATATTTACACTCAACTCTCTTTGTCTACAAAATGTTTTTGGAAAACTTGAAAAAGAATTATGTGACTAATACATTATGTAACACTCCATTCCTTCTAGCATTTTTTCTCCTCAACAAGACTTCTTAGTCATTTCATCGTATGGGGTCTCCAATCCAATTTTTCTTTTTCTCGTTGGCAAATTCAATAGGTTGTATTGTTGGGACAATCATGTGCGAGGACATTGACTTCTGTGTTTCCCCCCCTCCAAGCATGTGTTAGAAAAGGTTATTTGTCTTTGAAGTGTGATAGAGTGGGTTTATCTTGTCCTTCATTGTGTCAAAGCAAGTTTGTGATTTTCTTGATCCTAGTTGGCACACTTGTGTTTTTTTTGTTGCTAGACTTTATATGTGTTGATTCTATGGTCTCCAACACCATGGTGTATTCTTGAGCTTTCAATGCTGCAATTTTCTCTAGAAAGTATTTCATTGTTGATCTTGAAAACCTGATGTGTGTGATTTTCTCCATAAGGGCTAATGTTCTAACATGGATACTCCCATGTTCTTTTGATAATGAAACCCAAAAATAGCATGCAAGAATCTTGTAGTCCATAATGACTGATTGAACTAAGTGTGTAGTGCATGGTTTTAGTAAAAACTATACCTTATGCATAGCATTGTAATGTATCCTTATGCATGTGTACTTTAGAATGCATTAGAAGAATTATGGTGCAAAATTTTGGTCTTAAGATAGGTGCTCAAGGGGATTCTTTCAATGGGGTTTCCTAATATAAAGATATGAAGCATTCTCTTGAGCTTGATGATTCATCTATCATTGTTGAAGTTGACTTGAAATGTGTGGTGCTCACTATGGTGCGAATCCATTCCTTTTCAATCCTTTATTTGATCTTGCTAGTTCAACATCCATCCTTATGATTGAAGTTTGGTCGCACTTCTTTGTGGATGACTTTCCTTATTTGCAATTGAGCTTGAAGACTTTTAGTGATAAGCAACTTTGAGCACACAAAGACCTGAATTAGCATTTGATAGTTTTTTTTCAACAACAACAAAAAAGGAGGTTACTATACATGAAATATAATACATATGTACAATGGTTATTCATGTGCATGGAATTTGCAAGTGTCTCTATGCATGGCCCTCTAGAGGGATCCTATAACTTATGCATAATTTGAAACTTTATGACATGAATGGTGCAAAACACAAGGTTGTGTGATTGGCACATGGTTTCTACACACTGACACCTCCTTTCATATCTACCTATTTGAAGAAGTCAAATTAAGCTCTATTTGGAGCTATGTATTGGATCATGAAATGACTCAATTGCTTGATGATGTCTTTCAGCTTTCTTGCCCTTATCTGCATATGGATCACTAGTTGAATTAGCATGATAGGAATTGCCTTCCTTTATGCTATTGTTGGCCTCGTGATTGAAGAGTTATCCAATAAAGATGTTGAAGTCTGGAGTTTGCACATCCATGATGAGATCATAAGCGGTGGTGAAGGATTGCCATTGTTTATCACTTCTAATTCCATTTAGAATCTACCTCATGATGGCCTCTTCTTCAATCAACTCTCCAATGGATGCTAACTAACCTACAAATTCCTTGACCTTGGTACAAACACTATGATAGTTTGTTTAGGTGTCTTCTTCATTTGGTTGAACTCATTCCAAAGATGATTCTTTCTTGCTTTGGTACTAACAGAAAAGAAAGTCTCTAGGGCATCCAAAGTCTCTTGAGATGTCTTGCATCCTCTATTATGTGGTAATAGAAAATCAGAGATAGATTTTAGTACGTATGACCTTTCTTGAGTATCCCTTGCACACCAAAGTGTGAGCTTATTTGTCTCCTCTTGTGTAGGTCCTCCTTTGGATCTTGGAGTAGGTATAGCTTCATCATCTGCTACAATTCCATAAAGATTTCTACCTTGCAAATAAGCCCCCATTCTGATGTCCAAAGCTTCATATTTGTGTGTTTCAAGCTTCTCAATTATTGAGGGAAAGCCATCACCCATCCTGATCTAGCTTTGATACCACTGAGAGAACTTGGAGAATTATAGGAGGTAGAAAAGTGAGTTGAGAAGTGACAAAGTTTGGTCCAGTCAACCAGCACAAGACCAGCCCTTGAGCTTATGGAGACTCAAATAGACCTTATAGGCATGTGATTAGTGCAATAAAATCCTCTATGTACATTGGAACATCAAGGAGAAAGAGTCAATACAAAACATATAGTTTGCACATTAGTTAGCTCAAAAAACTTGTTATGTTTGAATGAAACAATCAACTTTCAAATTCTCATAGCAACTAGCATGATTACAATTGAAAAGTTTCTTTTTGGAGGAAGAGGATGAAGAGGAGACTTCCCAAGCCAACTTTGCAATCAAGAGCAAGTAGAAAAGGAAGAAGAAAGGGCCAAAACATGACAAATTCAAAGGCCAGAATGTTCAACCTTGTGTCGTATGTGATAAGACCAACCACACCACTCAGAAGTTCTAGTTCAATGGAAAGACCCAGAAAGGAAGTGGAAGAGATGGATATGGCAACACTAGAGGCAGAGGTGGACACAACTTCAACAACAACAATAGAGATTGCAATAGAAGGTGCTTCAAAAGTTAGTTAGAAGATCAACCACATGAAGGCTCATTGCTTCTAACAAATCTAAGCCACAAAGAAGGTAAAGAAGATGATCATTTGTCCTACATAGATTTAGGATGTTCAAACCATGTTGCAATCAACATTACTCTTTTATTTGACTTGAAAATTTCAAGTCATAGACATGAAGTACAAACAGGGGATGATACTAAGCACAATGTGGAGAAGATTGGTAATGTCAAAGCTTCCTGAGTAAGGTTCTCTATGTACTCACTATCACTAAAAACCTAATAAGTGTAGGCCAAATAGTTGAAATGAAGGGCTTTGGTGTGTAGAACAAGAGGAGCAAGGAGGAGATGGAGGGGGAGAGAGAGAGAGAGAGAGAGAGAGAGAGAGAGAGAGATAAGAGAAGAGACACACACAAATGCGTGGGAGCCTCAAAACCCACATAATGATCTCTCTTGAGGCAATGCTCTATACATGGTGTATATATATGCATATGGGGGTAAGATCACATGACCCTTACATCCCCAACAATCTCCCACTTAAGGTTCAATGTGACCATAAGTGGAAAAATATACAAAGAATGATGTAGAACCATACAAGAATGTACAGGAAGAGTCCAGATCTCAACCCATAGTACAGATCAGCCTACACCAACTTCCTCGAACAAGGTGTATCCATGCACCTCAAACTGCTTTAGACTCATATTAGCAAGGGTCGAGCTCACATATGATTGATGCAAGAACTAATGAAGTTCTTGCAAAGCTCCCACTCGCTCTATGCCTATGTCAAACATAAAACGTATGAAAACTCCAAGTGCAAATGCTCCAATAGCAACTGCAATATCTGGTCTCGAGCATAACAACTTGTACATCACATCCCCGAATGCTTATGAAACATGTGTTATCCTGGCTAACCTAAGCATGTCAGCCATGCTTATATCCAAGGAATCCAAAGCACCATCATCAAGACCAACATGTCTTTATATATCTGTGTCAACATCTGGCATGAGTGAATCCAAGAATGACTGCATAATTGTTGACTCGATAACATCCAAATCAGCCATCCTCTCAACCAAGGATGTGTCTAGCTATGCACCCTTTGAGCTAAATTGTTCTATCACACACTATGTACCATGAGAGTAATCCGGCTCTACCACACCAAGTGTATGACCATGCTCCACATGAGCTAACTACACAACATCAACTCCAAGATCAAACTAATGATCAAACGCTAACTGAGTATCATCATAATGCTCTACATGCGCATCCACATCATGCTCTAATGCATCAAAATGATCATCCAAAGTGTACTCCATATGAGAATCTATATTATCAACAAAATCATGCTCTTGATAAGCATCATGAGCATCCAAAATATGCTCTACATGTGCATCCATATGAGCATCTGAATCCTTCCATACATGTGCATCATGAATGTCAATAGACCTATCTGTAGGTAGATAAAATGAGACATGACGAGTCTCACATCGCACATAAGGGTGAAGTCCCAATGAGATGAGACTGTCTCTCACATGAAGTACCTGCAGTGGATACATGTGCCCAATCCTAGCACCTTTGACAAGCATAAGTTGTCCCAACTGCAACTGAAAATGATGCTCACCAAGGAATGCATAACATCTGCTCTCTTGTAACTGGCTAACTGAGATCAAGCTCATAGGGAATGAAGGCACATAGCATACATGTCTGAAAGTAAGTGATGCTCCACTAGATAGCATAGGGCATACATCTCCTGCACCCTCAATGTCATATGCCATACCATCGGGCAAGTGCACACATCCACGACTCTCACTTGAGAATCGACAAAACCACTCACAATGTTGAGCAATATGAAAAGTGGCTAATGCATCAAGCAACCAAGCCATATGTGTGCTATCCAATGAATCAGAGGAATCTTGAGATGAACCATAGGAGAAAATGATATCACCATCACTAGCATAATCAACTACCATAGACTCTCCTAAAACCACTACTTGACCTACATCACATACATGTCTCTGAAGTCGTCGTTGCATCCACCTGAAGCAACATCGTGGAATATGACCCTCATGAACATAGTGCCAACATCGAAGTTGTCGATGTGATCTATGTCTCACATGAGTCAATGGGCTCGCATACATATCATGTAGTCTCTGCCATAATGCACTACTCGTCTCCTCATACATAACAAGCTCATATATAGAATCCACAAGCTAAAATTGGATAGTGGAGTTGGCCAATGCATCCATATCCATCCATACATGGTCGGGTATGTCACAAGGCCTCTGTGCATCTCTATGCACATACATGTGTAACCCTACATGAACCAATGTATGCCACATCTGAGCTTTCCATATCGAAAAGTCAGTGCTATCAAACTAAGAAGACACCATGTTGTCAATCCAAGAGACTAGAAATGTAACAAGAGACTAGAAACAATACTCTATCCTCAATAGGATCACACCTGCATATCCATATGCATAGCTCACATCATAAATATATCACCGGAGAAGAAACCATGTGAACCACATGTCACGTAACCATGCATCTAGCATGCACATAAAACCATGAGCATAAGCCTACTCACCAAGTCTCCAAACTGACTAAGTAGATGTGAAAGAATCCTGGAAAACATTCGATAGAGTATCCCCTGTAAACTGAGCAATCAAATAAGATAACCAATAGCAAAAGAACAATGAGTAACCTGTCACCATTCATCACTGATCCAATCAAAGATAATGGCAAATACACATGCCAAAAAACTTATGGCAATAGATGCCAATACAATGGTGATACACCTCCCACTCAAGAATAAATCCTACAAGATGGTCCAACCTATCACAAACAACCTGTGACCAAGTCCAAGTGAATGGAGATAAACAATGATCCAAAGATGTCACACATGCATAAAGGATCTACTAGAGTACTCCTCTAGCATAAAAGCTATCGACATTTTGACAACATCTCCTCTATAAAATGGATTGTGAACCAAATAAACCATGTGGGAATCACCATCCACATATGCCAAGAATCACACTGGCAAATAAGAGATCACATCAATGACCATATGCTAAATTAATAGCCAATCAAGGTGACAAATGGATGTGCAACTGAGGCTCCAATCTGGACCATGTACCTGCAAAGAAAACAAAAGATACAAGTACCAACCAAGATCCAAAATCAACTCTCATAAAATTATGTGCAACCAACAAGTAAATCCATAACCAAGTGGCATAAGCAAAATATAAACCACAATGCCACTATACATCCGTGATCGAACTTATGATGACATAAACCTCAAAAAAGAAGGTATACCACAATGTCATCTCACATGCCAAACACGTGACAAGATCTTGCTTTACTCTCATATGGAGGAGGTACCACAGCGATCATACATGGATAATGCCATCAAGCTCCAAAGGTAAGGGCTTGCACACCAAAAAAATTCTCTCAAAGAAGTTCCAAAGCAAATTGCACCTCCAAAAGCAACTAGAGTTGTTATAGTGAAAATATGTTGCTCTGTGTTTTACTATTTTAAAGATGATAACCTCCGAGTTTGAAGTTTCTCTCTTCAGGAAAATTGAAGAACTCTTTCTTGGCTACACAACAATATAAAGAACGCCTCAATCCGAGGTTTCTAACTCAAGATATGCACAAAACAAGCATTAGCTATCAATTTCACCTTCACTTGTAACACTATTGCTCTATATTCTGTAATTTTGGTGACCATGCCCCTGAACTTGGAAATGAATTCTGGTAAAAAGTTGTAGCTATCTTTTCAAGCTATGCACAACAAGTTGAATTGCCTGAATCCGACTTGTAAAACTCAAGTTATGACCAAAAAACTGACCAGCTGTCCAAGTGAATGTAGATTTGTCTTCTACATCAGTCTAAATTTTTTGAATTTTCGGCATTGTAGCGCTCTGAACCAGGTTTAGTACTGTTCTACAAAGTTATAGCTCTTTGTCTCAGCTATGCACAAAACTTTAAAACGCATCAATCGAAGCTTTGTAACTCGAGTTATGACCAAAATACCAAACAGCTGTTGAGAGGTGCCTCACCTCTTGTGACCTAAGCTTCCATTGAAGCTTCTTGCACAGAAGCCTTCAACATGCTCTGATACCAATGAAGGGCTTTGGTGTACAGAACAAGAGGAGCAAGGAGGAGATGGAGGGAGAGAGAGAAGAGAAGCGACATGCACAAATTGTTATGTTTACAAACTTGTAAACATCAAAGTACACAATGAAAGTGATGAGACCTCCCAAGATCTTCAAAAGATCAAACAAATATTTCCAAACTTCAGAAATCAAACTTTCCTCCAAACTTTCAAGAAAACAGAAATGGGTGACTGTAGCAAAATAACCACCAAAAACTCACTGAGCAAAATTTCTCAAAACTAATCATATATTCTGAAAGTAGAATCTAAGTAGCATGTCTAGAAACAAAAAATGTCAAAAAAGGTGGAGTATAGCTCCCAAACAAATAGCTTGAAGTCAAGGTATGCGGAGGCCTGCAATAGCAAGGTATGACTAACTCGAATTGAAAATTGATGTATAGTAACACAAAAACTCAAAGATCTATAGAAAATTTTGATATAGATAGAAAGTATGAGAGCTAAGGAAACTTCTCCAAGTGAAATCACTCAAAAAAACCTCATAACGATTGAGATATGAAATTTTGACAACCTACACTAAGAGAACCACTCTTTTTATTGAGAGGTTGTCAACAGAAGCACCTTCCTTGTCTCAAAATAGACAGCTCTCCTTTCCTTCTTACTTTTATCTACTTTTATCTACTTTTACTCTAAATTTGGAGATGTGAGTGCCTCCACATGTTATTTATCATAAATAATAAACTCCATAAGCCTACAAAATAATACTTTAGAGCTTGTTCTTATGTAACATTGCCCCCCTCAAGCTCTAAATCCAAAGCTTTGACTCCAAATAGAACTTTGATTCGCTTGAGCTTCTGGGCATCCACTGCTTTTGTGAGTATGTCTGCTAATTGATCTTTAGTTCCAACATGTTGAATATCAATATCTTCATTCACCACCTTCTCTCGAATATATTGATAGTGCACTTCAATGTGTTTTGTTCTTGCATGGTACATAGGGTTAGACGCGAGCTGTAATGAACTTACATTGTCTCCAAAGAGTAGTGGACGTGCTGTGGATAGATTCATATCTTCATAAAGCTTCAAATACCACATAATCTCACATGTTGCATTTGTAAGCCTTCTATATTCAGCTTCTGTGCTTGAAAATGCTACTATAGGCTGTTTTTTAGAACTCCATGAGACTAAATTATTACGTGCAAATATTAGATATCAGCCTGTACTCCTTCTGTCATCCTTATTTCTAGCCCAATCTGCATCACTATATGCTTTCAAATCCATACCTTCATGATATTTATAGCCCAAACCTTCATTTAATGTACCCTTCAAATCACTTAAGACCCTTTTAGTTGCTTGCATATGTACATTGGTGGGTTTGTTCATGAATTAAGACAATGTACTTAACCTAAATGTAATATCCGGCCTTGTTAAAGTTGCATATATAAGAGAACCAATCAAAGACCTGTAGATAAGTGGATCTTCTAAAGGTTCACCATCTTCAGCACTGTGCTTCACATTGGGTTCCATCAGATTACTGATACTCTTGCAATGCTCCATGCCATATTTCTTTAACAAATCTGAAATATACTTCCTTTGTAGAAGATATACACCATCATCCTTCTTCATAACTTCGATTCCAAGAATGTATGTCAGTTCTCCTAAATCTAAAATTTTAAATTCAGATCCAAACTTTGCTTTGATCTTGGCTATCTCACCTTCATTGTTTCCTATTATTATCAAGTCATCCACATAAATTGAGATATAAACAATCAATGATCCTTCAACCTTAACATGCAAAGAAGTATCTGCATTTGAACACCTGTATCTTTGCTTTTCAAGAAACTTTACCAATCTAAAATTCCAAGCCCTTGGAGCCTGCTTAAGACCATACAATGCTTTCAAGAGTTTACATACATGCGTAGGCTTCTTGGCATCTTCATAACCTGCTGATTGCTCCATGTACACATCTTCTTTTAAATCACCATTGAGAAATGCATTTTTTATATCTAATTGATAAAGATTCCATACCTTGCTTGCAGCAACACTTATTAATGTCCTTATTGTTGATATCTTGACAACAGGAGAAAATGTCTCCTCATAATCGATGCCATAACTCTATGCATAACCTTTACAAACAAGCCTTGCTTTATATCCACTTACTGGACCATCACTGTTTCTCTTTATTCTATATACCCATTTGTTACTGATTACCTTCATGTTAAGTTGCCTTGGAACTAAACTCCATGTATTTCTCATACAAATCTATCATTTCTTCATCCATTGCTTTAACCCATTTCTTTACCTTTGATGCTTCTTTAAAAGTTGTTGGTTCCTGCTCCTCAAGAAGTTTTGCCATATAAGCTTCATGAGAAAATCTTTGTGGTTGCCTTCTTTCTCTTACTGGATACCTTGATTGGCGTCTTGTCCTACCATGTTTTTCTTGCCTTCGAGTTTGAGTTCTTCTTGACATAGAACCTTCAATTTTTTCTTTCTATGACTCAATTTCCTTTGAAATCAAATCGAGAATTTTCTTCAACTTTTGATTGGGGGAGTTATCTCTTCATGTGTAATTTGACTTTCTAGTGAGCTTGGAGAACTTGGCTCTTCTTCAGGACTTCTTGTAGTTTCTTCTTCATCTACCTACACTTCATGTTTATACCAAGATTTAACTTCATGAAAAATAACATCTCTCGAGACAATTACATCTCCCGTATCTGCGTTCACACATCTATATCCTGGTTGCCCTTCTTCCATACCAATAAAAACCATTTTTTATGACCCTGGATCCAACTTTGACCTTAACTGTTGTGGAACATGAACAAAACATATGCTTCCAAAAATTCTACAATTAGAAATATCTGGTGTTGATCCATAAAACAACTCATAAGGTGCTTTTTGTACATGACTTTGAGTAGGTGGTAACATGTTCATCACATAAACTACAATATTGCATGCTTCAGCCCAAAAAGTAAGTGGTAAGTCCTTTTCATTTAACATGCACCTACCCATCTCCAAGATAGATCTGTTTCTTCTTTCGACACCATTTTGTTGAGGTGTGTATCTGTTTGTAGTCTCCTTTTTAATTCCTTCTTCCTCCAAAAATGCAAGAAACTGACTAGAAAAATATTCACCTCCTCCATCTGATCTCAACCTTCTTATGCTTCGACCTGTTTGCTTTTCAACCAATGATTTAAACTTCTTGAACATATCAAACACTTCATATTTGTATTTCATAAAATAAATGAATGTAAACTTTGAGAAGTCATCAATAAATGTTACAAAGTACTTGCTACCTGCCATGGACTCTTCTTGAGATGGATCCCATACGCCTCACAAACAAAATCCAAATCTTGCTTACGTAGTTGTGGCAAATCTTCAACCAATGATTTCTTTGGAATATCCTTTAACCTGCCAACACTGATGTGTCCTAATCTTTTATGCTATAAATCCAATTGACTTACTTGAATCCCATTAACCATTGTATAACCTGCATAATCTGGAACTTCAACTTCATAAGTATATAATTTATTTACCTTTTCTCCTTCTATAACAAAATTCCCATCCTTCTTTTGATAAGCCTACGACTGATTATTGTCAAAATCGACCTTCACTCCATTGTCCTCCATCTGTCCAACTGAAATCAAATTTCTTGTAATAGTAGGAAAAAACAAAACATCTCTAATAGTTACATGTTCATTAAGTGGACAATCACCAATGTAAACTACTTCATGCTCAGTACTATCTCCTGTAGCAACTGTGACTCTTGAATCTAGCTTGTGTAAGTTCAAAAACATGTTCATGTTATGACTCATGTGGTTTGAGCAACCACTATCTACATACCAAGTTTTGTTGTTTACCTTCCTCTTATGTGTCTCTGTATGCATAGCCATAAGAATGTTTTCATTCTGTGTTTGAGCCTCCTCTTGCACTATGTTGTTGTTTTCATGCATGTGATCCTGGCGTCTTCCTCTTTGTCATCCTCTAAAACCACCTCTTCTATTTGGATTGGAGAAGCAATCCCTAGCATAATGACCAACTTTACCACAATAATGGCAAGTAAAGTTACCTAGCTTGTTGATTTGGTTGAGTCTGTTGACTTTGTTGTGTTGTTCTTCCTCCTCTAGTAGCATTAAAGCTTCCTCTTCCTCTTGCATTGTTGTTGAATCTTCCTCCTCATCTCTAATTTGCTCTACCTCTTGATCTATTTGATGAAGTATAAAGAGCTTGTCCTTGACTACCTCTTTGTGAATGATAAGAGTTGCCACCTTCTATGTTGATTTCTTCAGTCATCATGAGTGTTTGTAAATCTTCAAAGGATGGCAGATTCTCTCGAGTCATGATAGATGTAATGAAAGACTTCCATCTTTCATCTTCTCTCAAGCCATTTAACAGGCTATTAAACTTTATATCCTCATTAGGAGATGCACTAATAGAGGCTAATGCTTCAATAAGAGATTTTACCTCAAGAATATAATCATTAACTGATTGTCGTGGCTTCTTTTTTACTCTTATCAACTCATCAATAAGTTGTGTTTGCCTTGCTCTTTTGGTAGTTGCAAATAACCTTTCTAGAGACCCCAGAGCCTCTCTACTAGTATTCAAACCTCTTATATGCCCAAGCATAGTATTCAACGCTATTTGTGATATAATAAACAAAACTCTTCGATCTCTTTCGATCCATTCTTGCTCTCTTGCTCGATCCGCTTGTGTAGGAGCTTCTAGTCATACCGACTTCACTTCTGTACCTGTTATCAATCCCCAAAGATCTTTAGACATGAGATAAGACTCCATTCTAAATTTCCACTTGGGATAATTTCTCCCATCTGATAACTTCTCAATCGATGCACTCAAATCTGCCATGTTGAATTGTTGTAAACAAAGAAGATAATTCAATAAGTTGTATGAAAGATTTGATGAAAAAACAAAAGCTCTGATACCACAACGTTATGTTTACAAACTTGTAAACATCAAGACACAAAAAAAGTGATGAGACCTCCCAAGGTCTTCAAAAGATCAAACAAATATTTCCAAACTTCAGAAATCAAACTTTCCTCCAAACTTTCAAGAAAACAGAAATGGGTGACTGTAGCAAAATAACCACCAAAAACTCTCTGAGCAGAATTTGTCAAAATTAATCATGTATTTTGAAAGTAGACTATGAGTAGCATGCTCTATTAGACAAAAAACGAAAAAACCTGGAGTATGGCTCCCAAACGAATAGCTTGAAGTCAAGGTATGCAGAGGCATGCAACAGCAAGATATGACTAACTCTCTGAATTGAAAACTGATGTACAACAGCAAGAAAACTTAAAGATCTATGGAAAATTTTGAGATACATAGAAAGTATTAGAGATAAGGAAACTCCTGCAAGTGAAGTCACTCAAAAAACTTCATAACGACTGAGATATGAAAGTTTGAAGAGAGGTATGTCTTTGATGGGACACCGGATAGACACAAGAAAGAAGATCTACAAAAACACCTACTTGCGTAGGGTTTTCTCATTAAAAACTGTAGAAAAATTGATCTATTTATATAGTACAAGTTGTAAGCTTTGCAACACAACAAGAATCACTCAATTTGGCCACCTACACTAAGAGAACCACTCTTTTTATTGAGAGGTTGTCAACAAAAGCACCTTCCTTGTCTAAAAATAGACACCTCTCCTTTCCTTCTTACTTTTATCTACTTTTACTCTAAATTTGAAAATGTGAGTGCCTCCACATGTTATTTATCATAAATAATAATCTCCATAAGCCTAAAAAATAATACTTTAGAGTTTGTTCTTATGTAACACAAATGCGTGGGAGCCTCAAAACCCACAATATAATGATCTCTTTTGAGGCAATGCTCTATATATGATGTATATATAGAGCATAGATCTATTCAACTTTGGGTCTCAAACCCTAAGTGAGCTTGAAGTGTGGCATAAGATACTTGCTCATGTGATTGAAAGAACCTTGAAGGATATATACAAGGATCAAAGTGTTCTAGGGCTACCAAACATATCAAAACAACACATGATCAATAGATCTGATGCATGTCAGATTAAGAAGACACACAGACAACCATTCAACCACAAAGGCTACATCCACAACAACCTTTTGGACTTAGTAAACATTGATGTGTGGGGACCAAGTGGAGAACTTTCATTGGCAGGACTAAGGTATTATGTCTCTTTTTTTATGACCATAGTAGATGGACTATTGTGTACTTTATCAAAAGTAAGAATGAAGTGTTCGATTGCTTCAAAAAGTATCTAGCACATGTGGAGAACCATCTAGGTAGATCACACAAGAAGCTCACGTCTGATGGAGGGGGAGAATACTTCTCCAAGGAATGGGATGAGTTCTTGCAAGATAAAGGTATCAAGAGGTGACTACTAGGTACTCTTCTCAACTAAATGGGATTGCAAAAAGAAGAAACAAGACATTGGTTGTGTCAGCCAGAACAATGCTTGAAGAAAAGAGGTTCCTTGGACATTGCAAGATGTTTGGTTGTTTAGCTTATATTAATGTACCATCACAAATAAGAGGTAAGCTAGATGAAAGGGCAACAAATACAATGTTTATTGGGTATGACTCAATCCAGATGGGTTACATGTTGTACAATCCTTCAACCAAGCAATTCACTACAAGTAGGGATGTTGTGTTTGAAGAACATAGGTCTTGCTATGATGAAGACAAAGAAAAGATCACTCTACCATATGATCTTAATTCCAATTCTCATCAACTAGGAAGTGAGCATGATACACAAGTCCAAGATCCAAGAAGTGATACAAATGATGACCAAGATGAAAGGGAAAAGGATTACAAACTATGGAAGTCAAGAGGCAAAGCAAAGATTCAATAGTGTGTGTTGGTGTGTGAAACACCACAAGAACTAAACTAATGTGGTATTAGAAGACCTCCATAACCATCATTAGCTTAGCAATACTCACATTGTAAGTCTTCATCTCTAAACTTAGTGAAAATCCAAATTTCACTTCACAGAAATCTGCGCCTTTTCTTCAATCCTTCAATCTGACCTGTATTAGCTTAATCTTTGCCAAATCTTTTGATTACTTGCTAAGAGAAGTTCTTGCTAGTGTTAAGCAACACATAACAAACAAAACTTTCAAGCAATAACTTCACAATCCTCTGATTTTGTACCAATCTTTACACTGTCTGAAAACTGAAAATTTACTTCATCGATTTGACATACCTCCATTCTTAAACTGATTTCTCTGAGTACGCGTCCCGTTTCTCAAGGATCTTTTGACCAAATGTAGTTGAGGATAATAGCTTTCAAACGAGCTATCACTTACCAAAAACTTTACACCATGCTTCGAGATCTGACCTTAAGAAGATCAGTCAAATGTGCGCCAGAAAAGTCGTAACTGTCAACTAACTTTCATAGTCATATGAAATGACTTGAGACTCAATGTACAATAGGAATTAGACACAATGCTTCTACACAAACATGTGTTGATTATCAGAGAAGGTGTGTACAAAATGGCTTGGCCTAATTTTGCTCACAGCCATGGAAAACTCTCTCAGACTCAGAAGTTTTCTCTCACCATCTCTCTCAGAAATTACACGACTTTTCTCTACTCACTCAAACTACAAAATTGAGTTCTCTCTTACATGTTTCTGACTCAAATTAACTTATATACCTATGGTTTACATACATCTAGACTTGAACTCGTAAGTTCTAAAGATCAATTACAAATCTAGACTCTAATTTTGCACTAATTTACAATAGTGAAATTGTCCCTTCACTTAGGCTTGATTTTCTGTAGGTCTTTTCTTCACTTCTTCTTTCCTCCATCATATGTCTCCATATGTCTTCATATATGCATGCCTAATTAGTGAGTGAAGCCCCAACAGCTCCCCCTCAATCACTAATTAGCATAATTTGACTTCTTCACATAGTCTCCTTCTCTTTTATTCCTGCCATCTCCTTGAACTTACTTGTCTTTACTCCATCCAAGCTTTTTGTCATAATATCTGCAATCTGATCTTTTGTGGAAGTATACACCACTTCAATCTCTTTCTCCATTACCTTTTCTCTAAGAAAATGGTACTGTATCTCTATGTGCTTTGTCCTTGCATGAAACACAGGATTTGCTGCAAGATATAATGAACTCATGTTATCTCCATGAATGATGGGTATACCTTGATCAATTCCCAAGCTTTTGAATAATGTCTGCATCCATATGACTTCCTTTGCTGCTTCTACAAGTCCTTTGTATTCAGCTTCAGTTGATGATAAGGCCACTGTGTGTTGTTTCTTTGAACACCAACTCACAAGCTTATCTCCAATGTATATCATGTAGCCATGTGTAGACCTTCTGTCATCTTGACTTCCTGCCCAATCTGAATCACTATAGGCTCTCAATCTTATATCTGATGTAAAAGGATAATACAATCCTTCTTTCAAAGTTCCTTTGATATATCTAAGAACTCTTTGACCTGCAATCCAATGTGGATCCTTTGGACAATGCATGAATTGGGAAAGGACACCAACTGCATAACTAAGATCAGGCCTTGTTAGAGTTGCATAAATCAAACTTCCAACTAGAGATTGATACTTCCTCATGTCTTTGAACTCTGCACCATCATATCTACTAAGTTTGTGATTGACTTCTAATGGTGTAGATGCCTCTCTGCAATTCTCCATGTTAAACTTCTTTAGAAGATTCAAGAGATACCTTTCTTGTGATACATAAATGCCATGCTCTGCATAAGTGATTTCCATTCCAAGAAAATATGATAATTTTCCTAGATCACTTATCTTGAATTCTCTTTCAAGTAACTTCTTCACCTCCTTGATTCCTTCATTTGAGGTACCTGTAATTATAATGTCATCTACATATATACAAATGTAGATCATACCTTCATCTGTTCTTTTGATAAGTAAGCTTGCATCTGCCTTTGAACTTTGATATCCAAGGTCATTAAGATACTTTACAAGTCTATAATTCCAAGCTCTTGGAGCTTGCTTCAAACCATAAAGGGCTCTTCTCAACCTGCAAACATAATTTGGAAACTTATGATCTGCAAACCCTTGAGGTTGCTCCATGTAAACCTCATCTGATATATCCATTCAAAAATGCATTCTTAATGTCCAATTGACTCAATGTCCATCCTTTTGATGCTGCAATGGCAATGATTGTCCTTATGGTTGACATCTTTGCCACAGGACTGAATGTCTCATCATAATCTATGCCAAATGTTTGAGCATAGCCTTTAACCACCAATCTAGCTTTGTATCTGGCTATAGTTCCATCTGCATGCTTCTTAACTTTGTAAACCCATTTATTTCCAATCACTTTCTTACCATTAGGTTTTGGGACAAGTTCCCAAGTTTTGTTCTCTTCAAGAGCATCAAACTCTTCCTTCATTGCTACTTCCCAATGTCTCTTACCCTTTGCTTCATCATAGCTTTGAGGTTCTTCATCTTCCTTAACCATGTAAGCATAGTTTTTCTGAGTCAAGTAAGAAGTGTCATATGAATACCTTGTAGGTTGCTTCCTCATTCTGGTTGACCTTCTTGGTTCACACTCTTCATGCATATCTGGATGTACTTCTTCATCAAATATTGGTCCATCTTCATTCCTTCTATATGATCCAACTCTTGATGTGCTTGCTTGCATATGTTCTTCATCTCCATCTATCTGCATATGTGATTTACCTCTTGCACTCCTTCTTATCTCTTCTTCAAATGTTTCAAGATCACATTCTTTATCTGCATACCAACTCTTCTGTTCATCAAAAGTCACATCTCTGGAAACAATAAAATGTTTAGTTAAAGGACTCCATAGTCTATAACCCATTTGTTTTTCATCATACCCAATAAACACATATTTTTCTGCCTTTGGTTCAAGCTTATGTCTGAGTTGTGATGGCACATAAGCATAGGCAATTGACCCAAACACTTTACAATGATCAAGTGTTGGTTTCTTACCCCACCAAGCTTCATAAGGGGTCATACCATTCAAAGCTCCACATGGTAACCTATTCACAAGGTATGTGGCTGTATTTACAGCCTCAGCCCAAAGATAATTAGGGCAATTCTTTTCTTTTAACATTGCTCTTGCAAATTCAACCAATGTTCTATTCCTCCTTTCTGCCACCCCATTATGTTGAGGTGTATACCTGCAAGTTATCTCTCTCTTGATACCTGCATTCCAAAGATAGTCATTAAACTCTTGGGAGAAGTATTCTCCCCCTCCATCAGACCTTAGCCTCTTGAGTTTGTGACCTGTAACTCTTTCTGCATAAGCATGAAAATGTTTGAAGGCTCCAAAGACTTCTGATCTTTCCTTTAGAACATAAAGGGTTATCCACCTTGTAGCATCATCAATAAACAAAACATAATACCTAGATCCATTTATTGAACCTTCTTTTGTTGGTCCCCATACATCTGTATGTATGAGTTCAAGCAAACCATCATGCTTGAAACCTTTCTTCTGAAATGGTTGTCTATGAGCTTTTCCCATCTGACAAGCTTCACACTTGTATATCATATGTTGATTCTTCACATTTGGTAGTCCCAATACAGATTGATTTTCCACCATAGTTTTGATTCCTCTTTCATTGAAATGTCCCAATCTTTTATGCCAAAGATCTAACTCTGTAATTACTTCATCACCATGTGTGATTAGGGCTTGACCAACATTTCCTTGCACTTTGAGAGTAAAAAGTCTACCTTCCTTCTTACCACAAACAATGGGTTTGTATGCATCCTCTGGATCTTCAACAAATACCCCTTCATTTGTAAATCTTACTTGAAAACCTTTTTCCACTATTTGTCCAACACTAATCAAATTCTTTGGTATTGTTGGAACATACAAAACATTTGTTAATAAATCAGCTCCACTCCTGCACTTCACTTTTCCAATTGAATGCACATTATGTTTTGTATTGTCACCTGTTTGTACTGTATGACTTGAATTTCCTTCTTCCAATTCTGACAATAATTCTATATTACCTGATAAATGATTTGAACAACCAGAGTCAATATAGAATACCTTGAGATCCTCCTTCTCTGATGAACTAATTGAATTCATCATCAATGTTGTATGGTTGTCATTCTGTGTATCATTTGCATAATTGTAATATGTGGTGTTATATGATTGATTCTGATTCCAATTTCTTCCACCACCTCTTCCATAGTTTCCTCTTGAATTATGTCTTCCTCTTTGAAATTGATTCTGAAACCTTCCACCTCTTCCTCTGCCATTGTTGTTCTGATTTTGGCTTGCTCCTTGTTGATTGTGCCAACAATCATATGCTAGATGATTGCTCAATCCACAAATCCAACATGTCTTCTTGTTATTGTTCTGATTACCTCTACCTCTTCCATTACCTCGACCTTTGCCTCTGCCAAAACCTCTTCCTCTTGCATAATTTGCTTGAGTTGTTGACTCTTCTTCATCCTTTGCTTTGCCTTTATCTCCTTTCTTTTTGTTCTTCACATACATTGCAGAACTTTGACCTTTGTCTCCATCTGACTTTAAGTCTTGCTCAAATGTAAGCATCAATCCAAGTAATTGATTCAATTCTGGCACATAATGGTTTAATGAGAGTTCTGTTGAAAGTACAAAAGGCTTCCACCTTTCATCACCTCTTAATCCTGCAAGTAATTGAGCTATCAACCTATGATCTTCAATATCCTCATCAATAGATCCAAGGCTATCTGCCAAGTCTTTCATCTTAGTGACATAATCACTAATGTTCTGATTTTGCTTCTTCTTGAATGTGGTGAACTCTGACCATAAGCTAGCTTTCCTAGCTTTAGTGGTGTTTTGGAAGTGATCTTCCAAAGCATTCCAAATATCTTCAGCTGTTTCTAAACCTCTGATGTGTGGCAATAAATGATCTGTAATAGTGTTGTATATATAAGCTCTTGCACTTGCATCTCTCTTCTGCCATAACTTCAAAGCTTCTAGCTCTTCCTTCCTTGGATGACTTTCATCTTCAAATTTAGGCTTCTCCTCTTCACCTGTCACATATACCATTAAGTCCTTACTCATAAGTAAGGCTTCCATCCTCATTACCCAAGCAGGATAGTTATCTCTGTCCAATTTGTCAATGGACAC
Organism: Ceratopteris richardii; assembly: GCA_020310875.1. Lineage (NCBI taxonomy): Eukaryota > Viridiplantae > Streptophyta > Polypodiopsida > Polypodiales > Pteridaceae > Ceratopteris > Ceratopteris richardii. The sequence goes on from CM035407.1 coordinate 156,563,238, forward strand.
ATGATCTGCCATGGTATCCTTGCTTCTGCTTCAACCTGTAAGTGTAAGGTTAAAGAATGATACCTTTTGTAGACCTTTACTCTTGGGAGCAACTTCGAAATACTCTTCTGATGACTTTGGTTGTTGAACACCTCAGCTTCCTCCTTCTTTGATAAAGAACTCTTCAAATCTTCTTGTATCTGCACTCCTTTTATTCTCGAGGACCTTATCTGCTCTGATACCACTTGTTGGTGTGTGAAACACCACAAGAACTAAACTAATGTGGTATTAGAAGACCTCCATAACCATCATTAGCTTAGCAATACTCACATTGTAAGTCTTCATCTCTAAACTTAGTGAAAATCCAAATTTCACTTCACAGAAATCTGCGCCTTTTCTTCAATCCTTCAATCTGACCTGTATTAGCTTAATCTTTGCCAAATCTTTTGATTACTTGCTAAGAGAAGTTCTTGCTAGTGTTAAGCAACACATAACAAACAAAACTTTCAAGCAATAACTTCACAATCCTCTGATTTTGTACCAATCTTTACACTATGTCTGAAAACTGAAAATTTACTTCATCGATTTGACATACCTCCATTCTTAAACTGATTTCTCTGAGTACGCGTCCCGTTTCTCAAGGATCTTTTGACCAAATGTAGTTGAGGATAATAGCTTTCAAACGAGCTATCACTTACCAAAAACTTTACACCATGCTTCGAGATCTGACCTTAAGAAGATCAGTCAAATGTGCGCCAGAAAAGTCGTAACTGTCAACTAACTTTCATAGTCATATGAAATGACTTGAGACTCAATGTACAATAGGAATTAGACACAATGCTTCTACACAAACATGTGTTGATTATCAGAGAAGGTGTGTACAAAATGGCTTGGCCTAATTTTGCTCACAGCCATGGAAAACTCTCTCAGACTCAGAAGTTTTCTCTCACCATCTCTCTCAGAAATTACACGACTTTTCTCTACTCACTCAAACTACAAAATTGAGTTCTCTCTTACATGTTTCTGACTCAAATTAACTTATATACCTATGGTTTACATACATCTAGACTTGAACTCGTAAGTTCTAAAGATCAATTACAAATCTAGACTCTAATTTTGCACTAATTTACAATAGTGAAATTGTCCCTTCACTTAGGCTTGATTTTCTGTAGGTCTTTTCTTCACTTCTTCTTTCCTCCATCATATGTCTCCATATGTCTTCATATATGCATGCCTAATTAGTGAGTGAAGCCCCAACAGTGTGGAGAATGCTCCAAGCAAGCCCCTAGAAGATCAACAATGGAGAAGAAACAACTAGAAAGGTATGGATATGATTCCATGTTTGTTACAAAGCATTCAATCTACTTGGCAAAAGACACAATTTTAGAAGAACCCTCAACCTATGAGGAAGCAAAGGAAAACTCTAATTCAGAAAATGCCATGAAAGAAGAAATAGATGCATTCAAGGAGATGGACACTTGGGATTTGTTTCCAATGTCACCCAATCAAAAGGTAATTGGTTGTAGAAAGGTATATAAACTCAAAAGAAATTCAGATGGATCAATTTTCATGTACATGGCAAGATTAGTTGCCAAACGATGCTCACAAACTCATTATATAGACTATGAGGAAACATTCTCACCAATTGCAAATTAGATGACCACAAGCAAAACATTGATGAGTGTAGCTGCTGCAAGAAATTGGAGACTCCTCCGACTTGATGTAAAAAATGCATTTCTAAATGGTTGGATAAGTGAGTGAAAAGGTGTAAATGTCACAACCTCCAGGTTTTGTAAACCCTAATCATGCATCTTATGTTTATAAACTTAAATAAGCATTGTATGGATTGAAACAAGCTCCTAGAGCTTGGAGTTACAGGTTGGTTGCATACCTTCAAGATCAAGGGTTCAGAGCTAGCAACTGAGACCCTTCTCTATTAATCAAAAGGGATCACAATGAGGTTATATATCTATGTGTATATGTAGATGACATAATTGTGACATGTGATCATCTGAATGGCATTCATAGGATCAAGAGACACATGCAAGAGGAGCTCAAAATCAGTGATTTAGGCGAGCTCACATTCTTTCTAGGTATGCAAGTCATATACACAGATGAAGGAATGTATTTGACTCATAGGAGAACAAAATGGAGAACTCTAAATTTGCAAGTACACCTTTGGAGATGAATCATAAACTTAGTGTTTTTGAAGGTTAGAAAATTTGAAGACATTAAAGAGTATCAAAGCTTGGTAGGTAGCTTGATATATGCTATGCATACAAGGGCAAATACCTCATATAGTGTAGGATTGCTAAGCCGATTCATGCACTCACCAAGAAGACCACACATAGATGCAACTAAGAGAGTACTTAAGCACCTCAAAGGTACAATCAATGAAGGTATATTCTATCCGTACTCTTCATATTTGGATATCAAAATCTATTTAGATGTAGATTAGGAAGGAGCTAAGGATGATAAAAGAAGCAACTCTAGTTACTTAGCATTTGTAGGCTCAAAGCTAGTGTCATGGAGTTCTAAAAAGCAACCAACAATTGCTTTATCCTCAACTAAAGCAGAGTATAGAGGTTTGACCATAACAACTCGAGAGGCTATATGGTTAAAAGCATTGTATACAGAATTGGGACTTGTGAGTTCCAAACCTCAGATATTTGGAAATAATGTAAGTTCCATGCATCTAGTAGCAAACTGTTGGAGTTAGACGTCTGCGGAAGCACGCGAACAGCACAAGGAAGAAGAACAAGCTTGGAGCACAACACACAAGACTGAATGTATTACTAGAGAATGTACAAAGATAAGTAGCCCATTAGGGCAATAGGCGTATATACAAGCCGGGGGAAAAAAACCTCCTAAAGAGGGAAAAAAGTGCCCCGGCGGTCCTAGAGTGTTCACACACATCACTACCTACATATATCAACAAATCCCCCCTGGGAGTGATGCGGTGAACAAGGAGCTGGCACTCATGTATAAGGAAGTGCCGAGCTATGTGGAAATCACTCCACAAAAGGAAGTAAGCCCAAAGCTTTGCGGAAAGCTTCAAACTTCTCCCTAGGCAGAGCCTTCGTGAAAAGGTCTGCAATGTTCTCCTGCGTGGGCACATATGCCAAGCTGATCTCCCCAGTAGAGAACCTCTCCCTGACATAGTGATAATGCACCTCAATGTGCTTAGTGCGAGCATGGAACACAGGGTTCCTCGCAACTGCCAATGCGCTCTGACTGTCAGTGAAGATGGTGGTGGCAGAAGACTGGCCAACACCCAAATCAGCCATAAGGCGTCTGAGCCACACACACTCAACAGTCGCTATGAAAGCTGCCCTATACTCAGCCTCACAACTGGAAGTGGCCACAGTAGGCTGCTTCTTGCTCAACCAAGATATACATGAGCTACCAAGCATGAAGCAAAAACCACTGGTGGACACACGAGTGTCATAGCAACCAGCCCAATCTGAGTCAGAAAAAGCATGCAAATCTGGCGGAAAGTGATCCCCCCTTGGGATAAAACAACCCAAGTAGCCGAGTACCACTCAAGTAGCGAAAGATGTGCTTAACCGCTTTCCAATGCGTGACTCCTGGGCAATGCATAAACCTGCTCATCTGTGAGACAGCAAACTGAATATCTGGCCGAGTAATGCATAAGTAAATCAAGCATCCAACAGCCTGCTGATAGAGAACAGCATCAAATGCATCTCCAGCATCATGAAGACTCAATCGTAAACCTGTCTCCATAGGAGTGGCAATAGGCTTACAGTCTTCAAGGCCAAAACGCTGCAATAATGTGTCAATATATTTCGTTTGACACAAAGCCATTCCACCATCAACTTGCATAAACTGAATGCCCAAATAGTGATGCAAATGCCCCAAATCAGACATCTCAAATGAGGCATGCAAATCAGCCTTGAAATCAGCAATATGCTTCTCAAGAGGACCAGTGAGTAGCATGTCGTCTACATAGACAACAATGATCAAAAGCACATCATTAGCACGCTTAACATATAAGGTGCTTTCAGTTGGACTGTTCTCAAAACCATGTGCAATCAGATAGGCATGTATTTTCTCATACCAAGCACGTGGTGCTTGCTTTAAACCATATAACGCCTTCTTTAACCTGCACACCTGGTTTTCATGCCCTTTCTGCACAAAGCCACGGGGCTGAAAAACATACACTTCTTCATGCAAGTCACCATTCAGAAATGTTGTTTTAATGTCCAACTGATGTACATTCCAACCATGATGGGCTGCAAGTGCACAAATGCTCCGAACAGTAGTCATACGGCATGTAGGTGCAAAGGTCTCATCAAAATCAATGCCTCTTTCCTGCGCATAACCCTTTGCAACAAGCCTAGCCTTATACCTGTCAACTGTACCATCAGGTTTACGCTTCAGCTTGTATACCCACTTAGTGCCAATGGCCTTCTTGCCAGGAGGCAAGTCACATAAAGACCATGTACCATTCTTCATTATAGCATCATATTCAGATTGCATAGCAGCCATCCAATTTTTTGAATTTTGTGCTTCATCAAAAGAAACAGGCTCATTCTCATCACAGAGACTAGATGCAGCCATAGCATAGCAATCTGATGCAAAGGAGGTACTATGAGAGCCTGAACGAGTACGATATGACAAAGGTGCATCTAATTTGCTGTCACGCAAAGTCTGCACCAGCCATTTTGGCATAGTTTTTGCCTGTTCAATATCAGCTCTCTCATCAACAAGTGCATCATGTAAATCTGCATCAGAAATGGAATGGTCTGCATCATCATATGAAACCTGCAAAGGCTGCTTCTTTGCCTCTTTAGCAGCCAGTTTTGGACAGTTCTTTATAATATGATCATTTCCTTTACAGTACTTACAGAACAATTTCTGTTTTTCTGATTTCTTCTCATCTTTATCTTGGTTCTTCGATTGTGCAGCATTTGCAGATTTCTGCTTACTAGTAGAAGAGCTCCATTTTCCTTTGCCCTTCTGACTAGCCAGGAAAGCTTGATCTGCAACACGCATAATGGACCTGTTCTGCCTGGACTGATCTTCCTGCAACAGAACAGAGACTAATTCCTCAAATGACAAGGCATTCGGATTGCCTTTCATCATCAATCGAAGAGTAGAGGCAAAACTCTGATATGAATCAGGAAGGCCATTCAGAACGGTCTGCACAAGTGAGCTATCTGGTATAACCTCATCAGCAGAAATCAATTGTTCCTTCAGGTCTTTGATCTTTGTAAGAAAACTGTCCATCGAATCACCTTCATTCATGTGCTCACTCTCCAACTGTTTTCGGAGGTAAGCAACACGAGCCTCATTCCTAGCCTGGTACAAAGTGGCAAGTGTATCCCAAGCATCCTTTGCTGTTCTGCAAGAGCGAATGTGAGGAATAATGGCACGTTTGACAAACAAAGCTATCAATGCATGTGCCTGGGCATCTATGCCATCCCAACGATTCTGCTCTGCAGTAGGTGCAACAGAAACAGCAGCACGAACAGGAATCTGCGGAATATCATCTTCGACACCATCTTCATCAGCTCCAACACCTGTATTTGCAGTACCTGTCGTTACAGGTGTAACATGACGTCTTTCAACACCTTGCACAATGTTCCACAATCCTTTTGCAACCAGTACATGTCGCATCATATAAGCCCATAATGGGTAGTTGGTACCATCCAACTTATCCTCAACAGCCAACATACGGAATACATCACTGCTTTCAGCCATGGCCGGTGACTAAAATACCTTGATGCAGAAAATTGACTGTATCTCAAAAAGTTGAACAGAACTGCCCACACGAGTTCTGCTAGACCTGTAGCAGACTTCGAGACGCTTAAACTGGCGAACAGAAACTGGTATATACCTTTGGCACAAAAGGACGAAATAGCCTGCACAAGCACTGCGATAGTGCGTTCGGAGGCCGAAACGAGCTGAGTATGCTCATCAAATTTTGTGCGAATCTGAGACTGCAAACGGAGGAGTGTCGACGGTGCCCTAGAAGAAGCAACGACCTGCTCTGATACCAATTGTTGGAGTTAGACGTCTGCGGAAGCACGCGAACAGCACAAGGAAGAAGAAGAAGCTTGGAGCACAACACACAAGACTGAATGTATGACTAGAGAATGTACAAAGATAAGTAGCCCATTAGGGCAATAGGCGTATATACAAGCCGGGGGAAAAAAACCTCCTAAAGAGGGAAAAAAGTGCCCCGGCGGTCCTAGAGTGTTCACACACATCACTACTTAAATATATCAACACAAACCCTATTTTCCATGCAAGAACCAAACACATACAGGTTCATTACCACTTCATCAAGGAGAAGCTCATGGCAAAGAAGATTGACATTTCTTTTGTTAGAATGAAGACTTAAGCATACTTTAGCTTGAAGGGAGTTTTTGGAACATCAAGCTTACACTATGCTTGAGGTGGATTTGAACTAAATAAAAAATCTATCATTTGGATTATGTCAAAAAATATCCAGTGAAGAGTTTTTTTATTTATGCTCATTTATTGTAACTTTTTTAAAGGTTTACATGGGTAATTTACAATTTAAAAGCCTAGATCTTTACAAATGTAAAAGGAAAAAAGGGGAGCTAAAATTCTAAGGATTTGAGATGGTTGAGCTTGGTAATCAATCACCTAAAAGTAGATCAAATTAGATCTTCACTTTTCCTACATTATAGAAAACAACTTATCTCACCTCCATTTGAATTCAAAATCCACTTGTAGAAGTCATGGAGCACTTCAAGATTCTATATTAAGACTTCAAATCACTTGTACATTATATGGAAGCATGATACATACACTTTTGGCCATTATTGTCTTGCTCCAGCTTCATTTCTCTACGCCATCTTCTTCAACAACAATGAGGTTGTTGCTCCCTCGAAAAAGCTCTGAATTGGATGATTCAACATTCATTGGAAAGATATGAATTTCTAAGTTAAGTTTACAAATTCTCAAAGCATTTGGCTTAGTAAATTTGGAGAAATCTTAATTTAATTGTCTCGAGGTCTATCTCTGTGCAGTCCTAATTAAAAAATAGGGGGTACCTCTGCTTAGTGTCAAGTTCATTCGAGAAGCATATCTTGCTTATTACTTTTACTCTTATGCATTTTAGACACTCAACCCTATGTGTATCATTCCTCTAAAAGGAAACTTTTCAATTGTAATCATGTTGGCTGCTATGAGCATTTGAAGTTGATTGTTTCATCCAAAGATAACAAGTTTTTTGAGCTAATCAATGTCCAAACCTATTTGTTTTGTATCGAATCTTTCTCCTTGATGCTCCAAAGTACATAGTTAATTTTATTGCATTAATCGCATGCCTATAAGGCCCATTTGAGTCTCCACAAGCCCAAGGGCTGCTCTACTAGTTGGCTGGATCAAACTTCATCACTTCGTAACTCACTTTTCTAATTCCTACAAGCTTCTCCAAGTTCTCTTAGATATGGGGTTGGAACACTCCAAGAACACCATGAAAGCTCCAAATGAAAAAAAAAATGAAAGATATGATCCAAAAATCTTAAAAAATAAGTCATAGAGCTTGTTTAGAAATCAAAATGAAGTTTAAAAAACTTAGAAAAAATACAAAGTAACAGATATGAATTCCTTCATGTGAAGGACTCCTATGCCTTTATGAAAATGGAGTATGATTACATTGAACCTCTTGGATAGGTGGAGATTAAATAAGAAATTACATAAAATAGGCATAAGTTAGCATGAAGTGCCTCTTTTGGTCCATACTTCTTCCACTGACGCTTCTTTATTGCTTGGACCTTGTCAAGAGATATGTCATGCACTTATCGGACCAAATTAAAAGAGTTGATGGACATTTTCATGTCTTAAGATCTTTACTTCATGTCTTGCTTCATCTACATGTGTCAACAATGACCTTTAAATGAAAGATTATTGAAAACAAGACTATCCTCTTTCATATAGGAATACATAATCACATAGAATTTCCTCATTATCGTTGAACTTTTGGGGTTGAGGTTCCCATCACATGCATATGTTTTGTATTCTCTTGCTCACGTTATCTTTGTACTTGCAGCATAGTGGTTATCTTTCCTTCTTTCTATGAGTCTATCTCTATCTCTCTCCACCATATATGTGACGTATGTCTCCCCTCTCATCAGCCAAAAGATGAAAGACACTAGTGCATTCCATCTATTCTAGCATGCCATCCGATCCAACAATTGCCTCTACACACGTCCTAAAGAGAAGTGTATAGAGAAGTTGAGCTAGATTATAGGCTATTTGTTAACCTATGAATAACAGAAGGGAGGTCAAACGAGACGACATTCATGTTTTTCTAAGTTACATTGATTGAGGATATGCAACCATATGGGATAACAAATTTTAGAAGCATTGCTACCCCATAGAATCCATATAGTTAAACTCGACTAGGTATCACATGCCATTTTCGATGGACCCCAAAAAGCTAGATAGAAATACAAGGGAAGGGGGAGTTTTTTGAGTTGTGATATTCTCCCCTCTCTCTCTCCCCTTCTTTTTATACCTTTGTCCTTGTCTATAGCACACACTATATTTGTTGCATGTATTCTTCATACTAAATCAACCCATTCTCCAAACTATGTTATGTTTTTTTCATTCTTTTGAGAGAGATCTTACATTCTCTCACGTTTTGCTTTTTAACAAACTAGTGATTGAATTTCTAAGGTTGCTTGAAATCTATGCTTTTAGGTTACCTTAGGATAGCCCCACTACACTTTCATTTTCAATTTAAGTACAACAATCAAGAACACTAATTGCCTCCCTTAGTTTTCGGGGAGAGAGAGAGAGAGAGAGAGAGTGAGAGAGAGAGAGAGAGAGAGTGAGAGAGAGAGAGAGACTTGGGAATCAATGGCCAGCTTTGGAAAATCATTAATTCCCTTAATTCATTCTTTGATTTTCCAAATGGGAGACATATCGACATAATGATAGACTATCATGTTGGTATCATGTCTACGCTAATAAATGCACTTTGTTGAAAAATACAATTGATTAGAAATGGAGACAACTAGAAATTTTAGGTAATGAAGATGACTATGATTGATGAAGCCATTTAACTTCCTCTTATTTGTATCATCTGTCCTTGGAATTCAAGCCATATTATAGTGATTATAGTGTGTGTGGGTTGGAAAACATTACCTTTGCATGATTACCAAAGGAAGTAATACCATCATCAATCATGGGACTTGTTGCTCTTTTTGTTTAATTTGGCCAATCATTGGTGATATGGGAGTTATGTGTCTTGTCTAAAAATAATTACATGTCCCTTTGAGTGTCTCGCCACTTCAAAATCTTTTTCCATGAGTATAACCTCTCTTTAAATTGAGAAGAATAGCATATGTTGCCATGTGGCAATCAAATTGAGGTTATCCTTTCCTTCACTCATGTAATGAAAGAAAAAGTTTACAATGAATATCTTCTAGTAAGATGAAAACAAGAGCTAGTAGTCTAATATTGACAGATAGATGAGCATGTGAGATGAATGAGAGGAACCATATTATGTGACATGGGCATGCTAGGAGAATGAGCCTTGAAAGTAATGACTTGAAGAGTCCAACTTCATCAAGTTTGGTATGTTTGGTTACCCTTTAGGTATTGAAAATAAAGAAAAGTTTCTTTTTAAACTTACTATCTTTGAAGCTTAAGTTAACAACAAATAAGCAAACTATGAATAGCTCTAGCATCTTATCTCACATGACAAATGTTAAATTCACTAGAAGGCCATCAAAGATCCTTTCCAAGTGTTTTTTTCTCAGGTATAATGAATATATGAATGTATAAATAAATAAATATTTGGTGCTGGGTTCAGGCACTAGAAGGAAACATCTTTAAAAAAAATTATATATATATATATATATATATATGCAATATAATTTGCAAATAAATAAATAGGTAAAAGATTATTTTATGCTGCATGAGCCGAGTGAGCTTCCGCCATCTGACAGAGGTGACGAGCTCCTCCACTCTCACCTGAAATCGACTATCATCGCCACAGCCAGCGGTCCTAAAGCGGTAGCGAACTGCACATTCTGAGGGGAAGAAGGGGATTATTTGCAGGAGCCAGGCAAAAAGAAGCGTGCACGGCATGAAGATGGCGGATGAGCAAGATATGAGTACGAAAGCATCACACCCGAAGAGCTGCCGAACTTCCTCCTCTTTTTGGCCTTTTCGCCTTTTTCCTGTTATGGAGGAAAACGCACGGTACTTTGTTTCTGCTTACTATCACATTTCTTGCTCAATCCATTGTTCCTGTTGGTATGTATGTCGCAATGTCCGCGTGCCTGAGAGTGCATACGTATACGTGTGTGTGTGTGTGTGTGTGTGTGAGAGAGAGAGAGAGAGAGAGAGAGAGAGAGAGAGAGAGAGAGAGAGAGAGAGAGAGAGAGAGAGAGAGAGAGAGAGAGAGAGAGAGAGAGAGAGAGAGAGAGAGAGAGAGAGAGAGAGAGAGAGAGAGAGAGAGAGAGAGTTACAAAAGGAGAAGGTTCTCCTTTAAATTAAGTGTAACGCTCTCTCGAGGGCAGGATCCCGCATATTTTTGAGGCTGAAATCTTATGCACAGTCTTTGTATAATCCTGTAGTTCGTTTTCAAACAGTATTTGCCAGATATTTTGTTCAGTATTTTCCTACCATATATTATATAGATAGAATGAGAAGAAGTTGCTGACAAAGAGAACAACGCTGTTCAGCACGATGCTGCTGAGGGACTGATACGCTCATTCCCAGCTTGAGCCAGCTATTCTCTAAATCAGTCTCTTATATGAATCAGTAAGCAGCAAAGGCGATATTCGTCATTGTGATTTGGGTTGTATGTTTATCACTACACCTTAAGACCTGAGTTGTAGTTTACGATATGCACCCTGCAAACGGTAAGACGCTGTAAGCTTTATCTATTCTTCTTGAACATATAAAATGGTCAAGTTCGAGAAGGTATTGGAAAGGGAATCAGTGCTAGAATGGCAGGAGGCATATGTAAACTACAAGCAATTAAAGCAGGACTTGAAACTGGTACGGGAATCGTTCGAAGATCGCCAAAATACAAAGCCAGTGCTCCATCCCAAGATATTTCAAGAACATTTATTGAGGTCGTTTGCAAGTCCCTTGGTGGACTTTCGTAAACTGAAACATACTCGTTGGTCTCTCTGGTCACAGGGTGGGATAAATATGGTATGTCAATGCCTCCATGCTTCTAAGGAATAATCAAAGGCTGAACTTTCATCAATTACATGTTTACACATACAGAAACTGTGTGGCGATAGTTGCTCAACTGGCATAGAGGTCGACTGAGTTGACGGTTCCATTTCATGTAGCGTCATATATCTGCCTCTGTAACATACATTTTACTATCAATAGCTGAGCATTTCATGAAATGGTTTAAGCTCGGTAATACTGTGACCGAATCGAACAATTTACTTCACATAGCCTAGTGTCCGTGAGAATTTGTAACACGCATTATTACATTTGTCAGAGCTATTGCCCTTCATCGTATGGGAACTAATCATTAATAATGATTAAAAGCTACTTTAATATTTAGTGTCTTTGTTGTATGATCGCATAGAAGATAGTGTTCTGGTCCTCGCTCACCTTGCTTTCATCCTCTTCAAGTTTTCACTAAGATGATATATGCATGCGGTTCTCTCTCTCTCTCTCTCTCTGTCTCTCTCTCTCTCTCTCTCTGTGACTCATCCACCTGCCCACCCCACCCAGAACCCACCAAAGCAGGCATCCACCCACACATTCACGTCACAGCATCATGTGTACCTCCGATGTTTCATTCTCCTGAGTATCAGAAGTGCACACAAGTACACATGCAGACACATGCACGTGCATGCTTCCATGCATGCATATTTGCACAGGTGCTCGGACATGCTCACCTTTGGCTACATCCATCTTCTGTTGTAGCATTCTGCATGATTCATACCAGAATATCTTTGTTTTCTATTATGTTTGATAAGTTTGTTCTTGTTCAAACAGATAATACACCAGAGAAGATCTGATAAATTTGTTGATGCGGAGGATGTGTTTGAGACTGAAATTTTGGGTACAGATTTCAGAAGTGATGTACAAAAGTCATTCTTTGAACGATTAGATATGGAACTGAACAAAGTGAACAAGTTCTATAGGTTTAAAGAGCAAGAGTACTTGAATTGGGAAAGCCAGCTTCAAAGGCAGATAAATCTATTGAATGATAAAAGAAGGGGTTTACCATATGCGCAAGGTGCTTCAGCAGAAAGTAAGTGCCATATCGTCTAGATCATGTTTTACAAGGTAATGTAACAGATAAAACCCCTTTTTTTTTCTGGTGTGATAACGAGTTGGCTTGTTTGTGTACTCAGATCAAAGCTCGAACTTTGAACAAGGAAGAGATATGATGGGAAAATCTGAGATTCATCAGTCTTGGAAACTTTTAAGGGGATCTTTTACCGAGCTTTATCGATATCTCAAACTTTTGAAAGATTACTGGTATGCTTATTAAATATGATGGAAGGATGTTGGGCTTTATGGCCCAACATTCTTCATTATCGGTATATTTATGTTGTATGTTATGCTTTCCATGGTTAATGGGTCTCTGAGGCCTATAAATCATTTTCTCTGCTATTTACTGAGTTGTTGCATCTTTATGTGCCCCACTCTGTTCAGTGCATTGAATCTAGTGGCATTCGGAAAAATTCTCAAAAAACATGATAAGGTAAAGAATACTTTGCAGAATGATTGTATTGTGAGCTTTTAATTGCAAATACTGTCCTCAAAATGATTAATAAGGTCATCTTTTTTACAGATTACTGGGCAGAACGTTTCAGAAGTTTACCTTAGAGCTGTTGAATGCTCATACTTCGTGAGTTCAGACAAGGTGAGACCCTCACAAAATATAGAATCATCTACCAATTCAGTTTTAGGCTTGCTATATGCAAGTAGAATCGCCTGTTTTTTTCTGCCTGGATTTGATATGTAAGTCTTTGTCTGATGTTTGTTGATTGATTTTTTGCAAGTGACTATGTAGAAGTGGACATATATTTTAATTCTTACTGTTGAAAATTTGAAAGGATGATCTAATTTCATTAGGCATACCAGTAAGTTGATACTTCTGTTAATCTAAGTGGCAGCACTATTTTTAGATTACTATGTTGCTGTGTGAGATCAAGATAAGTTTTATTTGTGGTCCAATTGACTAGAGAAAGACAATAGAGGCTGAAAGTAGCTTATATGTTATTCAAGATAGGTTTAAGAAGGCAAGTGGCTGTAACAGTGATCCAGCTTCCTGTAAGGTCCATCTATTCTTTAGTAACAACATGTTATGCAGGGAAGCTGATAGAAGAAAAAATTATAGAGTGGATGATCAGGATGCTTTCATCCTGGACCCCTTCATACTCTATAGGAATATGGTGGTTAAATGGTTCATTAGTTTCCAGTGCAGCCTTAGAGGTGGATGAAGATGTTGCATCTTTGGGAACATCAAGCAAGCATTATTGGACTGCTAGAGTTTCTGGGATAACTAATTGGGCTGCTACTGTCTCATGTTTTGGGAGATTTCTATCTTTCCAATAGTGTATTGTTGCTTCAAACATTGTTTTCTATTCATATAATTGATTTATCCTTTATGATGATTCGAGATACTCAATTTAGATGAATGTTCACTCTATTGAGATCTTTTTTATCATCATTCTTCATGCTTGATGCTTTTATACCCCTTAGGCAGGTTTGATTTAAGCATAGCACTGACTGAGCCTGGAGGGTCTCATAGCCTATACTCACATGTCAATTTTATCCGTACTTAAGTTTATAATGATATTCAGAAATTTAAATTATCTGCAGTTCTTGTGAAGATTTAGGTATGAATTCACTGGAAATAAAGATATTGAGAAGTTCTGCAAAGTTCTGTTCTTTGTTTTGTTTGAGAAGTCAGTGTAGTAAAGAATAAAGGTATTGCATCTCTGATGATTTGGAGAACTGTAAAAATCATTTCGCTTTGGATCGATTGTTGAAAAACAGAAGTTGGAAATTACTGATGAATTTTTGGAGTTGCAGTTTTTATATACTGATGAATGAAAATCCACATGCAAAAACATCAGCATGTTCATTCTGATTTTCATGCAAGGAAATAAAATTGATTCCATAAAAATCTACAAGGCCAAAAATTCCTCAGTGATTTCGCACTTTTGTTCCAGATCACCAATATGTTTATTCTAATTACTGCATTGCTGATAGTGTCACAAATTCAAATTATCTTAGCTTGTGTTTGCGGATATTATCATAAATTCAAATTTTCCTAGCTTGTCTTTGCAAATAAACCTTTCGTGTTTTATGTCTGATATACAGGTCATAAAGCTCATGGAAAGGGTTGAATCCTCATTCTCAAAACACTTTACCAAGGGCAATTTGCGTGAGGCCTTTGCGTACCTCAAACCAACATGCCAAAACAAGAATGTTAGAAGAATGTATATTTTAGGTATGCATGTATCACAGAAGCAACAGAAAACTAGCTCTAAGGGAGCTTGCTGTCCCTGAATTGCAAACATGCACTGATTTTTCTAGTGAGATTGTGAAAAACTGTTATCTTGTCTGCAGGGATTTTTTCAGGGTCATCTGTAAGCCTTCTCACTATATTTGTCTTTCTGAGTACGACATTGCGCAAAAAGAACCTATCTGAAGGATCAAGCTATCCACAATTCGATTTTCTTATATTCAGGTGATGTATGATAGATTTCAATGCAATATTCAAAGATTTCTCCATTTTTGTCATAATAAGTATGGATTTGACGCGGATGTCAATTATGTATGCAGCACACTTGCTCTGCTTTTCCTCCACTTGTACATTTATGGCTTCAACGTGTTTATTTGGCAGAGGGTTCACATAAATTATGCAGTCATCCTGAAGTTTACACCTGGGAAAAGAGTGGGCTTTTGTGATATTCTTTTGTTAAGCACAGCACTCACCACTATAATGCTCGGTGGAATGGTTATGCAGCTTGTGTTTAATAGCAGCACTGCAAATACTTCTTGTCTTCCACTTACACTTATGCTGGTGAGTTTAAATTATTGCTTCCAAAAAACAGATCTAGTTTCTTTAGCACGTCTACATTATAATTTTTGCTGTGATAATGAAGTGTGCTCCCGAGTTATTAACATTATGGACCTTGGATCTTTTTTCAGGTCCTATTTTGCTTGCTTCTCATTCTTCCTCTTGACATATGCTGCAAATCTATGCGATTTGCATTTCTCCGACACTTATGGCACATTATCTGCTCTCCCTTGTATCAGGTCTTTGTGTACGCCCTGTCTCATTTGTTGTCTATTACTTTTATGAGCTTTGTAGATAGAACATGATTCAGTTGAATTGTCAGTATTTCTGTCCACCAATCGCTACTGAAATAACACATGTTTCACATACTTTGTGTACAAAATCAATGTGTTTCCCACCTGCTCAAACGTTAGGATTCTTGATACAAGATAATTTTGGATCCTCTGACAAATGAGGACTTTGCCATCTGGAAAAAAATTTTGTGGACCTTTTACCTCTGTAGCATTAAACTAATTAGTTGGATTTCTTCCTCAATTTGTAAACAGCTACTTAGTATCATGAATGTCTACCTAGTTGTGATGCTCAGAGATTCCTTTGTTTGTGAAGAGAGACAATGAGTTGCTAGGTTATCAGCTCATGAGCTTTTGAAACAGAATGTGTAAATTGTTTCCTGGGAAGCTGATCGATTAGCTGTTTGTTTTAGTTTTTGTACACATAGTCCTACAGGGTTGCAAGTTTAGGTTTGAGGACATACACATTGCACACGCAGCTGGGAAGATGAGGTTGAGAATGCAGGATAAAGAAGTACATTATGTCAGGTGTTCAAAGTAAAGAAGAAGACTGAGAACACACACACATGTACATACATGTATGAATACATATACATATGCATATACACATACATGTACGTATACATATACATATACATATACATATACATATACATATACATATACATATACATATACATATACATATACATATACATATACATATACATATACATATACATATACATATACATATACATATACATATACATATACATATACATATACATATACATATACGTACACATACACATGTACATATACATATGCATATACAAACGTACACATACACGTACATGTACACGTACACCATAGTTGTTAGCAATGTTTTAGCAATGTCTAAGGCAACACGTTGCTAATGTGTTAGCAACATAGCAACGTTTGGGCCTAGGCAAAACGTTGTGACCATTATTATTTTTTTTTAATGATTTGGCTACCTAGGCTTTCTATAGCTAATATATGATGGTATGCATCCTTTTACACATATAAATAGATCTACACACACACATATATATGAATTAAAAGTAGATATGTATATTACATGCATGCATACATAATACATATATACATACATAATACATATATACATATATACATATATACATACATACATGCATACATACATACATTAAACATACATACATACATACATACATACATACATACATACATACATACATACATACATACATACATACATGCAAGTAGATACATACATGCATATTACATACATACATCAATACACATGCATATTTGTAGTTACATACATACAAACATACATATATAGCATAATATAGGACAAACTTGGACATATATAAGTGGATTATCAAGTCTAGATGAGTCCCTACACTATTCAACATTCACAGTAATGTCAATAGTTATATCAATCATCATAGAAGAGTACCCTTTGCTTTGAAGGGCCGAGGCCAAGGATGAGGCTTTTGTCCAAGGCTCAAGCTGTGTAAGGGCATTACAAAGAGAACACGGGAAATCCAAAATATGAGTCTATCTCGAGACGATAAGGCCCATAAAAAAAAAAAATCATACATAAACATCTCTACACTTTTATAGTTTTTTATGTCTTCCTCAGACTCCATGTTTTTTCTATTGCATGTACTGGACATTTTGGACAAGACTTAAGGAAAAAATACTTTTGGGTATTTTTTGCATTACAAACAAAATGCATGCAAAGCAATGCGTTGGGAACGTAGCAATGTTGTGGTTGCGAAGTTGCGAACCGTTCGCAACATGTTGTGATGCAACGGAGACTCAAAGAAAATATAAAAACTCAAAATAATTGATCAGATCACTCATACAACATATCATCATCTGAGAGAAAGAAATTGATTCATAATAACAATTTATACAATTTTAATGAAAATAATGAAAGATATGTGTTACCGATTCATCATAGATCATAAATTTGGTTCATAATATTGAGTCAATGCTTCATCACGAGTGTAGAGGCTCCTCCAAGCATGTATGTAGAGCCTCCTCTAAGCATGTGTGTAGAGCCTTCTCCTTCTTGTCACCTTCAAGTCCTCCATGTCTTCATCTCCTTCAAACTTCAATGCTAACTTGAGCTCTTGAGATTGGATGACCTTCGATGTCTCAAGTGTGAGCTATAAACTTCCTTATATAGTTTATTAGCTTCAATGTTGGCTTTTTCCAAAAGCATATGAAGCATGCATTTGTTTGATTGTAGTTTGACAAGCATGTTTTAAAACTCCTTTGTTTATTTTTATCGATCATGCTTTTTGTTTGCTTTTGTTTTTGTTTTATTCGTGTACGTTTTTGTTTTAACGTTTTGAGTTTTGTTTACTTTTTATACTGATTTAATACTTTTGCCTCATAAAGTTTGTTTCACACTATTATAGAAATTATAGGGTTCATGTTCACATGAATAAAATAGATGGATTTTATATGGAGTGTTATCACACATATCAATTGTTATGGGCTCACACTATAATACAAATAGTAGGTTCATGGTTTATAAACACTATGGCTGTATACATGTGCACATGAGCATATAATGGGGCTCATAGACAAGAGTTTACACATTTTTCCCGCTCTTTCCAACCAATTACCAAGCTTTTGAATGTTAATTTCCTTTCTTGTCAGGATGATTGTGCTTTTAAATTGCACCCATAAATGGGTTTGGTTTCAAGGGAATGTAGATAGAAATCTCTACGACATTCGCCCCTACTAAACCTGCACATCGTCTTCGATGAGCCAATCCTGAAATCACCTTTCTGCTTCAAAGATAAACTGACATTTCATGGGAACACTGAATCTTGAAATCATCTGTCAAGTGCATGGGAAGATAAGTATTGTGCTTATGCAAGGCTATATGATGTAGCCCTATCGATTGCATACTTTGGAAATGCATGGTCAAAATGTGGTGCAAAAAATAAAGTATTTGGCATTCGATGAAGAAGTATGTGCGCTCACTTTCACATATTTCATGTTTATATACATAAGTCCTTTCCATCACTCAAAGTGCATGGGTAAAGCTCAAAACGTGCCTTGATGCAAGGTCGTGTAGTGAGACCCTATCATGCATACTTTGGAAACACATGGAAAAAGATATGGTGCAAATATTAGGGTAAAAGGCATTTGATGATGAAGCTTGTGCGCTCACTCACATACATATCAATATGCATATACATCAATCTTTACAATCACTCTGTATGCACAGGTAAATCTTAATAGGTGCCTAGATGCAAGGTCATGTAGTGAGACCCTATCATGCATACTCCGGAAATTCATTTTTTTTAAAATAATTATGGTGCAAAAGGGGTAAGAGGATGTCGATGATGAGGTATTTCAGAATTGTTGATGTCTGTTTTTAAATTGGATATCATCTCTTTATATATATATATATATATATATATATATATATATATATATATATATATATATATATATATATATATATATATATATATATATATATATATATATATATATATATATATATATATATATATACAAGTGCAAGTAGATTGTGCAGGCTAAAGAAATAAACATATGTGTATATACATTGGTTTATGCATACTCTAAGTGCAAAATAGAATCAATATGGTTCAAATAATGGAAAGTAGGAAAAGAAAACCAAAATGCATTAAACTCAACACTCAATTCTCACTCCTTAATCAAGCAAATCTCTTAAATCATTCAAACTCTATAGATTCGCTCTATCTTTACATATAGATTTGTGGAGAAGGTTCTCCAAGAATTTTTTCTATTTCATAGAATTGTCAAGCATTAGCACCAAAAAATACATTTTTTTACATAGCTTCCTCACTACAGGTTCTCTCATAAAGTTCTTGAAAACATTTGTTGCACAAGAACCCTTCATAGATCATCTTTGGTACCTATTCATCATATGCAAGATATTTCCATGTATCAAACTCATAAACATAATTAATAATTTTTCATAAACATAATGTAATGCAAAAAACTTTTTATTCCTCATTTGAAGATGTATCGTCACTCTCAATAATCTCATCTATCATTATCGTTACAAAAATTATTTTCAAAACACATTAGTAGTAGATCATACTAATTTACTAGTCTTCAAAAGAATCGTTTATTTGATTATCAATTTGTTTTATGATTTCATCAACTATGCGTGATATTTTTGATACGTCTTCCTGATCATGATTTGAATCACTATCTTGGTCATTTTCCATACTTATATTTCCATCATCTTCTTGATCTTCAATCTCATCTTGAATTTTGTTTAGAATATGACTGTATTTTGCTTCCGTAAAACTTTTAACCTTTTCAAGATAAAAAATCTTATCGTTATACAAAAACTTTGCATCAAGTTGGACACAGGTTGTGCCATCTTCTCGACACTTGAACCCGACGTGAAGAAATGGCACTGCAACTCAGGTCCGCTTAATTTATATTTTCTTGCATATGCATTGACGGAATTAGCAAATAGTCGCGGGCTTCTTCTTCCTTGTGAGCGGCAACTTGATTCCTAAACCTTGCACTTTCTTGGGTGTTGAGGGCTGATCATATTTGGTCTAAGCATCTCCACGGAAATTGACAAGTAGTTATCTTCTTCTCGCCACCCCTCTCATCAATCAAGGAAAGAGCCAATCTTGTGAAGAGCTAGCGTTGAAGTTTGGAGGAGATGAAGACATAGAGGAGTTTCCTTATATAGTTTATTAGCTTCGACGTTGGCTTTTCCCAAAAGCATATAAAGCATGTGTTTGTTTGATCGTAGATTGAAAAGCATGTTTTAAAACACTTTTTGTATTGATTTAATACTTTTGCTTCATAAAGTTGGTTTCACACTATTATAGAAATTATAGGGTTCAGGTTCACATGGATAAAATAGATGGATTTTATATGGATTGTTTTCACACATATCAATTTTTATGGGTTCACACTATAATACAAATAGTAGGTTCAAGGATCATAAGCACTATGGCTGTATACATGTGCACATGAGGCTTGAGCATATAATAGGGCTCATAGACAAGAGTTTACACATCTTTCCCACTCTTTCCAACCAAGTACCAAGCTTTTGAATGTTAATTTTCTTTCTTGTCATGATGATTCTGCTTTTAAATTGCACCCATAAATGGGTTTGGATTCAAGGGAATGTAGAGATAGAAATCTCTACGACACCCGACTAGTAAAAAACGTGGGTATCGGACTTTTAGGGGACTTAGGATCTAGACCCTTCAGTAATGCATAGTGGACTTGACTTATTATTATTATTATTATTATTATTATTATTATTATTATTATTATTATTATTATTATTATTATTATTATTATTATTATTTGCTCAATAATTATTTGAATATTCAAATCTCTCCATCATTAATTTTTGTGCATGTTTTATGGGTTTATGCTATGAGTTCCTTTATTTTATCCTCTTCATGAAGAGTATTCTGAAATATTTTATCTATGTTCTTTATTTTAATTTTATGATTTAAAATAATCATGTTAGTAAACATTAGAAATGTTTTAGTATGCTTGTCAAATGTCAGAATCTTGTCAAAAGCCAGAAGACAGAATCTTGTAAGTAACAACCATGATTGAATATATTTACAAACGTTTTGAGCTAGTAATCTAGGCCATCAAAATGTTCTTCTAACAAGCTAAATTGTCTTGCATATTCTTGGATGTCCTGCACAAGGAACATTGTGATTCGCATATATAACTTTGTTCCATAAACGCCGAGCCCTAAGTACGTAAACCTTCCCTTGGGCATTTAATTATTCGATTCTCTGCCGTTAATACCACTTTGGCTTGTTTGCTTTTGTAGCATTCGTAGGTGAAGAAACAAATGCAGTTCTCTCATCCCCCGATAAAATATCTATAGATGGAGAGGCAAATTGGGTTTCCCATCATCTATTAGATTTGAAGACAGTTGAGTCTTTCCAATCAATTATGAATGATTCTTGGCCAACTACTTGAAGTACATCATGAAGATGTGTATATGCTGTGTAGCTTCCTTTATTTTTTGAAGCAATTCATTTTCTGACACTGAGATGCTTGCACGATATATATTTTTTAGATACTGCATTGGTGGCAACATTCTATTTTAATCTATGATGAAGAATTTCCATGTGAAACTTATGTATAATGCCAGCTCAACAAGTTTTCTTCTCCAAAAATTTGGAAAAATGCTTAAGAATGTGATAATCTATGTTAAATTTGAATTGGGCACCATTGCATGTAACAGCTCCAAGCTTTCAAACCATGCACTATTGCATACAGCTCTTGTTCATGAACTGGCCAAGTTTTTAGTGTGGGTGAAAGCTTCTTACTTTCAAATGTGATAGTTCTGCCATTCTGATTGAGCAGTTGGTTCATGCTAATGCCGCTAGCATCTATATCAAACTCAAAGGGTTACTCTAGATTAGCCATTTCGAGAATTGGAACTTCAAATATAGTTCTTTTTAACACCTCAAACCTCTCTTGTTTTGCTCATCCCATATGGATTTACAATGGTCACGACTTATATATAAATGATTCATAGCACACGATTTTAGCTTAAATTTAATTTCTTCAAGAAAATCCTTTGTTTTTGAGCTTTCTAGTATGAAGTCCAAATGCATAGGGAGCTTGAGCTGAGAGCCGTACATTTGATATGAGTTGATTATAGCCCGTTGAAAAATGTTTCAGATGAGGAAATTTTACAACAAGCTAGCAGTTGTTTTAAACAATTCACTTTTTAGAGACATTCTTATAGCATGCCTTTTAGAACTTGTCAACCCTTTTTACTTGATTATCTGTTTGGGGATACTGTGCACAGTGCTATATCCATGCTCAATTTAGTATCTAATCTATTAAACACAACATTTTAAAAATTATTTGGAACATTTCGAAACTATGTCTTGAGGTAGTCCATAGAATCAACAAAGAGTTCCAACAAATAACTAAACCAATCCTGGAGTATTGATTGTCCTAGAGGTAGGAGTAAACAGAGCCATCTTGGTTAATCCTCTACTATAAAGGATAAGGTCCATCGACTTGCATGTGGATCACGGAGATTGGCAGCCCCTTCCCCAATGAAATATATGCATCTATGGTAGTGTTTGAACATGTTTATATTTGAGTGTCATCAAATATTCTCTTCTCCCATTCCTGCTTGAGTACTCAGAGAACACTTACTCAATGCTATTCATTCATCACGCCTAGATAGCTATTTCGTAGTGATTCGTATTGTTGCCACCATTTTTTGAGGCTGACCAGCAGCCATTTGTATTTTATGATCTCTTGGGGCATCTTTTTTTGTATTTAATGAAATGAATGAAGCAGGTTCCCAAAAAAGAAAGAAAAGTATGTATGTTTAGTGTATATGTAAATTAGAAATAGCAATGAAAAATCTACTTGAATCTTAATTTGACCTTCATTATGTTTTACGTT
Organism: Ceratopteris richardii; assembly: GCA_020310875.1. Taxonomy (NCBI): domain Eukaryota; kingdom Viridiplantae; phylum Streptophyta; class Polypodiopsida; order Polypodiales; family Pteridaceae; genus Ceratopteris; species Ceratopteris richardii. Next base: position 156,585,972 of record CM035407.1, read on the forward strand.
TATACTCTCCTTTTGTGGGTGTGGATTTTGTTAGATCTCACTTATTTTAAACCATGGAGCACATATGTGCAGCTTTCCATTGGGCTCTCCTTGGTCAAAGTTCCTTTGGATGGTCTTAAGTGATAGCCCAAGATAAGAAGTGGCTTGTTTGATGCACGCGAGATGTCATCCCTTCTAAGAAATCAATTTGCACATTGATTGCATGGTTTCTGCATTTCTATATATGTTTTTTGGCACCCCTTGGGCCTTATCTAAGCTGTCGATATAACTTGTGACCCAATGGTAGATATCTAGGATCATCTACATAAAGAGCCTTTATTTATGGGCTGTTAGTTTTCACATATATTCAATGATTATTCTGCTATGCATGGAGTTATGGAGCTTAAGATCCAATCCATTGAAATTGGATCTCATTGAAGGGTTGATATGAGCTTTTGATAAAGCCAACAATGGTGCATTTTGATTTTAGTCTTTGATGGTCACCTTGATCGAAGAGTTAAGAATGTTAAAATTGAGGACGTCTTACATCTCAGCGATTGATCTAGGCCTTTCATTCATGATTGTGGCATTCATCCAGCAACATAGATGAATCTCTCTATGGAACTACGCCTTTCAACCTCTACCATTGATCATAGACCTCATTCCTTGGTCCGAAGTACTCTCTTTTTTCAAACCGCAGTGGACAAGAAACACAGATTGTTTTGGGAAGACTAAACACTAACTTTTTGTTGTGGCATTCTTCTATTGGCTTCTTCAATTCAATGATATTAATCCCACAGCAACTAAACTGGACCGTAAGCCTTCGCTGTTGAGCATGTTGGTTGTGATGTTAGCCTTTCTGGGTTTCAGGCAATGTTCAGTTCTCCTCCTTACATACATATATTGAGTTTGTATGTAATATGTATGTATATGCATGTACATATGCGGCCGCTCCTCACCCACACATGCTGTGAAATTTAATACAGTTGCTGCTCTTTCTTTGAAATCCATGTATCTTTTGCTTTGAATAATCATTCTAGCTATACTCTTTTCTCTATATCCATGGCTCAAGCTACTTCACTTGAGCGAAGAAGACGTGAATCAAATGTAATTCTGACGGATGATGGTAAAATCAATCAGATAAATCATTTGCTGGTGCGCTTGTTTCATCTTGAAGAGGGTGTGACTGTCAAGATGAACCCTACCAAGGTTTGGGATGCTGCTTTAACTTTAGAAGCATGAGGCTGGGTCGTACATCCTCTTGGAGGAATTCCTTCAGCGATGTATTTTGTTCAGGACTTGGATAAGGTGTTGGGAGCTGCTATTGTCACCATTCATGTCAAGGATTCCAGGCACCATTATGCATTCTCATAATATGCTGTGTATGCTCATGTGGTTGGATTGGTCACACTCTAGCCTTTACGTTGGAAACCTGACAGACAGAAAAGAGGAATCACTTTTTTATGCCGATCTGGGTTCAATTGACCAATTTGCTATTCTTCCTATCGCCAAGTATATACAGGATCTGGTACCTCATTTGGTAAAGGGTGTTTTATGTCCCTTCCATCTCATCAGTAAATAGTAACAGAATTTGTATATTATGCTAGTTATTGTTGTGATTGGGGCAACAATACTGTGCTGATATGGTGCATAGATTGTCCGATGGTTCTCAAATCCCTGCCATTTAGCTTATTGCAACTCTGGTATAATATGAGAATAGTATCAGTGGTTGTTCTATGTGCTGAATGGCAAGATTTCTGTTTGTCACTGCCAATTTGAGATGCATCCGTATTTCATTGCTCTTGTGTGTTTCATATTGTTTTTGTTGTGTGCTAGCATCTGCTGATTTTTAAATGTGGAATTGGGCTGAATTACTTGTATGATGCTTCAAGGATTTTAGGTAGATGACTGATTCTGGAAAATGAATGTTATTCTAGGTTTGATTCTGACGTTTTGTGTGTGTTTCTGTAGTAAAATATTTTATATTTCACATAGAAGCTTTTTTAGTCCTCCTACATGGTTACAGAAGGGATATTTGACTATTCCTTAAGCCTGTGTGAATGTTATATTCAGCGAACATGAAAAGTTATGCCAATATAAAGAAGACCAGTTTATTTCATTATCAAATATAAAATTTTCATAGCCCTTGTCAGCTCATGTATGAAAAAAAACAAAAGGGCTTGTTCTATCTCTTTTGTTGCAGTTTTGCTCCTCTTTACTGTAAATCGCTGGTCAACAGGATGGCATGATTCCATTAATAGGTGCTTCCCAAAAAATATCAGTGGTGCTTTGATCCTGTCCAGTTAATTCTTTCATTGTTCATTTAGTTGAATAAGTTGGCACTTCTCTTTTATCAATGCTTCCAGTGCTTTCTCTTTATTCATTCTCTCATGTTTGTAAGTTTTAACCTCGGGCTTTCTAGAATATTTTTAAATTCAATAATTTTTGGAGTCAGATATTCTTCAGTAAATTAAATATACAAGAGTTGAGATACAAGACTCTGCAAAAATGTCATGTTTTTTTTTTACCAGCTCATATTCTTGTATTCTTGATCACACATGGAGATATTTATATGGTTCTTCATATGCTGCTGTCTGCATTAAGCGGACTTCTGTTTGTTTATTGTAAAGAAGACAGATCAGATAGATGAATCTGATACAGTATTCAAATACTTGACATTCTTGCATTGCTTCAGGTTGCATTCGCAGATTTCTTCTTGGCTGATCAGCTCACAAGCCAGGCAAGCTAGCAAATTTATTTTTATTGTTATTTGTTACAACTAAGATTTATTTTCCATTTAACAATTGTGTCTTTACAGATTACAGCGTTTCAGAATTTTGCATGGATTTTATGCTACTACATCTGCAGACATTTGAAGTTCAAGAACAGTTTAGCATGCAAGGAAAATCTGATCTTCGAGAATTTTCTTTATTTCGTATCTGTTTTACCATACTGGTGGAGGCTGATGCAGGTAACTTGTAGTATATGAGGATTCTCAGTCAAGATCATTCTACATTGAGCGTATGACACTGTTCTTGGATGCAGTGCCTAAGGAGCTGGATGGATATAGGGGACCCATTACATCTAATGAATGCGGGAAAGTATTTGTCTGCATTGGTGGCCGTTGTAACCAAAGTCTCTTACAAACACTATGCTTCAAGACAGTGGCTGATCATATTTATCATCTCCTCCACTTTTGCAACATGCTATCAACTCTATTGGGACATAGTTGTAGATTGGGGTCTGATGCGGCAAAAATCTAAGAACCCTTGGCTCAGGGATTCACTGGCCTTAAGACATCGCTTCATTTATTTCATTGCTATGGTATGATCAGATTTTCTGTGAGAGTTGACTTGCCTATTCTTTGTGGAGTTTGCTCAAGTTTTTACCTCTGTGCAGGGCATCAATGCTGTTCTGAGGCTAGCTTGGCTCTTTTCAATTTTACGCCTCCAGGAAAATTTGATTGATCATGATTTGATTGATTTTCTGTTTGCATCTTTAGAGGTATTCCGCCGTGGTCTATGGAATTTCTTCCGGTGAGTTTGGTGCTCTAAGATTGATTAGAATTTTGTTTAATCCTGTCATAAATGCATATGCTTAGCTTCAAATGATTCAAACTAATCGGTCTGGAGAGGGTTATGGGTGTGCTTTTGTATGGAGAGGGGTGGTATATATATGTACGCTTAGTTTATGTAGTCGGGGAGGAAAGTTTTTTGTGGCAATAGGTGCATGCAAGTTTATCTCCTTGGCACTCTCTTTAGCAGGCTGTAGAACTGATTCACCATGTAACAGAAGTTTCCTTTAATTTTTAATGATTTCATATGAGGATTTTTGTATAATGATAGAGAGGTAGATCAATGCCAATGCAAAGGTAAGTAGGTCAATGATTTAGGTCCTAGGAATGAGATCGATTAAGTCGGCTAGTCTTTTAGTAAAGTCAAAATATTAGGTGCTTTTCCTCTTATCTTATCTATATTGATTATGTTTAGCTTTAAAAGAATTTTCTGTCTGATTGGCAACAGATTGGAGCATGAACACTTGAAGAACACTGTCAAGTGTAGCCCTACTAAGCAGACAATCACCCCGCTAACAGAAATAAAAACAGGGATTATGTGAATAATGTTATGGACAGATGAATTCTTAAAAGCATTGGCCTTTTGAAACAGAGCATTAGGTGTATACAGCGGCAGAATGCACTATCAGTGCATCCAACATAAAAGTTCAATTAACAGTCATTTAAGCACCTAGCGAGTTAATATCATCAGCTTCAGCTATTCAGGTGGATGAACTATATCCATTTGAAATTTTTACCGAATAAAACTACTGGCTTGATTGATGAGCGGCAGTAGAACTTTGATGCTGTTGAGAATTATAAAAGCTTGAGGCTAAGAAATACAAGATCCATAAGAACACTACATGTGGTCAGAATAACTGACACACAACGTACGTTTTACTGGAAAACATACTCTGAGAAAAGGCGGTAAAGTTTCTCATATGTATTGCTCTTAAGATAAGGATTAATTATGAGTAACACAATCTCTCTCTCTCTCTCTCTCTCTCTCTCTCTCTCTCTCTCTCTCTCTCTCTCTCTCTCTCTCTCTCTCTCTCTCATATATAAGCCCTAGCAGGCGTTAAACACTGCTATGATGTTAAAACTTTCCCTCTCTCACTCTCTCAAACATGAACAATAAAAAGTACTAAAGCGTCCTAAGATCATTTGTCAAGTGTTCGAGCATGAGAAAACCCTACAAGTTCTAAGATAAAAACTGAGATGAGCCGAAGATTCTATTTGATAGAGGAAGAACAGATGGATAACAATGAACAAGCGGAGTCAAAAGTCCCGACTGGAATAATCGAATTTAAGATATCCATGTTGGCATGTGTGTCACAGAAAGACCCTATGGCATCAATAGCTATTTCAAGCTGCCTTAATCCTTCACATAAGTTCAGTCGATTTGTAAGAGACGTAGCTAAATGGTTTCCGAATTTGTATACGTTCAAAGGCTTCAGTGAGTCACGCTTCCACAAATAAACACGCTTGCCCCTACTTGGTAGGATATGGGGGTACTGCAGGTATGAAGCCTTAAGGCCTAACCTTTTTGAAAGAAGACAAGTGTGTTCTGCATAGTTCCTTACGTATTAACTTTGATATTTCGGTTGGTTTGGGCTAATTTCCCTTCTTGGAGTCGTTTCGTGAAACATTGTGTGAACTTTGATAGAGCAAAAGCCCTCACGAGACACGACGTGCATCATCAAACAACTGCAGAAATCAATTATCAACCTTCACCTTGTACCGTTGTTCTTTCAAAATTAAAAGCCCCCGGGAGTAGGCTTTGGCTGAACTTCCATTTAAAAAAAAAATTATCAACCTTCATGCTTGTAGTCATCTTGCACACAGGGCAGTTAAGGGAGTACTTCATGAAATACCAGTGCTGAATTCTTTGAACAGGGTGAGGCAATCCTAGACAGAAATGGATTTTGTTAGAGGTTGAACTAACCTCAAAACCAGTGAATTTTCATCAAATATATTACCATAAAGATGCAACTGCGCAGCACATGCATGTGCTCATTTTCACAGATCTGTGATGAAAATGAACGTGGTGGATGTCCACACGCACGCACGCAAGCATGCACGTGCGCGCGCACACACACACACACACACACACACACACACACACACACACACACAGAGGCACACAGGCACACTTACACAATGCCGCCAAGAAGTGGCAATATTAGCTTTCAGCGAAGTAAGCCACATGAACGTGACAAACAGTATTCGAGAAAAGAATTATATCTACAATTGTCTGATTTGATCGAGCCTATTTTTCGGGAATCCAGAAATGAAATATAGCACTCACACATTCGATCTCATTTGGAGTCACTTCACTCACGGTACTAATTGAACACAATTAGAGGCAGAGGCATCTTCTCCATTCCTAACTCTCTTACTCCTCCTCTACTTGTAAGCACCTAGTGCATCTATATATCTATTGCCTACATTGCTACGAAGCTCAAAAGTACTACAAGCATAGTATATTCAACGAAATGCAGTATATTATGCATAATTAGCCATCATTAAAACATAAAACATTATTGAGAATTTTTACACAGAAGTATGCTTGCATGTTATTAAGATTTCATGTTTATTAGATATATAACACCTTGAATTGGAACACTTTCTCTTAATAGTAAGGGATGATTATCGACTATTTAGAAGGAATTGCAATTATGAGTACACAATGGATGTACAAAAAGCCTATTCGCAATAATGATTCGAATTGGATGTGAGGAATCATTTTCAGTAGTGTCGTTTTCATTTAAGGATTAAAGTAGAATGATCATTTGTACTCAGTAAGCTTCAACCTCAAGATCTCCCACAAATAGAAGAATGTCACTATGGATTTTATCACTAGGATACCATTGGTTCGAGGAGTATATGATGATTTCATGGGAATCGTTGGTTATCTTATCTAGGTAACACATTTGATTCTATGAAAGCGGTCTTATGATTCAAGCAGCATAACTACAACTTCCATCAAAGAGATATGTTGGCGACATGGAATATCGTGAAATCGCTAATTATTGATATCCCAAGTTCACATCCAATTTTTTAATATCCATTTTCAAAGACCTTAGGGGATATAGCTGATCATCTCCATCATCTCTCAATTTATGATGTACTTCATGGAACTCTACCTAAGCTTTATGTTCCTAGTGACCAACATAGGCCAAATGATAAATAGGTATAAATAAAAACGCAAGATATTATGGTCGTTCAACCTCATTCGGTCCTTAAAGCAAAATAATGATAACTTAGAAGTAGGATCAGCAATGAGTACCTGGTATGTTGGAAGGATTATCCAATCAAAGATGCTGGAAGGACAAGGGCATCCTAAAAAAGAAATACCCTTCCTTCTTATTAGGTTGAGAACAATACAAGCTCTAGGAGAAGGAGAATTGTTATGTACTTATTACAAGAGTCTTGTTGTTTTGATGATATGCAATTCTTAACCATTTTTATTCAGAGTATTGTAGGTGTCATATCCTGTTTGGAAATTTTTTTCACCCCAAAGGAGGAATCATAATTCTCTTCTATCATTCTGATCAGACCTCTACTTATCATCACACTTGTCTTCTCTTTAGAATCTCAAAACTCTTATATAACCATATTTTTTTATCTTTTCGTAAGGCTCGTCCACATTCTACCTTATCTCCTTTCTTTTACTACTCATCCTGTACCTTTGATGAATTACTTATTATCAACGTTTGTAAATTCTTTTCCCTTTCCCTCAACTCTAAGTGTTTAAATAATGTGAGTATCTTGAATTTAATATGAGATCAATATTATAAAATGATGTGGAAGGATTAAAACATTTGACATGCAAATTAGATCATGAATAGCCTCAAAGGTACACTATCGTGTACCTCTCTATCCTAAAATATTTGTTTCTAAGAGTTCTAATGGAATGAACCCGAGAGCTTTTATACACTATAACTCAACCCAAAAAGATACCCGATGTAGATTATCTCACTCAAAATTCTCACGTTGACTCAAAGAACCAATGCCTTGAAAACAAAAACTTTTTTGTATGGTCTTTGTATGCATTGATCCAAGTTTAGATACTAAATTAATAATACAAGAAACTATAAAACATAAGAAATGGATAGAGTATGAGGTAGTGATGCTAGTCTCACCTCATATTTAATCATCTAGATCACTATCAAAATAGATGAAGAGATATGGATATGTAAAGATTACTTAGAAGCACTCAAGGGACTTGCTAAGCAAGGAATTTCTTGCTTGCCTTATTAAAATTCTAAGTAAACTCAAAACACATGTGACTACTCATCAATTCAATGAGAGATATGAGCATATAAAAGTTCAAAAAGATTCCTACAAGTTAGAGTCACTTTTCCACATTTCTAGAACTATCAAACCTAAGTCTAATTGGTGAAATTAGATAAGATAAATGAGGGGGACTTAAATTTTGATTCTTGGTGCTTTCTTGTGACTTCTTCTTGATTTATGAGGATCCACTTGGCACCAATGGATAATTTATTGTTGGAGTTTGAGTTTTGCAAAAGCACACAAACAACACAAGGAAGAGGAAGAAGAAGCTTGGAGCACAACACAATACTAAATCTATTATCAAGTGAATGTACAAAGATAAGTGACATGTTAGCGTTAGAGGACTATATACAAGCCGAAGGAACAAAACATCCTAAAGAGGGAAAAAAGTACCCCGACAGTCCTATGTTTGCATAGATCACTTCCAAAATATATCAACAAATCCTCCTTGGGGTGATGTTGTGAACAAGGATTCGACACTCATGTATAAGAAAGTCCCAAACTATGTAGAAAGATATTAATCCACAAAAGGAAGCAATCCCAAAGCTTTGTGAAAAGCTTCAAACTTCTCCTTTGACAAAACCTTTATGAAAAGGTCTGCAACATTATCCTGTGTGGGCACATAAGACAAACTAATCTCTCAAGTAGAGAACCTCTCCCTAACATGATGATAGTGCACTTCGATCTGCTTTTTGAACACATGGAACACATGCTTTGTCACAATTGCCAATGCACTCTGATGGTGACTGAAGATGGTGGTGGTAGAAGACTGAAAAACACCCAAATCAACCAAAAGGATCTGATCCACACACACTTGACAATCATTGTGAAAGTTGCTCTATACTCAGACTCACACTTAAAAATGGCCATAGTAGGCTGCTTCTTGCTCAACCAAGTATGCATGAACTACCAAGCATGAAGCAGAAACCACTAGTGGACACATAAGTGTCATAGCAACCAACCCATTCTAAGTCAGATTAAGCATGTAAATTTGGCAGTAATAATACCCCCTTGGGATAAAAGAATCCAAGTAGTCAAGTACTAGTCAAGTAGCAAAAGATGCACTTAATCACCTGCCAATGCTTGGAACTTGGGAAATGCATAAACTTGCTCATATGAGAGACAACAAACTGAATATCAGGCCAAGTTATGCATAAGTAAATCAAGCATCCAACAACCTGTTGATAGAGAACAACATCAAACGCATCTCTAACATCAGGAGGAATCAATCCTAAACCTGTTTCCATGGGTGTAGCAATAGGTTTGCAATCTTCGAGAACAAAGCAATGTAATAATGTGTCAATAGTTTTTTTTTACATAAAGCTATTCCCCCATCAACTTGCATAAAGCACATGCCCAAATAATGGTGCAAATGCCCAAAATCTGACATCTCAAAAGAGGCATGCAAATCAGGGTTAAATTCATCAATATGCTTCTCTTTAAGAGCAATGAGAAGCATGTCATCAAAATATACAACAATGATGAGAAGTACACCATCTAGACACTTGGCATACAAGACATTCTCAGTTGAACTATTCTCAAAACCATGTGTGAGCAAGTAGGCATGTATCTTCTCATATCAAGGATGTGGTGCTTGCGTCAAACCATATAATGCCTTTTTCAACATACAAACTTTTTTTTCATGTCCCTTCTATACAAAACCATATAGTTGAGATACATATACTTCTTCATGTAAATCACCATTCAAAAATGCATTTTTAATTTCCAATTGATGTACATTCCAACCAAGATGAGCTTCAGTGCACAAATGCTATGAACAATGGTCATTTGGCATGTGGGAGCAAAGGTCTCATCAAAATGAATGCCTCTATCTTGAGCATAACCTTTGGCAACAAGCCCAGCCTTATACTTGTCAATTTTTCCATCAAGCTTATGTTTTAGCTTGTATACCCATTTAGTGGAAATGAACTTTTGCCTAGATGCAAATCACATAGAGACCAAGTACCATTCTTCATAATAGCACCAATCATATTGCATAGCAGCCATCCAAGTTTTTGAATTTTGTGCTTCTTGTGAAGAGAAAAGCTCATTCTCATGAAAAAGACTAGAAGTAGCCATTTCATAGCAATATGATGCAAAGGGAGGACTATGAGATCCTGAATAGGTACCATATGAAAAATATGCATCTAAATTGTTATCTTCTAAAGTTTGCACCAACCATTTAGGCATAGTCTTAGCCTCTTCTATGTCAACCCTCTCATCATAAGGTGCATCATGTCATCATGTAAATCTAGATTAGAAACAGAATGAACTTTGTCATCATGTGGAACCTATAAAGGCTAATAAATTGCCTCATTTGGACCAACACTTGAATCTCCACTTATAAAAAGAGGCAGCAAAGCATCATACACATCCTTTAAGCCAACTGATGTCTCCTTGGTACATGAAATTAATGGCTGAATTGCATCTTACAAAAAAACAAAATCACCACTAACCAAAATGTGTTTATCCTATGGATGATACATATGATAGCCTTTGATTTTAGAACGTGCCAAAAAAAATACATTTTAGTGATTTATCATCCAATTTCCTTAGTTTGTTGCTCAAGCACTAGTGCATATGCTAGATAACCAAAGACACGTAGATGAGCAACATATGGCTTTTGACCATAGCAAGCCTCATATGGAGTAATTGATCGCGGTGCTTTGGTGGGATACTTGTTAAGTACCTATGTTGACTCATAACAACCTCAAGTCAGAAGCTATGTGGTAAAGCCTAAAATTTGACCATACACATTGCCATTTCCATGAGAGAACCATTCTTTCTTTTAGCAACTCCATTTTTTTGAGGTGTATACGACACTATACATTGATGTTTTAACCCATGCTCAGCTAGAAATGGATTAAAGTTAGAAGACGTGGTCCCTCCCCTTGATCCGAATGGAGGGTGCCCAGTTTACATGCAAATAGATTTTTAATCATAAATAGGAGTTGTTTGAAACACATAATCGCTTTGGACTTTGCTTTCAATGGATACACCCATGCCTGCCTAGACAAGTTCACCAAGTAAAGGTAGTTCTCAAATAAAGGTGTCCGCATAGGATGACAGACATCACTATGAACAAGTAGCATTTTATGAGACACTTAAGCTCAACCATCTTTTGGAAAGGAGGAACCGTGCATTTTTCCCAAAATACAACCTTCACAGACATATTTACAAGGTGCCTTACGTTTGGGTAGAGAGGACATCATTTCAGATGCATGCCAAAGCTTTGCATCCGAGATAGCCTGATCATCTTGAATTGCACATGATGAATCATTAATAGATTTCACATATCTATGAAACTATACAACCCATGATATAAGATTACAAAAGCAATAATAACATCACCATTTGAGATATCATGAACTATACATTTGTCATCAATAAATCTTGATCTAATGCACATATAAAACATCTAAGAATGTGAAAGAATTACCATCTGTAGTATCAAAATGATCTTATTAACTCTCATTATAGGATAAGAGGAGTTTTTAGCACATGTGATCATATTTCCTATAGGGGCAAGCTCAAGTGAACTGAAGAAATTACATTGCAAAGTAATATGTTTGGTTGTTTCACTATCAAAGTACCCAACACATGAGTGGAGTGTAGACATGCACTGCTCATGAGAAGATGGGTTATAGCTGTAGATAGTAGTAAATGCCCATTATTAATTTTCAACAAGATTAGCATACTCTATTTTAAGTGTAAAGGGCTCTGCAACAACCATTCCTACCTCTTTCTTCTTTATTTCTTTTGCAGCTAATTTTTGACAACTCTTTATGGCATGACCATTTGCCTCATAGTATTTGCAAAACTATTTTTTATTTTCCCTTTTCTTGCCATCTTTGTCTTCCTTGTTCGACTATGAAGCATTAGCAAATTTTTCCTTACTAGTAGATCAGATACTTTTACCATTTGTCTTCTAACTAGCTAAGAAAACGTGATTTGCAACACACATAATTGACCTATTCTATTTGAACTGATCTCCTTGCAACAAAACAAAGACTAACCCCTCAAATGTTAAGGCATTTTGATTGCTTTTCATCATCAACCAAAGAATAGAAGCAAAACCTTGATACGAATATGGAAGAATGTTAAGAACAGTTTGCACAAGTGAACTATTTGTCCTTCAAATCTTCAATCTTTGTCAAATAACTATCCATAGAATCTCCTTCATTCTTATGCTCACTCTCCAACTCATTTTGGATGTAAGAAACATGAGCCTTATTTCTTGCATGGTATAAAGTTGTAAGTGTATCCTAAGTATCCTTTGCTATCTTGAAATTGTGAATGTGGGGGAAATTGGTGCATTTGATAGACACAACTACCAATGCATATTCTTGAGCATCTCTTCCATCCTAATTATGTCTCTCAATAGCAGGTGCAAGAAGAATTGTAGCAAGATCAAGAGATTGAAGATCATCATCTTCAATGCCAGCTGCATCACCTTCAATAACTATATTTGTAGGTGTAGTAGAAAGTTTTTCAACACTCTACAAAATATTTCGCAACCCTTTTGCAACCAATACATGACGCATCATATATGCCCACAAGAGGTAATTAGTACCATCCAAAGTTATCCTCAAAAACCAACATACAAAATACATCATTGTTTTCATCCATGGCTATTGATTAAATACATTGATGCAAACAATTGATTGTATCTCAAAAAGTTGAACAAAAACACCCTATCAAGCTTTGCTAAACCTGTACCACACTTTGAGGTGCTTGTACACACAAATCAAAACCTATATATATGTTTGGCACAAACGGATGAAATTTCTTGCATGGTCGTTGCAATAGTGCATTTAACGGGCAAAACAAGCTCATATCAAAATTTTGATGCTATGTAGCAAAGCTATGTTAAACTCCTAATCATTCCGAGTATGCTCACCAATTTTCATGCGATTTTGAGACTGTGAACGAGGGGTGTTCATGATGCCCTAGATGAAGTGGTGACCTACTTTGATATCAATTGTTGGAGTTTGAGGTCTATAGAAGCACACAAACAACACAAGGAATAAGAAGAAGCTTGGAGCACAACACACACAATAGTGAATGCATTAGCAAGTTAATGTACAAAGATAAGTGACTCATTAGGATTATAGGCTATTGGTACTAAGGCAAAGGCTAAACAAGAGGAAGCAAGCACAAGAGAAGGGGAGGCATGTAGGCTTCTTCAAAATTCTTCAGTTCTTTATTGATCTTTTCAAGTTCTTCATTGATCACAAACAATAAAAATAAAATAGATTTTTATCATTGATCACCATTATCAATATGCAATTTTATGGAACCTAAAGCCATTTTTTCCAGTCCAAGGAGCCCTCAAACTTGGGGAGTCTAAAAAGAATCATCATACCAATTTTCATAATTTTTAGAGCTCATTTGAGCCCCCCAAATTAGAGCTCATAATTTTTAACTATGTCGGACACTAGATGTGAGACTAGTAAAAAATAGGGAGAAAACTATAAAAAGAGCTAGAGAGCTCATTTTTGGGGTGAGCATTTTTGAGGTTGGCTTGTCAGATGATTGAGGTGAGATTGTATGAGAAAATCCCTTATTGAATGTAATTATTCTCTTGTTCGTGCTCTTTCTCTCTTCCTAGTGCATGTATGTTTATGTGTGTGCATCTCCTCATGCTTCTCACTCCCTGACCTATGCAGAACACTCAGCCATGATCATCATATCATGCTCATATCCCTATAGATTGACAATTACGAGGAGGAGCTCCTCGACATTGGTACTCACCATTGGCCTAGAGTGACACCAAATTTGGCACCGTTGCCAGGGAGCATAGCTTGAGGATGAGCATGTGATGATAAGAGTGTAGAGAGTCCACATTGGAATTTTTGATAGGTAAAGTTTTACTATTTTTTTTCATTCATACCTCCATTATCATTCCCATGGCCTCCATCCACCTTTATCTTCATCAAAAAATTTTAGTTTCAAGTATATCCACACTTTCCCCTTCATTCATCCCATTTGCATGTGAGAGAAAGCAAGAAAGAGCTATTTTGTGTCACTTCTTTGTGTGTTTTTTTAGTGTTTTCATGTAGGAAATAGATCCATCATCATCTCGAGAAACTCAAGCAAGTATGACATATATTTTTTGGAATCCACATCGATTGTCTCGATCTCTCGTGACAAAGTGAAGAAGTTAGCATTTCAAGGTTGCATTTATACCACGATAGAGAGCTCCTTAGTGCCTTCCAAAAGCACTAGATGCATTGGAAAAAACTTAGACTTTTCACTCTATTACGATAGGTCAGAACCACCATAGATTGGCTCTATCTTGACAGACACCTGTCTGCCATGATAGATCGAGTTTATTGCAATAGGGACCTCCTATCATGATATATCAACCCAATGGACACCTATTTATCATGATAGACACCCATTTGGACCCTAGAAATCTTTTCATCACAATTTCCCCCCTAGTCTATCATGACACACCAAGCCCACCATAGAGACCATCTATCCTGATAGACCAAGACCATGATAGAGGACCATCTGTTGCAATAGTCCTCATCTATCATGAAAAGGCACTCTATTGTGAGAGACCGACTAGTCTATCATGACATACCAAATCCGCAATAGAATCTTGTCTATCACGACAGACCTTGTCTTTTGCAATAGACTGCTCTATCACGACACGCACAAATCAAGATAGACCAAAATCATGATAGAGCCACTCTATCATGATAGACCACCCTCTTTCGTGATAGAAACCCCTCTATTACGACAGACACCCATTTGTCATAATAGGTCTAATTTTTGTGATTTTTTATCAAATTTAAGATTTTTTTGGTGATTTTTTAAGGACAATCAAGAAAATCAAGTGTGCACATGGTCTTACAAGTCAAAAAGCATTGAAGCAAGTCTCGGGAGATCTTCTTGGGCAAAAGAGTTTATTAAAGCACGTGACTAGAGGTTTTCCTTATGTTTTCCTTATGTTTTGTTCTTTATATAGTGGACTAGTTCTATTGTTGTATTAGGTAATTCTGTATATTCTCTTTATGTAATAGAAGAAGAAGAAGATCATTGTTCCTTGCCTCAACCTATGTGCTCCTTTCTTTGTGTGTGAGAGCTCTCTTCCTTATCTCCTTTCTCTTGAAACATGATGTAAGCTTTGTACACAATTCATGCATATGAAGATGAGAATTAGTAATCCATTGATCAGAGCAAGAAAGGAATAGAGGACATAGAATCCATAAAGACAGAGATGAATTCCTCTTGCCTAGAAAGAGAGAATGCTTGAGAACATTGAAAGCCTTGTAGGTAGTAAAAATGATGAAGAACTACTTTGATGGCATAGGAGACCCCTATGAACATGTAACAAAATTTAAACAGGTGGTGATAATGGAACAAGTAGAGGATTTGTTTACAAAATTTGAGGCATTTGCATTAACACTATTGTTGTATGAAAACAAGACACTATTGTGCATTTTTTCTTATAAAAAAAATCATGTGTAATAATCAGATAAAATTTTGAAAAACCTTCAAGCCCCATAAATAATTATACCCAAAAGTCCTATAAAAATATATATTTGATAAAAAATAACAGTTTTTGGTAACTCAAAATGTGAAAATGATTGAATATGGTTAAAAAAATTGTTTATCTATAGACTTATATATGAAAAAAAGGAATATCACCATAGAAAAATTTTCCTTGTATCAAAATAATTTTTCTAATGCTAATTGAAATTCATATAATCATCTAACATAAGTCTTGGGAATTAGAAAAATCATTTTTATAATAGTAAATTTACTAGAATATATGGTGCTTATTATATACTTATACATTGTAGAAGCCGTTTATATGATTTTGATGCATAAAACCCACTAAAATGGCTAGTGTTTTATTTAAAATACTAGAAATATGTAACATGTCTTTGAACCAATAATTTGTGCACCTATCTCACATATCACTAACCATCTCATTATTTCATTGAATAGCCATATTCCACTCTACTAAGAATAAAATTTCATCCTAAAAAGTTATCTTTTTTCAATGGTATAACATATATAATATCAATGAAAAAAAAATCCATAAACATCATAAAATACTTTATATAGAAAAAAATAGCATATTAACTTTAATCATGTAGCATATGCAGTGTGTTTGCTCATCAAATGAACTTTTCTTAGCATAAAAAAATAGTAGTATTGTTCAACTTGAAGAAACAACATAGAAATTTGACTCTAAATGTTGTCAAATAAATTTTTCTAGCCTTAAGAATCTTAAATATTGTTTTGATAATAAAAAATGATTCATATTCATAACATCAGTTGGCAAAATAATTCATAGATGATAACACTGTCCTGACACATATAACATTAGTTTTATGTCATAAATCTAACAAAAATCATTATAGATCTCTAGTTATGTTTAGAAAAGTGTTTGGGTATATAAAAAAATATATTTTATTGCATTACAACAATGAAAATTGGGAGATCATGATTTTGATAAAATGTCAACAATTATTGACATCATTGTAATTTTTGTGACAATACTAAAATTAGCACCATACAATTAGTGAATGAATCTTAATGTTTTCTATGAATTAATGAAAACTATATTTTTCTAAAAATATATGACCCTTGTACTAATGTGTTCCATAGTAACATTTATAAATGATTGCTTCTCATAATCTAGAAAATTCATCAAATAATGTCCCTTTTCAAGGACAATAAAGTGCCCAAGGACACTAAAGTGTCCAAGTACAACACTAGTGTTAAATCTAAACGGCACAACCTCAACCCTTGAATCGAGGAAATTATCATGGGATTTCATAGTTGATGGATACATTCATCAATGAGTTCTCTAAAAGTGGAATCAAGCATAATACATTATCCTGATTTGTAGCTTCAAAGAGATCCCTCAAGAAATGGTTAAGCTAGCAAGACATACGTTCAAGAAATACATTGAGAGATGTCCTACTCTACAGTTACCTACTCAAGCTAAGAAAGTTCTTAGATGGACTCTTAAGGCAAAAATCTTGACATATGTGTACCTAAAAGAGCCACATGCCCTGGATCAATGCTTGAGAATGTGCATTAACATAGAGGAAAACCTAGGAGATGATTTAGAACTCTCCAAGCTATACAAAAGATCATATTGTTAATCAAGTGTAGCTTCAAAGCCTTCATCATTAGTAGAGAACTTGCAGAGTTTGTAGCCCAAAAGCTAGGTGGAAATTTCCATAATAGACAATCTAGAGAGTGTTCACTATGAAATTTTATTATACATGTGGAGGTGATCACATGGAAAATATGTGCCAAAATCAAATGCAAAACATAGGAAACCTAGGAACTCAATATTGCACAATAGAAAGAAGGTACCCCAATCATTTGACACAAGAATACCCTTATAGCAAACAAGTAGTTAGGCAAAGCTATCAGTGGCCATATCAGTAGCTTGTTCTTTATGTCAATGACATACTGTTGATTGCATCATGTGATGTAAAACTTGAAATTCTTATGGCTGATTTGCAACATACTTTTGATGTCACTTGTCTTGGTCTTTTGAGCTACTATCTTGGCATCCAGTTTGTATCCGTTGAGGGGGGAATTGTTATGCATCAAGCAAAGTATGTTGAAAAACTACTTCAACATTTTGACTTTGAGAATTGCAAGTGAGTTCCACACCAGTTGAGATAGGATTAAGGTTCTCAATTGAGGATTCCAGTGATGCATTTGAAACTTCTGTTTATAAGAAAGCTGTGGGATGTCTTATATATGCATGCAACACAAGGCTGAATATACAGTATGTAGTTTTCGAGTTGAGTCAATTCATGCATAGCCCTAGCATTAAGCATTGGCAAGTGGTGAAATGTGTGTTTAGATATCTCAAAGGCACTTTGAGCTTAGGTCTCTTTTATGGAAGAGATATTTAGCCATGTTTGTATGCTTTTACAGATAGTGATTGGGTTTGTTGTTATGATACTCGCGTGTCCACTAGTGGTAATTGCTTTTGCCTTGGAGACTCATGCATATCTTGGTTGAGTAAGAAGCAATCTATAGTGGCGACATCGAGTTGTGAAGCAGAGTACAAGGCAGTTTTCACTGTTACAGTGGAGTGTATATGGATGAGATGCCTATTGATAGATCTTTGCATGGAGATTGATGCTTCTATGCATATTCTCACCGATAGTTAGAGTGCATTTCCTGTTGCACAAAACCCAATGTTTCATGCACGGACCAAACACATTGAGGTGCATTATCACTATGTGAGAGAGGGCCTTCATGCAGGAGATATTGATTTGGTATATGTGCCTGCACAAGATAATGTGGCAGACATATTCACCAAAGCTCTTCCATGGGAAAAGTTTGAAGCTTTTCACAAAGCTTTAGGATTATTACCTTGTGGGGGCTGACCTGTCACTCCCTGTATGTGTCCACATCATTCACTCAAGGGGGGGTTTCTTACACTTATGTGTTCCTCTAGTAGTTTTGATGTGAACCTTTTCCCTATACATGGGCACTTTTTACTCTAGTGCTGGTTAGAGGTTTTTTCACCATGTTACCACATACATGATTCACTCATATGTGGTGGTACTTTGTACTTAGGGATATTATTCAGCTCTTACTTCAATTCAGCTCATCATCAATAGAGAGAGCTATTCCAACCATTTGTCTTCTCTATGTGTCTTACTACGTTTGTGCTCCTTGCGTGTGCTTCTCGTGTGTCTCTCACACTTCTACACACACCCAACAATCTCCAATATCCTTAGGAACACCGGAAAAATGGGGCAAACATGTCTTCTTTTGATCCATACCATCAATCAAAAAACACATATAATGCTCTAGATTTTTGAGTGCTTTACTTTGATGATAAATTGCCTTCTTTCTTTCTAAGGCTTGACTTTCATGACGATTCTTGAGAAGACTTTTAAAACTATCTTTTTCTAATATTGTTGTAGACCTCTTTGCTATGTTTTTCAAAGTGGCATAAATCAAGCATTCACCCATCCTAACTTTATGAGAAATACTCACATTGTTAAACTCTTCTTTCCATAATCGATTAAAATGTTGGTACTACACATACTTCTCATTTTAGTTTTCATCTCTTCTCTATAGACTTGAAATACTTCTTGACCTATAAAGTTATCAGAAGAGTGTAACCTTCTATTAGTAGGCATAACTTCATAATGCAAACTAAAATAGTTCATCATCCAACTCATTGCATGATGATCAATAGATGCCTTGGTTGCAATTCCAGAACATGTATAAAAAATGAGATCTCCACTAATAATCCCTTGCTGAATCTTACGTATTCTTGAATTCCCTAGGCTCATCACAATTTTAAATGAAACCCTACAACAAGGGATCCCTTGACTAAAGTAATATTTAAAAGAAATATGTGTTAGTGACATATTATCCTCAATCATTTGCATGTGAGCACCAAGGTATATATCTTTCCTCTCACTATCTCAATTGAAGAATCTCTCTCTTAGATTTCTTATTTTCTTCATTCGTAATTTTATACGAATATTTCAAACCACAAAAATGCTTCACAATATCCAATGCAACCTGTCTATCTGAAGTTACAAATTGAAATCTTCTTTGACTTATTTCAAGAGTCCTTTGTTTAAAAGGATGGACATGATTTGTATATTCTCTCTCTCTCTCTCTCTCTCTCTCTCTCTCTCTCTCTTCTTGACATCCTTTTCTCCACATGCACTTGAAGCCAAAGAGAGATCAATAGGTGGATGGGGATCAACATTGATCAGATGAGAACTACTGCATTGAGAATCTAACTTAAAAGACTCGACTGAGAACACATATCATTGACACATTCTAAGCCATAGACATCTTTTGTGAAAAGGATCAATAGAAACAAATAAATTTGAAAGGTCATCATGCTCAACAGATATAAGGGAGGTCCATGTATCTACGAAAAAGAGGGAGTTCATCTTGATTGAGAAAGAGAAATAGAGAACCATTCCCTTTATAGTATAAGTAGTGAAAATGTATACGTCATGGCTAATTGATCTCCAAATCACGTCTCTAAATAATGACGTAGATGGATTACACCCTTTATGATGATTTTTATGAGTGAACAATTATGTCGAGACATTATGATTGATAATGATTACGAGGTATGATTTTGCTACTCATTAATAATTATAATTATGATCTATAATATGATTTTTGATCTTATATGATGCATTGTGCTTATTCATAATGATAAGATTAATTTGATGATGGATGGTCATGATGGATGTCCAAGAAGCAAAAACAAAGATTGTATCAATGAATAAATCATTTTATGTATTTCTAAATAAGTGAGTTCATATCTTACATATATAGCTATCATTTACAAGGTTTCATGTCTCTTATCTATCTATCTCTTAATCTATCTATCATATCTTTAGCATTTGCATCATATCTTTTAGGGACTTTGACAAGTGTGAAGAAAATTTTATAAAGAAGTTAAAGGTGAAGCTAATTTCTGGTGAAGAAGCGAGAGAAGCACCTAGTGAATGGGGGGTGTGGTAAAAAGGGATTGTCTTGAATGAATCCTCTAGAAAAGCAAGCAATCCAATGGACCACTCATATGGTGATAATAGCATTCCGAAGCCAATTGAGGAATACCTAATGAGGGAGGATAAGTCTAGGGAGCTTGAAGTTGTGAGAAAGGACAAGCCCCTATGGGAATGAAGAACTTGAGGGGTGCCTCAAGTACATAGAGGAGAAACATGCCATATTTCTTGTATTTGCAGGTGCCTATGGTAGGGGGAAAATAACAACCTCATAAGAGTTTCAATATGGTTTGACATTCAAAGTTGATTACAAGGATAACAATTTAGATAATCTTATATTGTTGGTAGATACAACAAAAGGACTAAGAAATTTTTTATGTAGAATGGACATGCTCTACCCATAATGATATGTGAAAGAGAGGATTGCATAGATTTGTAGGCAATCAAAAAACCTCCTTGTTGACCTACTCCCTTGGATATAAGGAAATATCATGCCAACTCAATAGATGAAGAATATACTTGTGAAGTCCAAGGGTAAGCATTTAATTTAAAAGAAGCCCCACAGGAAGAAGAGTAACCACATAGATGCAAAATCTACAGAAAGATCAGATGCACAAGATGAGATCATTGCCCCTGGAAGGGAACTCACATCTAGGGATTTTCTTACATAACATAATAAAATGAGGGAGAATATTGTTGAAAGAAACCTTGTCAAGAAAGAGCATCTCTTCCACCTTCGAACTACCATGATTTTTACACCACCTATAGAACACTCATAAGAAGGAGGTACCTTGAGATAAAGGAGCCTACATAATTTGAAAAAGAAAATGAAGATTAACCCACATGCAATTGTTCATGTAATGGAATTCATAGATAAGTATCGATAGATAAATATATGGATATGAAACCTTCTAAACAGACAATGACAAGAAATCAAAAGCAATTCAACTAGAATCGATGATAAGCATTGAGTATAGAGGAGAGGTTAATGCCAGGCATTGACATCCTGCACAACCTCGATGTTGGACATCGACTTTATGAAAGAAGTCGACGCTTAGCATCGACTTCCCACATAAGTTCGATGCTTATCCTAGAGTTTGCATGAGAGGTCAATGCCAGGCATCAACTTTATGTGGGAATTCAATGCTAAGTGTTTACTTCCTACATAAATGCAATGCTTGGCATCGGCTTTGTGCTAGAGATCAAAGCGAGGAATCGACTTCCCTCCCAAACTCGATGCCTAGCATGTACCCCACGGAAAAAAGTAGTGAGGATATACACTTGTAAAATGGATCCAAAATAAATTGATACATATAAAATATACAAAATTAATTCATCTAAATTTTTGAATCTTTATGGAATTTTTTTTGTGGCTAGATTTGTATTACCTATGAGACATTATGTCTGCACTCTTCTTCTCCATTTCTAAACTTTGTGAGGTTTTTGTACTTTTTCTCTCCCTCTTTGATATTTTTGCTCTCTTTGCTCTTTCTCAACTGTTGATTTAGTGGAAAATGAGACTGAGCTACTCTCATCTATTTATAGAAAATTGGATGAATTGAGCTAGATGTGATTGGATCTAACCAAGTTCAACTAGATTTAACTAGTTATAGTGCTTACTAGTTCTTGTATATTTCCCAATTTAGAAAGAAATTCTTTGAAATAGCATTAAGATTAAGAAAGTCGCACCCAAGCTCCAATTATCAACTACCATAAGAATACATTCCATATCTCCATCATGGAATTATATCACACTTTACCATTGAGGAGGAGGAGGCCCTCTACTTAACCACCAATTGAGGTTGAAGATCATGAAGAAATCAAATTCTATCTCATGAATGTGTAAACAAAGTTAATGCTCAAACAACTGGAATACACTTTCAAATAATTTCTAAGGAAGAAAAGCTTTCTAGACCTCTCATTTTGGGCTTCTATACATTGTATTTTGGTTACCTACTTCTATAAGTTCATTTGTTGATGTGCATATGGATAGTTTGATTTTATAGAGATTGATAATTTGTTATGGATAGGTAGGCTACTGAATATGGATAATAAAGTGTTAATAGAGATATAGAAAGATATATGTATCTAAATGGATTCAGAGATAGATAGTTTTACTATCATCAAGAGCTCAATAATTCATGAGTGGGTGGCTTAATATGGAAATAGGTATACAAATAGATAAATATGGCTGATAAAAATGGTTCAATAGGTATAGAAAATGTTAAATATATATAGATATAAATATAGATAATAGATTAGTATAGATAGATATATAATTGGATATGTATTTAAATTTATAGATAGATAAGAGATATGAAACCTTGTAAGAGATATTCTTAGTTATAATTGATCCTAATGAGTGCAGTTTCATTGAGGAATTCAATGAAAGTTTATTTCAAGATTACACTTATTACATCATTGGAGTTTTTCACTTTGTAGAGGCCCGAAAATATCTTGTTGAGGAGCACCCCACTACATACTTCTTTAGGTATGCAAAGTGTAAAATTTATGTTGATTTGAGTACAGAGGAAGAAAAGCTCCTAGCTTGGGATCACAGTAATGATAACGACTATAGGCAAAAGCTGTTTTCCATTGAGCGAATTCATTGCTTCCATCATGAATATGTTAATGCACTTAGACTAGATGGTGGTAGGCTCCATCCCAACCTAATGAAGTAGTGTCTAATGGAGGTTAGGATAGATGTGGATGGGAATTTTAAGTCACATGCACTTAGGAAATTTGACCCATGGTTCCAACTAGCCTCCAAGGTAAGAGAAGTCTAGGAGCTCCAAGATACTATATTCACCGTGTGGGAAAACAAGGAAGTGAAAGGCGAGAAGCAAAAGAAGACAAAGTGACCCTCAGCTAGATGTAAAGGGAAAATGAAAGAGTTCAGAACTTGCAATAGAAGAAGCTATTGAAGACATGAAGCTCACCCCTTGGAGGGCTCTACAAGGCATTAAGGATGAAACATTGATAATTTCAATATTTTCAAGGGTAGTATCATGGTATTCAGCCTCGAGGAGATGGTGGTGGAGCTTAAGAAGGTACATTTGACTTAAGAAAATCATGGCATTGACTTTTCAATAACTAACTAACCATCTACTTTCATTGCAATTAGAAGGTTTATATGAAGATACAAGAGGTCATGATGAGGAGGCTTGGGTGCTTCACTTGGGATGAAGTCCTGGTAGAATACCCCACTATCTCCTCATATAAACCAATATCAAAATATTCTATATTGTTTCATGACTGGGTGAGTACCCTTTTATTTGTAAATAGTGTTATCTATTAGATGATAGGCATGAAGCTTATCTAGATAATTGATGCTAGGTCAATGCAATTCGGTGATTGCTCCATTTATTTGTAAATATTGTTATCTATTAGATGCTAGGCATCGAGTTTATCTAGATTATTGATGCTAGGCATTGATTTATGTAGATAGTGGATGCTAAGCATCAACTTCATGAAGGTGGTTGATGCTAAGCATCAACTTATGTAAAGTTCGATGTTATGCATCGACTTTATTTAGAAATTCGATGCTAGTCGTTAGCTTTATATAGAAAGTTGATGCTAGGCATCGACTTTATGTAGAAAGACAATGTTTGGCATGAGAACTTGTGCTCAGAATTTAGTTTTCGGATAAGATCGATGCCTATCATAGACTTTATGCAAAGATTGGATGTCAAGTATCGAATTCAAAGATGAATGTTCCACTTTGAATGCAAGTAGAATCACATTCTGCATCGAGAGAGTTTATTCATATTTCTTACAACATGAAATTGACATTATTCGCTTCTTTGTAGAAACCCTCAAGAAATAAGAGGAGTGGTGAGGCCACTTAGGACCTCCCTCTGTCTTTCCTTGCACATATTCAAAGGGCAAGGCATGAGAAGTCTAGATTAAAGGCTAAGGAGATAGAGTTTGATGATGAATCCTTTGGACTAAAAAGTTTTTCAAACCCAATAGACTCCCCACCGACATTTTATGACACAATTTTTTATGAGGATTTAAATAATATTTGTACGTAGTTCCCAAGAAACATTTTTCCCTTTTGATAGCAGATATTCCATATGGATTTGGAGGATCGTTATTTTCCTTAGCAGGGATCAATCCTTCTCCATTTCAACAACATTGAAGTCAAGAGGGTCATGCTATAGAGTGTCTTACATGGTATTGTCTTGCACCTACATTTGTTTGTTAAGGTTTGTGTTCACATGTATACTTTTTAGTTATGGTATCATTTGTAGGGTCAAGAAAAATGTGAATCACACCCTCGGCCATAGGTTTCTCAGTGCAAAGAAGTGCTTGACAATGGGATACTAAGATGAAGTTAGTAAAAGGAGAGTCAGGGAACACTGCACTGAGAATGGAATTCCAAATGTCCTGATGATCCCTTCAAAGAAGCTTCCTTATGTGTTAGGGGACAAGACTTTAGTCAATCCTTACCAGAAGCTACAAAAAATTCTAATGATGTTGATCCAGTTATTTTCAAATGATGACAACTCAGTTATGGGCTTGTTTTCTGGCACATGCAATTTTTCCTTCTATGTTGAGCCACTTCACTTTTGAGAATCTGCTATTACATTGGAATATCCAATAGAAGTATGGAAAAAAGATTCTCTTTATTTTTTAATATTAAATTATGTGCTATTATCTATGTGGGCCCTTGGAAAATCTATTTGATTATCCCATAGAGTTATGGAAATAGTATATATTAGTGAGATCAATAATTTAATGGGTTTGAAGTAAACAAATATCTAGAGGTTGCTATTTCATTTTGTGCTTGGACATTATTTGGCATGTTTTATGGAATGTGAAGCTCTCGTGGGAGTTACTTGCTCATGAAGTAGCACTTTTTGTTATGGAAAAACAAATTCGGTTACTGCTTGGAGAATCTAATATGAGAAAAAGGCATTTTGATAAGTGCTCATTGAAGAAGAAACTTGGATTTCCACAATGGAATAAGAAAGTGAGAACTTTTTGCATCATTCCATGGTTTTCTTGTATTTTTTAAAGAGAGCGTGTCTTTTTTCTCATTTGTTGTGACTCAATGTTAAGAGTATTTTTCAAATGAATTTTGAGATTTTCTACATGACATCTCATCAAAAGAAAATTCACTTGGAGGTATACACCTCAACAAAACATGTGGTAGAGAGGAAGAAAATATAATTAGCAGAAGTGGATAGAGCTATGTTAAATGAAATGAATGTTCTTAATTCTATTGGGATGATGTAGCAAATACATTGAGATCAAAAGGTTTTTAGATGTTATAACCCTAAAATCAAAGAGCTTAAGGTGTCTAGGGATGTAATATTTGATGAGTTGCTTCTTGGTATGGTAAACAAGATGTGTTACACAATGAAGTTGCATATGAAGTTGAGAAGAAGCTCAAAGAACAACAACAAAGCATGGAGATGAGTGGTCCAACCACTTCAAGCACAAAACTATCATCTATATCATCCACAAACTAAATGCATCTTGGTTAGCCACGATGTTTTTTTTGGAAGATGCAATTCAGCCATTACTTTCATGTACCAATGAGACAAACACTTTGCTACCTCTTTTTACATGCGGAGAGTTAAGTTTTGGTCCAAATGAGGCAATTTCTTAGACTTTACATGCTTCAAATAATGATGAAGATAATTCCATCTTTGATTCACATCTACATGATGCACTTGTTGATGAGACGTCTGGCATAGAGGATGTAAAAAACTATGCATGTATGGTTTGTGCAGACCTTGAGAGATAATAAATTAGATTCATTGTTGACATATCATACTCGTTCATGCTCTCATAGTTCTTCCTTTGCATCATACTACTATTCAATGGATGTCTCTAGCCTTTTTTATGAGAATGAGCCTCTTTTGTTTGGTTTTTGGTGCATGGATCAAGCCTAAGAGCTTGTTCAATGCTCATAGGACTTCTCTCTAATTTTTTGACATAAATATGGACCTAGGTTATTATATTTCATGAAGACTTCAAAGGCTAAAGCTTTGAATTTATCTTAGTCAAAAGTAAATGTAAGAAGATGAAGAAAATATTATCACTTAATGGGAGCAAAACTCTAGGGATATTTAATTCAAATTTAAATTATCTCCTAAGAATAAGGATAACTTTTAGGAGGAATCTCCAACCAACTTGAGAATCAAAAAGGTGTATATATACACCATCATTTCAATTGCAAGATAGAGAAGTGATTAGAGCTGATCATTGCACTCATCTTGAGTAATATTGTACTACATTGAATTGAGAGGAGTCGTCCACATCTTGTTTGTATCATATATTAATTAGAAATACACATTATGGTTCATTTCTAGTGATTTGTCGATCTCTATTTGTTGTTATAGTACCTTGTGCTACTTTGTCAACTTATCAGAGTCATATCCCTGTTTATAGGTCCTAATTGTACAATCCATCAATTGGACCACTTAGATAGGAAAGTTGTGAGCATGTATACAAATCTTCATCATTATTGGATGCTTATATCTCAAGATATGATTGATTGTGTATGACTGTGTCTGTGTATCACCTAGTTCTTGAAAAGTCAAGGTGACCCCCAAACTTCCTAGATTCATTTCTCAGTGCATGATGAGTCTAATTTCATGAAATAACTTTTCTTTATTTAGCTTAACACTTCAACTGAAGGTCTACAAAATCTCTTTGAACAATTTCTACCAAGTTGTGAGCACGGAACAAAATATTGAGAGTTTCACTTCCAAAAATAGAAAGTTTCTCAAAGATTTTGAACTCAAAACTCATCTATTTTGATATAGAAGTTCGAGATTGATACTCTGAAGTACTTAGGTGGTTTAAGTGCATATTGTGGAAGCCTAGGGAGCATACTGAGTGTCTCTAAAGTTACAAAGGCTTGTGCTGAGCAAGATTTTTCCAACACAATCTCATGTCTTCAACCACATCTATCACCTCTTCACATTGATGAAGCACAAAATTCAAACACTTGGATGTCTACTATGTAATCAAAATATGATTTATTATGAAGAATGTTACTTGTTCTTTATGTGATTTTCCTCCAGACAAAAAGGCCATTGGCACTAAATGGGTATACAAGCTGAAACGTAAGCTTGATGGAACTATTGACAGGTATAAGGTGAGACTTGTTGCCAAAGGTTATGCTCAAGAGAGAGAAACTAATTTTGATGAGACCTTTCCTCCCACATGCCAAATTACCATTATTTGGAGCATTTGTGCACTTCAGCCCCATGGTTTCGAAAGGGCGCAAAAACAAAGTGTGCAAATTGAGAAAGGCATTTTATGGTTTGAAGCAAGCACCACGTGCTTGGTATGAAAAGATACATGCCCACTTGATTGCACATGGTTTTGAGAACAATCCAATAGAGAGCACCTTATACGTTAAGTGTGTAGATAATCTACTTCTAAACATTGTATATGTTGATGTCATGCTACTCATTGATCCTAATGAGAAGCATATTGCTAATTTTAAGGCTAATTTGCATGCCTCTTTTGAGATGTCAGATTTGGGGAATTTGCATCATTATTTGGGCATTCAATTAATGCAAGCTGATGGAGGAATAGCTTTGTGTAAAATAAAATATATTGACACATTATCAAAGCATTTTGACCATGAAGATTGCAAACCTATTGCCACTCCCATGGAAACAGGTCAACGGTTGATTCTTCATGATGTTGGAGATATTTGATGTTTTTCTCTATCAACATGCTAATGGATGCTTGATTTTCTTATGCATAACTTACCTTGGCACTCAGTATCCTATCTTTCAAATGAGCAAGTTTATGCATTGCCTAGGTGTCAAGCATTGGCAAGTGGCCAAGCGCATATTTTGCTATTTACCTGGTATCCGACCACATGGATCGTTATTTTCCAAGGGTGGATCATTACCCCCAAATTTACATGATTTTTTTGACTTAGATTGGGCTCATTGACATAACACTCATGTGTCCACCAGTGCTTTTTGATTCATGCTTGGTAGCTCATGCATATCTTGGTTGAGCAAGAAATAGCTTATTGTGGCCACTTCTAGTTGTGAGGCTGAGTATGGGGCATATTTCACAATGGCAATTGAGTGTGTGAGGCTCAGATGCCTTTTGGTTGATTTGGGTGTTGGTCAGTCTTCTGTCACCACCATCTTCATTGATAGTCAGAGAACATTGATAGTTGCAAGTAATCCTATTTCTCATGCTTGCACAAAGCATATTGAGGTGCAATATCATTATGTCAGGGAGAGGTTCTCTACTAGAGGGA
This sequence comes from Ceratopteris richardii, assembly GCA_020310875.1. Lineage (NCBI taxonomy): Eukaryota > Viridiplantae > Streptophyta > Polypodiopsida > Polypodiales > Pteridaceae > Ceratopteris > Ceratopteris richardii. The sequence goes on from CM035407.1 coordinate 156,614,542, forward strand.
TTGGTTTGGCTTATGTGCCCACATAGGATAATATTGCAAACCTTTTCACAGGAGAAGCTTGAAGATTTTCACAAAGCTTTCGGGTTACTTCCTTTTGTGGATTGATCTCTTTCCACAGAGCTTGGCACTTCCTTATACATGAGTGCTAGATCCTTGTTCTCTGTATCACTCCTAGGGCGTATTTGTTGATATATTTCAATAGTGATGTGTATGAGAACATGTAGGACCACTAGGGGACTTATTTCCCTCTTTAGGAGGTTTTTCCCCCCAATTTGTATATACACCTATAACCTTAACTGATTACTTATCTTTGTAATTTCACTTAGTAATGTATTCAGTATTGTGTTTTTCCCGAAGCTTCATCCTCTTCCTCATGTTGTTCATGGACAATGTGAGCATTCCCACACCCATGCATACCCAAGCTAAATCTATGCACAAGGAGGCTGAAATCAACCACACATGGGCATAATTGAATAGCAAATGGAACTTCATCTATTCCAATAGAGGCCAAGGGACCCCAAATACATAAGATGAATTTCCTTATATATAAGAGGAGAGGGAGGTAAATACAAAAAGCCATGTGGTCAAAGTAGAAGGAAGACCACATGTGCTAAATCAAAGACAATCCTGAGGGATATGGAAATAAATAAAAAAGGGATCTTCAAGATACAAAGTGAGGAAACATGCACATATGAAAGAGAATAATATCCTTTTAAAATAGAAGGGAATGTTTTTCTAAAAAAAAGTACCTAAATGCCAAGAGGTGGATTTTATGTAGAAATATACAAAGAGGGCTAAGGGGTAGTTTGGGGAAACTCATACATAGAGGGGTTTTTGGAGACACCACCAAGGTCCCAACATCTTCTAAGGCTCGACCACCATAGCCATCCATGTTTTTGCTTTGTGTAGCCCCTACAAAAGAATATCATGAACTTCTTCCATTACCATTGATATATCTACTGGTTCTTTTTCTATAGTTTGACCACCTCCTCAAAAGTACTATGAAATATTCATGCTTACAAATCTCTTTGATGTGATACCTTGGGTTTTACACGTGTTTGCATTACATGAAGAATGTATACTTATATCACTCTCTAGATTAAGGCATCCTCCAACATTTTTTGCTTGTACTAAATATATGTTGTTTTATCCAAGTTGCATTTCCTACATAGTGATATCCACATTATGTGTGTTGTAGTGTAGATACTATTTTTCCTTCTTTATGAATAATCACATAAGACCTTTGCCATAATGATTTCTTTAATGTAGAATTTTATATTTACAAATGAGAAAACATAAATCCACATCAAATAAGATATACATTCCATATGTATATCTTAAGATAATTTTTTCTATTATGAATTTATCTCTCAAAGTTTTTAGATCTATTCATATATGTATCTATGGATCTATGTTTTTATATTTCTTCCTCTCTATATTTTTATTTCTTAGATTCATATATCTATTAATTTATTCATATATACACATAGTATTATGAAGTAAAAATCAATGTTATGAGTTAGACAATCACAATAGATCCATGTTGTAAATCAAACAATCACAACAATTTTAAAATAAAAATCATACACACAAATGTACACATACTATTGTGAATTAAGAACCAATTATGAGTCAGACAAGCACACTATTTTTTGAATCACAAACATAAACATAGACCTACCCATACTATTTTGATTCATAAGTAAAATCATTGCTATGAGTCAAACAATCAGAATAGTTTTTAAATCACAATCATATGGATAAAATTATACATATTACTTTGCAGTTACAATAAATACCATGAATCAAATAATCAGAATAGTTTCTAGATCACAATTTTATACACAAACCTACATCCTACACAATAACTCTCTAGGTAAGAATCAATGCTACTTTTCAAAAAGTTATAATAATCTATAAATCATATTCATACACACAAGCTTGCAAATACTTTATGGTATGAGTTAAGCAATCACAATAGGTTTTTTATCACAACCATACATGTACATACACAAAATATTGTGAAGTAAGAATCAATGCCAAGCTATACAATCACAAATGTTTATAAATCATAATCATACATATACATACACACACATATGCACATACTATTGTGAAGTAAGAATCAGTAGTAAGTTAGAAACTCACAATCATACACATACATATTGTGAAGTAAGAATCAATGTTGATTCAGATTATCACAATAGTTTTTAACTCACAATCATATACACACATACACATACTATTGTGAGGTAAATACATGCTAAGTCACGCAATCATAATAGTTTTTAAATCACAATGATACACATACATATACTATTGGTGAAGTAAGAATCAGTGCTGAGTTAGACAAACACAATAGTTCTTAAATTACAATCATACACATACATACATAGAAACACATACAGATACTATAGTGAAGTAAAAATCAATGTTGAGTTAGACAATCACAACAGGTTTCAAATCACAATCATATACACATGAATGCATACATGCACATGAATACATATACATACATATATTATTGTAAGTAAGAATCAAAGCTGAGTAAGCCAATCATAATAGTTTTAGAATCACACTTAAATGCACATATACATAAACACACAAATACACATATTATTGTGAAGTAATAATCAACACTGAGTTAGACAATCACAATAGTTTTTCACTCACAATCATACACATGCATAAAAACACACATATGCATACACATACTATTGTAAAGTAATAATCAATGTTGAGTCGGACAATCACAATAGCTTTAACTCACAATCATACACACACATGCATACACATATGCACATACACATATTATTGTGAAGTGAGAATCGATGTTGAATCAAATAATCACAATAGTTCTAAACTCACAATCATACACACGTACACACATGCATAGACACATACACATAGACATACGATAATGAAGTATGAATCAATGCTGAATCAGATAATTACAATAAATTTTAACTCACAATCATACACACACATACAAACACATGCATACACACATACTCATACAAATAATGTTGTGTAGTAAGAATCAATGTCGAGTGAGACAATCATAATAGCTTTTAAATCACAATCATAAAGACACACATACATAAACACATACACACATTTGTACACATAGAAATTTCACCTAATGCTAAGACATCTCAAAACTATTACAAAATAAGAATCAATTTATGATTCACATAATCACATGCTACACTTATGTGTCTCTCAAGTAGCTTTTATGTGAACCATTCCCCTATACATGGGCACTTTTTACTCTAGGATGGCTAGAGGCTTTTCCCCCCATATAAACACATATACATTATATAATCATAAGTTATGGTACATTGTACTTAGGGATTCACTTATAGCTCTCACTATACTTATTCTCATATTATTGATCATCTATCTATAGAGAGCTCTTTCAGACATTACATTTCTTGGTGTGTCGATCTCCTTCTTTGCTCTTGTTTGTATTTCTATTCATGATTCCTCACTCTTTCACACATACAGTAGTGGTATCGGAGAAAATTTAGTGCCTTCTCATCATGTTGTCTTTTGCATCTATCATTGGGCATGCTTTTAATAGTTCAAATCTATTCTAAAGCATAGAAACAAAGCTCAACACTAGGAGATCATTCCTAGCAAGTGTGTTGGGGTTTTACACCCGTTTCAAAGTCAGTCATGCAAAGCAATAGTGACTTGTTTGGCATGTTTCAAGCTGAAGATAAGGACCAAATATCCAATGTGGTCTTACATGATGAATCAGGTTATTGTTGAAAAGCAACCATGGAACATAGTGGCAGATTTTGATAAGCAATCTGGCGGTTCTTCTTCTATGCAGATTGTTGTCATAGATATAGGTCATTTTTCAAGTATAGTGACTATGCCTTCTCCACCTATGCAAGATCAAATTGGATGGGATGGAAAGGATGCTCAAGCTCAGGCATTGATTTCTCTCATTGTGAAGCAATATATTGTTCCACACATTCAATCATGCATCACTTCACGACAAGCTTGGGATAAACTTGCTTTTTTGTATGCAATTCCTAATTAGGCACGAATTGATTACTTTAGAAAGAAACTTAAAGATGTATATATGGTTGAAAATGAATCATTGTATGTATATGTTACATGCATCAATGATTTGAAAGAGCAATTGGAAAACATTGATGAGATCACTCCAAATGCATCATACATTTTTCACTACTCAAAGGATTGTCAAAATCTTTTTAAAGCTTTGCTACTACAATTTGTTTGGTTGCAAAAGAAAATCCAAATATGTATTGTCACTCCAGCACAATTGTACCAATGTGAGGAGATCCACCTCATAAATGTCAATCCGCAGAGACATGAGGATTGGTATGAAGACCGTGAGCAAGCGAAGACACAATTGCATGAGTGAGAACCACATAAGCATGCACACACATACACACACGCATGCACACACATACACACACACATGCACACACAGTAAGAACAAAGAGAGGAACAATGGAAAGTTTTCTATTAGAAAAGAACTCTCTTGTAAAAGCTTTAATCTCTAACCAGCCAACCTCAAAAATGAGCTCTCTAGCTCGTTTTATAGTTTTTTGAGTAGTTTTGGCCTTGTCTAGACCTAGTGTCCGGCCTAGTTAAAAATTAGGTTCTAGGGCCTATTTGAGGGCTCAAATGAAGTCTAAAAATTATGAAAATTGGTAGGTAGATACTTCTAATACCCTCAAGCTCGAGGACTCCTTGGCTTGAATGAAATGGAGTTGAAAAAATGTGAAATGGTATTTACAATGGCTTTTAGTGATCAAAATCCCTATTTTTATAGGGATTTCTTATGCAAATTTGACATGTGCTTCTTGGAGCTCCCTATATGCTCCCTCTTCCCTGATAGACCTTTATAGAGTGGTGTTCCATGTAGTACGAGGTAGTGTCCATCATGTATCCAAAAGAGCGGTGTGCCTTCCAAGTGTAGTAGGGTTAGTTGTCCTTTTCTTCAGTTTGTAACTGCTAGTCCATGCAAGTGTTGTTCCCTTTGCATGTAGTTCTTCCTTGGATTCCAACATGAATGTGTTGTTGTGAGGTTCCAAAAACTGCTAGTTGCTCAAAAGAGGTTTTAATGTTGATTTTGAGCAGTTGTTGGTTGTGCATTACTTCATAGGTACTGATGTTGTAACCTTGATTTCCTCTAGATCTTGCAAACATGGGTTTTCACAGTTTTCATGCAAGTACTCATGACCCAAAATGAATTATGGGTAAGTGCATTAGTGCATGGTTTGAAAAAATATGTGCCTTGTGCATGGCCTTGTAATGTAGCCCTATGCATGCTTACTTGGGGAATGCATTGGAAGAAGTATGGTGCAAGAAATTGGGTCTTGAGCAAAGTGCTCAAGGGTATGCTTACGAAGAGGTCTCCTAATCTATCATGGTTATGGTGTTGCCGAAGTAGGCGATTCTTACCATGGTGAAAGGTCCATCAATCTTCACTCTTCGTGTTGTACACCCATCATGGTGATTGACCATGGGCATGTCTTTCTTTCATGATGAATGTTCTTGTTGATGATTCATTGATAAGATTCATTGATAAGATTCATTGAGCACATGATCCTGTCCTTTCTCTTTTCTTTTTTCTTTTTGCTTTTCTCTCTTTATTTCTTTTTTGTTTTTCTTTTTGAGGAACAATGGCATAAAACAAGAAGAAAGAGGTTAATATCAAGAAAATATTTTACATATGTCAAGTTGTCTCATATGCCTGGGATTTTTTACATATGTCAAGTGTGTCTCATATGCCTGGGATTTCTCAATTGTGTCTATGCACGACCTAGTAATGTGGCCCTATATTAATGCACACTTTGGAAATGCATGACCTGAATGGTGCAAAAGACAAGGTTATGCCAAAGGCACATGGTTTTTGCACATGGGGCTTCCTTGTTCTTGTAGATGTTGATGCTGCCTTTGTTGGAGGACCCATTGATCTCAAAATGATAGCTAATCATTCCTCCTTATAGGGATCCATTTTAGAACTGTATTTGGCTACATACAAGTCATTTTTTACTGCTTCATCTTTGGGTGGTTGCTTAAATTTTGTATCCCACATGGTGGGCTCTTTGGTTCTATGGGTGCTACTAGTACTTTTGGCTTCCAAACCCATATCCTTGATGATTGTATTCTTATTATTACCGAAGAGGTGAATTGATCTTCTTTTGATCTCGATGCTTGGTACTGGCCCGTGCCTCTCTGTGGCTTCTTTATTGAGATTTTTCTCATGAGGGAGATCATAGGATTTTGTGCATGTAAGAGTGCCTTGGATACCCCCGTGTAATTGTCCTTGTTAGCTTTAATTTCTTAGGTGCCCAAATTTGTCGGATACCTTGTGGTTGAGCTTGTCCTAGTTGCTTCATTCTTCTTTTGGCATGGTTGGCTTGCCTAGATGGGAGTTGTTGTGGAAAAGCTGGTGGTTGCTCTCCTTTTCGTACCCACATCTGCTTCAATCCCCGAACTACTTTCTTCTTGAATTCGGTTTGTCTATTTGATAAAGCAGGTGCCTTGTATTGTTTCTTTTGCCTCTATTTTTGGACTATTGTGGCTACCGTAGTCTTTGAAAAAGAACAGAGGTCCACTCCCCTTTGAGCATGTTCTTCCATGATTGAGTCCTTCTGCATCATAGAGCTTTTGACACATACCACATCTTCTTCTCTAAGATTAGGCTTAGAAGAACTAAGAGAATGTGTGATACCTAGATTTGTGATCATGTAATTCTCTAATTCTAATGTAATGCATTGTTCATGTACCCAAGCTTGAAGAAGTTGATTTCTTAGGTTTAAATTGACTGCATGGTCATAGATCCAATCTTGGCCCGAGACAAGCAGTTTCGTAAGGTCTTCATTTTGGCACACTAGCATTTTGACTTTCATTGGGACATCTTGAAGGTAGATGGGAAGTTCCACCTTGCCCAAACAAGGGGTTTCCATACCTCCCAATCCTATGGGATATGCTTTTATGGAATTGATATTCAATTGCAGATCCTAGCAGTATGAGAGTCTAACTACACGTTGTTGCACCTAAGTCAATCAGTGCTCTCATAGCCCTTACACTCTTTCCTAGTCCTACCTCTATGGTTGCAAAGGGATGCCAGTCGATTATTCCAGAAGCAATTACGCCCGATGCCTAGCACATGGCCATGTCATATCTTGGGGCTTCTGGATTGACATCTAGGCCTAGTTGCCTTTGCTTATTTCACCTAATGCACTCTCTAGCCTCTGCCTATGCTTCTTCTCTAACCCTCTAGTTGCCTTAGATTATTTTGCCTAATGCACTCTCTGGCCTCTGTCTATGCTTCTTCTCTAACCCTTAACTCTTCTTCTTTTTGCTTCTTAGCAGTGTTGAGTCTCGTTAGCATATCCTCTGTAAGAGGTTCTTGATAGAGCTTGACTCAAAAACCATTAATATAGTTTGGCAAGATGTCACCTTCTAGAGTGGCCAATTGAACCACACCACTAGCGATCATGGGTCCATATCCTCGTTTTTCCAACTTACGGGCATGCTACTTTAGTGTATAAACTACAACTAGATCTCCCTCTTTCAATCCTTTATCCTTGATGTGTGCATCAAATTATGCCTTTTGTCTTTTCTTTGCAACGTAGATGCCTGCTACCCCTCGTAGCCTGGTCTCACCTAAGCGTTCTAGATCAACGATCCTAGAGGAAAACTCGTGTCTATTCCACTCATGCGCTTGTGCTACTATTAAGGTCGGAATCAGGAAGTCTAATGGTTGCACAACATTCTGTCCAAAGACCATCTAAAATGGGGTGGCATTGAGTACCATTTTGTAGGTAACTCGATAAGCCCAAATAGCATGATGAAGTTGTTTATCCCAATCAGGACATTTATTATTTACTAGTTTTGTCAATATGTTACATCTTATTTGTGCTCTCGGCTTGTCCGTTAGCTTGTGGATGATAGGGGGTGAATTTCTTATGTATCACCAAGAATTCGTGGAGAAGGATTTCAATGACTTCGTTCAAGAAGTGTGTACCTCTATCACTTATTAACTCTATTGGTAATCCGTACCGGGTGAACATGTTCTCGAATAAGAACTTAGTTGTCATTTGAGCATCATTCTTTGTGGTGGCCTTTACTTCTACCCACTTTGTAAGGTAATATGTGGCTACAATAATGTATTCTGCATGGGATTTTCTAGCTGGAGGGTTAATAGGACCAACAAAGTCTATACCCCACTTCGAAAATGCACGTCCTCCCATCATTGGCCGCAAAGGCATCTCATCTTTTGTGAAAAAATATTGTGCACATTTGCATGTGTCACATTTCTTCAAATAGGTATGTGCATCCATATGAAGAGTTGGACACCAAAGTTCTGAGAATAGAATGGTCTTGATTACTCAATCAAGACCAAAGTGTTCACCTGCAACACCACTATGTGCAGTTTCTAAGATTTTCAAATAGCATAACTCATGAGTGCATAGTCTTAAGTAACCATCTTTTCCTCTTTGGTATAGGTTGTCTCCTACTAAGGTGTAGTCCTTGTTGGAAGCAATGTTCACTCATGGTCCAAATATTGTTAGGATATAGCTATAGTAGATATTCCTTTAGCATTCTCTACAAGAGAAAGCAGGCAGCGACGTTGATAAAGCAAAATGCTCTCATCCATACGATGTGGGTTCAAAACCCGTGGCCATCAGGCGGAGCAATGAAGAGTTTTTTTTTTACGATTACTTTATAGCTTTTGCCTGAGACTGTTTTTAGTTCGAATATTGCTCAAACGATCGTAGCTTTCTTCATGGTGCTTTTACGAAGTAGTGCTTTTGGAGGGATCACAAATACTATAAAACAAGAGGCTTGGCTCATTGTTAAATCACTCAAGGAGAACTCAAGATCACTCATCAACTAAAGAGGAGGTGATCAAGCCAACTCTTGGTGTTCTGAAGCTTTGGAGGTGGAGATTTGGTGAAGGAGAGGCTACTCCCTTGGAGCAAGAAGTCTTCTACAAGGTGGTGGTAACTATCTTTGTGAGTTAACCTTATATTTTGTTTTTAGGGTTTCTCTACCCTAATCTAAAAATTAGGGTTGGTTGATTTACAATTTTGTTACACTATTTTGTGAGAATAAGGTTAGCTTTGTTGCTCATTCACTTCACATAGATTATTTCAACATAATCTAAATTTTGTATTATCATCTTCTTGGATATTCTTCCATTAGTGAGTTCACCACTTTATATGGTTGAGTAGTACTCCCATGTTGTAATTTGGACATCTATTTTTTAGTGAGTAAGCATCCAGCTTACGTTCTCTATCCTTGTCTCAAGATCTCATTCTTTCTATCTCTCACTTATCATCTTAATTAATTGTGTATGCTCAAAAGGTTTTAGTTTGGAATGATCCTGGGGCCCCAAATTCCAACACTTGGATCAGAGCATACTTGATATACACACTTAGTTAAGATGAGTGAGATTAGAATTGAGATTGAAGACAAGTTGGATGATCTTCTAATTATCCCATGTGGAGTTTCATGATGATGAATATTTTAATGACAAAGGATTTATGGAGTATCGTCAATGGATCCTTAACAAGACCCAAACGAAAAGGCGAAGAAGGAGCTACAGCAACTTCAAAAGGTACTGGAATTACTATTACAGAACCAACTGAAGAAGAGGTAACCACTTCGACATCCAGAGTCACAGGTAGGTCTTTACCTACAATTCCTCCTATTGAAGATCAGGCAAGATGGGATGCTAGAGATGCTTTAGCACTTTCATTCATAGCAATAAGTGTTAAAAAGCATATTCTACCACAGATCAGATCTTGTAGAAGTTCTAGACAAGCTTGGTTGAAGCCTGAGAATCTTTTTCATAGCAGAAATCCTACTAGGAAAGCTCACTTGAGCAGACAACTAGCAAATACAAGGATGAAAGCTGGTGAGTCAATTCAAACCCACATTAAGAGACTCATTGACTTGAGAGATCAACTTCTAAATGTAGGAGTTGAGATATCAGATGAAGAAATGGTAAATACGTTGATTAAATCACTTCCTATTTCATATCGATCTTTCATAACCACTCTTACCCTTACCACAAGAGATAGAGAGGTTACATTTGAAGAATTTGAGTTCTTGTTACTTCAAGCTGAAGATCAGTTGAAGGGAATGGAAGAGAATGAAGAAGCACTTTCATCTTCATCAAAGGGTAAAAAGAAGAAGAAGGATAAGAAGGAAAAGCAATCCAAGAAGGAAAGTAGGTTCCTCTCACCTTCTACTTCAGATTCTGTTTCTACTACATCTAAAGAGAAGTCTTCAAAGAAGAAGGAAGTAATATGTTTTTACTGCAAGAAACTTGGACATTTTAAGTCAGCATGTTATAAAAGATTGAGCATAAAAGAAAAAGGCATCAGGTAATGTTGCAGAAGATGATAAAAAAGGGAAATCTCAAGGTGATTCTTATGCTTGTATCACCATTGAGGAAGTAGATTTTGATTAAGCAGCTTTACAAGTTCTTTCAGCAAGTCCTTGGATATTTGACTCAGGTGCTACAAAGCATATGATAGGTTGCGGAGATGTGTTTTCTTCTCTTTCCTATTCTTCAGGTAGAAGAGTTACTATTGCAGATGGCAATGATTTGGATGTTGTGGGAATAGGTAAAGTAACCCTAAAGTCAAGAGAAGGTGGTAATTTTCAGATTTCAGATGTTCTATATGTACCTGAAATGAAGAAGAATCTGGTATCTATATTTGCATTTTTAGGTAATGGCTTTAAAGTTGTATTTGAGAGAGATATTTGTAAGATCTTATCACACAAAGAAGGCAAGTTTAGTTTACAAGGTGAGCATAGAGGAGGGATCTTTGTTTTGTCAAAAATCAATCCGGCATATGCGGTCAAATCTTCATCAGTGGTGGAAGATATGAAGCTATGACATGAAAGATTTGGACATATTAGTTTTGGAGCTCTCAAGAGTATCAAAGACAGAGTTATGGTTGAGATTTTACCCTCATTCAAGCTACCAGATGATTCAAATATATGTGAAGGTTGTCTTGAAGGTAAGATGCATAAACTACCTTTCAAGAAACATGGTCATATTACAGCTACCAGGAAATTGTTGATTATTCATTCAGATGTGAATGGACCTATGAGAGAAGACTCTATTCAGGGCTTCAAGTATTTTGTTCTATTTGTTGATGATTTTATGAGATTCTCATGGATGTATGGTCTTAAGTTGAAGTCAGAAGACTTTCCTATGTTCAAGAAGTTTGTAGCTATGGTTGATAATGAAAGTCAAGAAACTATCCAGATTCTCAAAGGTGATAGAGCTGAAGTTATTCTTTCACGTAATACTTATATTGCTGAAAATAAGGTTTATGATAAAGAAGCAAAAATTCTAGAGTTCATTAGTGTAAATGACTATGGATTTTTTAGAAAGATTCTGGATGTACATGTTCAGCCATATCAGGAGGGAGTTAAAATTCCTAGGATTCAAGAAAGAGTTGAAGAAAAAGGAATTTCACAACCTTCTACAGAATCAGTTCCACATGAGACTTTAGTTCCAGAAATGGAAGAATTTAGAGTTCCAAAAAGTCCTAGTACCTCGGCAGGACAAGTTCCAAAATCTGTGGAAGCTGAAAGTTCAGAAAGAGTTTCACCACTATTTAAAGATACACCTACGTGGTTATATCAGACTTGGAAAGATAGTGGTATAAAGACTTTTACTGGAAGAACAAGGAGTCAGACTAGACAACAACAACAAGATCCTGTAAGAACGACGGCAACAACAAAAAGATCATGTAAGTTTTGCTGAAGACTTTGAGATTCATGATATTTTGGCTTTTACGACAATTGAAGATGAATTTGCATGTGTTAAAGATGCACTTAACATTACTATTTGGAGAAAAGCTATGCAAGAAGAGATTGATTCTATTCATAAGAATCAAACTTGGCAGCTATGTGAGTTACCAGAGGGAAAGAAAGCTATAGGTATAAAATGGATCGTCAAACTAAAAAAGAAAGCATATGGTATTATTGATAGATACAAGGCCAGGTTGGTTGTCAAAGGATATGCACAAAAAAAAGGTATTGATTATGATGAGACATCCACTCCTACATCTAGGATGATTGTTATTAGGTCAATACTTGCTTTTCTTAATGGTTGGCATATATATCAACTTGACATTAAGACTGCTTTTCTTAATGGTGATTTACACGAGGATGTGTATATTCAGCAGCCAGAAGTTTTTGAAGAGGTAGGTAAAGAACACTTAGTGTGTAAGCTTATAAAAGCTTTGTATGGTTTAAAACAGGCACCTAGAGCATGGTATGAAAAGATACATACATATCTTTTATCCATTGGTTTCCATAACTCAGATGCAGCTCCAACTCTTTATGTCAAAGTTAAACCAGGTATGATGATTATAGCAATCATCTATATGGATGATATTATAGTCATAGGTCCCAGAGATGCAGATTTGCAGATGTTCAAAGAACAATTGAAGCAAACATTTGATGTGAATGATTTAGGCATTTTGCATTATTATCTTGGGATTCAGTTTCTGTTTCAAGATAAATGTATCTATATGACACAGCAAAAGTACATTGAGAAAATTTTGGAAAGGTTTCAGATGGTTGATTCTAAACCTATGCAAACACCTATGGATCAGAACACATCTTTACAGATGGTAGCAGATGCAGAGTCATTTGACGCTACTTTACATAGTCAAGCAGTTGGCTGCTTGATATATCTGTGTAATACACGTCCTGATATACGGTTTGCAGTTTCTCAAGTATCAAGGTTCATGCAAAATCTGACAGTGTTACATTGGAAAGTAGTAAAGCAGATCTTTCGATATTTGAAGGGAACTTCAAATTTTACTGTGATATTTTCGAAGTCTACACATTTGTTACTAAAAGGATTTTCAGATTTTGATTGGGCAAGTGATAGAGACACAAAAAGAAGTACTAGTGGATATTGTTTTTGTCTTGGAGATTGTCTAATCTCATGGCTTTCGAAGAGACAACCCACTATTGCAACTGCATCGTGTGAAACTGAATATCGTGCAGCATTTACATCTACTCTAGAGTCAGTTTGGTTCAAGAAGATTTTCAGTTATCTTGATGTGAGAGTACATGAACCCATTCACATATTTTCAGATAGCCAGTATAGCAAAGAATCCAGTGCATCATGCACGGACAAAGCAGATAGAGGTACACTACCACTATATTCGAGAGCAGATAGCTAAGTTGAGCTGGTTTATGTTCCTTCTAGTGAGAATGTTGCAGATATTTTTACCAAAGCATTAACTAGAAATAGTCATGAGAAGATTTGCAAGTTATTGAAGCTTGTACCATTGTGACATTGAAGGAGGGATTTTTGGAAGCAATGTTCACTCATGGTCCAAATATTGTCAGGATATAGCTATAGTACATATTCCTTTAGCATCCTCTACAGGAAAAAGCGGGTAGTGATGTGGATAAAGAAAAATGCCCTTATCCATGCGACTCGGGTTCGAAACCCGTCGTCATTAGGCGTAGCACCAAAGAGCTTTTTTTTTAACGATTACTTTATAGCTTTTGGCAGACATCATTTTTAGTTCGAATATTGCTCAAACGATCGTAGTTTTCTTCGTGGTGCTTTTACGAAGTAGTGCTTTTGGAGGGAAGATGCTTGGCTCGTTGTTAAATCACTCAAGGAGAACTCAAGATCACTCATCAAGCAAAGAGGAGGTGATCAAGCCAGCTCTTGGTATTCTAAAGCTTTGGAGGTGGAGTTTTGGTGAAGGAGAGGCTACTCCCTTGGAGCAAGAAGTCTTCTACAAGGTGGAGGTAACTATCTTTGTGAGTTAACCTTATATTTTGTTTTTAGGGTTTCTCTACCCTAATCTCAAAATTAGGGTTGGTTGATTTACAATTTTGTTACACTATTTTGTGAGAATAAGGTTAGCTTCGTTGCTCATTCACTTCACACACTTAGATTATTTCAACATAGTCTAAATTTTGTATCATCATCTTCTTGGATGTTCTTGCATTAGTGAGTGCACCACTTTATATGGTTGAGTAGTACTCCCATGTTGTAATTTGGACATCTATTTTTTACTGAGTAAGCATCCAGCTTACGTTCTTTATCCTTGTCTCAAGATCTCATTCTTTCTATCTCTCACTTAACATCAAGCTTACACTATGCTTGAGGTGGATTTGATCTACATCAAAGGCTATCGCGTCGAAAGAATATTCGTTGGAGACTTCTTTTTCTTATGCTCATTTATTGTATTTTTTGAGAGATTTTTTATGGTTCATTTACCATTGTAAAAGCCTTTTAGCTTTACACATGTAAAGGTAGAAAGATAAAGCCCAAATCCCATGAATTTGTGGTGGTTGAAGTTGCATTCAATCAAGCAATCAATCACTTAAAAGTAGATCAAACTAGATCTTCACTTTTCCTAGATTGTAGGAAAGTGAATTGATTCCCTCCAACAACCATTCCCACCTTCATTTGAATTCAAACTTCACTTGTAGAAGTCGTAGAAGACTCCTAGAGTCTATATAAAGACTTCAAATCACTTGTACATTACATGGAAGCAATATACATACACTCGTGACCATCATTGTCTTGCTCCTTCAATTTTTTGCATCACCTTCTTCACCAATAGTAATCTTGCAGAGGCTTCTTCTCTCTCTCCAGAGCTCCAAATTGAGTGCAAGATGGCTCATTGGAAAGGTATTATTGTCTAGTTTATGTTGATATATTTATGTAGTGATGTCTGTGAAAACACTAGGATTGTCAGGGCACTTTTTTCCCTCTTTAGGAGGTTTTTTTCCCTTGGCTTGTATATATGCCTATTGCCCTAATGGGCTACTATTCTTTGTACATTCTCTAGTAATACATTCAATATTGTGTGTTGTGCTCCAAGCTTCTTCTTCTTCCTTGTGCTGCTCGTGTGCTTCCGCAGACGTCTAACTCCAACAATTGGTACCAGAGCAAGTCGTTGCTTCATCTAGGGCGCCGTCGACACTCCTCCGTTTGCAGTCTCAAAATCGCACGAATTTTGGTGAGCATACTCAGCGTGTCTTCAAAATCAAGATAGCTTTACTATGTGGTGCCGAAATCATGATCTGAGCTCGTTTTGGCCTCCGAACGCACTATCACAGCGCTTGTCAGGCTATTTCATCTTTTTGTGCCAAATGTATATACTAGATTCTGTTCGCCAATATAAGTGTCTTGAATTCTGCTACACGTCTAGAGGAATTTGTCTGGGAAGTTTTGTTCAACTTTTCGAGATACAGTCAATTTTTTGCATCAAGGTATTTTAGTCACCGGCCATGGCTGAAAGCAGTGATGTATTCCGTATGTTGGTTGTTGAGGATAAGTTGGATGGTACCAACTACCCATTATGGGCTTATATGATGCGACATATGTTGGTTGTGAAAGGACTGTGGAACATTGTACAGGGTGTCGAAAAACGTCCTATCACACCTGCAACTGTTACAACTGCAGGTAGTGAAGCTGATGCAGAAGGTGTTGAAGATGATGATATTCTGCATATTCCTGTTCGTGCTTTGGTTTCTGCTGCACCTATTGCAGAGCAGATTCGTTGGGATGGTAGAGATGCCCAGGCACATGCATTGATAGCTTTGTCTGTCAAATGTGCCATTATTCCTCACATTCGCTCTTGTAGAACAGCTAAGGATGCTTGGGATACACTTACCACATTGTACCAAGCTAGGAATGAGGCTCGTGTTGCTTACCTCCGAAAACAGTTGGAGAGTGAGCACATGAATGAAGGTGATTCTATGGACAGTTTCCTAACGAAGATCAAAGATTTGAAGGAACAATTGATTTCTGCTGATGAGGTTATACCAGATAGCTCACTTGTGCAAACTGTTCTGAATGGTCTTCCTGATTCATATTAGAGTTTTGCTTCTACTCTTTGGTTGATGATGAAAGGAAATCCAAATGCCTTACCATTTGAGGAGTTAGTCTCTGTTCTGTTGCAGGAAGATCAGTCCAGGCAGAATAGGTCCATTATGCATGCTTCAGATCAAGCTTTCCTCGCTAGTCAGAAGGGCAAAGGAAAATGGAGCTCTTCTACTAGTAAGCAAAAATCTGCAAATGCTGCATATTCGAAGAACCAAGATAAAGATGAGAAGAAATCAGAAAAGCAGAAATTATTTTGCAAGTACTGTAAAGGGAATGATCATATCATAAAGAACTGTCCAAAATTGGCTGCTAAAGAGGCAAAGAAGAAAGAGGCTAGAATGGTTGTTCTAGAGGCCTCTACACCAAAAACAGAGTCTGCTAATCTTGTGCAGGAAGAAGAATGGGCGTTTACTACTGTCTGCAGTTTTGACCCATCTTCTCATGAGCAGTGCATGTCTGCAGTAGACTCAAATGTTTGGTATTTTGATAGTGGGGAAACCAAACATATTACCTCACAGCACAGTTTCTTGTCTTCACTCGAGCCTGCCCCTATAGGGAATAGTGTTACATGCGCCAACAACTCCTCCTATGTTGTTATGGGAGTTGGTAAAATCATTTTGACTACTGCTTATGGTAGCTCTTTCACTTTGTCAAATGCTTTATTTGTGCCAAGGATCAAGAAGAACTTGTTATCAGTTTCTACATTAGCCAAGATTGGCTTGGTTGTGAAATTTGTTGATGACAGGTGTACAGTTCATGATCTATCAAATGGCGATGTGATTATTGCTTCTGGCATTTTATGTTGTGGGTTGTATAAGCTCATAGACTATGAAAGATCTCTAAATGATTTGGCATGTGTAGTAAATGATTCTTAGGCTATGTCAGATGCAAAGCTTTGGCATGCATGCTTTGGTCATCTGAATTTTGCTAGTTTGCTACACCTGCAGAAATCTGAAATGGCGTCCTCTTTGCCCAAACTTGAGGCACCTGGAAAACATGTTTGTGAAGGCTATATTTTGGACAAAATGCAGCGTTCGTTCTTTCCAAAAGATGGTTCAGTTCGGGCTATTCAAAAATTACAGCTTGTACATAGTGATGTCTGTGGTCCTATGCAGACACCTTCTTTTGGGAATTATCTTTACTTCATGAATTTCATTGATGATTTTTCCAGGCATGCATGGGTATATCCATTGAAGGCAAAGTCCGAAGTGTTCATGTGCTTCAAACAGTTTTTGGTTTTGGCTGAAAATCTGTTAGCATGTAAAATGGGCACCCTTCATTCTGATCGAGGGGAGGAGTATATGTCTTCTGATTTTAATGCATTTCTAGCTGAACGTGGGATAAAATACCAGCATACAATGCCGTATACACCTCAGCAGAATGGAGTTGCTGAACGAAAGAACATGTCACTCATGGAGATGGCGAGGTGTATGGTCAAGAGTCAGGCTTTACCACATAGTTTCTGGCTTGAGGTTGTCATGTGTGTAGCATATGTACTGAACAGGTGTCCCACTAGAGCACTGCAATCTATCACTCCATATGAGGCTTGGCATGACACAAGCCATCTATTTCTCATCTGCGTGTTTTTGGTTGTTTGGAATATGCATTAGTGCCTGAACAACATCGCACAAAATTGGATGATAAAGCAGTAAAATGTATTTTTGTTGGATATAGTTCTGAAAATAAAGGCTATCATCTGTATCATCCATAGACTAAACGCATTCTAGTTAGCCGTGATGTTGTTTTTGTGGAAGATGTTATTCAGCCCTTGCTTTCATGTACTAAGGAGACATCTGTTAGCTCCAAAGACATGTATGATACTTTGCTGCCTCTTTTTATAGGTGGAAAGTCTAGTGCTGGGTGAGGCAACTTCTCAGCCTTTGCAGGTTTCATGTGATGATGCAGATAATTCCATTTCTGATGCAGATGTACATGATGCACTTATTGATGAGAGAGCTGATATTGAGCAGGCAAGAACTATGCCAAAATGGCTGGTGCAGGCCTTGCGTGACAGCAAATTAGATGCACCTCTATCATATTGTACTCATTCAGGCTCTCATAGTGCCTCTTTTGCATCAAATTGCTATGCTATGGCTACATCTAGTCTCTGTGATGAGAATGAGCCTGTTTCATTTGATGAAGCATAAAATTCAAAAAATTCGATGGTTGCTATGCAATCTGAATATGATGCTATAATGAAGAATGGTACTTGGTCTTTATGTGACTTGCCTCCTGGCAAGAAGGCCATTGGCACTAAGTGGGTATACAAGCTAAAGCGTAAACCTGATGGTACAGTTGACAGGTATAAGGCTAGGCTTGTTGCAAAGGGTTATGCGCAGGAAAGAGGCATTGATTTTGATGAGACCTTTGCACCTACATGCCGTATGACTACTATTCGGAGCATTTGTGCACTTGCAGCCCATCATGGTTGGAATGTACATCAGTTGGACATTAAAACTGCATTTCTGAATGGTGACTTGCATGAAGAAGTGTATGTTTTTCAGCCACATGGCTTTGTGTAGAAAGGGCATGAAAACCAGGTGTGCAGGTTAAAGAAGGCATTATATGGTTTAAAGCAAGCACCACGTGCTTGGTATGAGAAGATACATGCCTATTTGATTGCACATGATTTTGAGAACAGTCCAACTGAAAGCACCTTATATGTTAAGCGTGCTAATGATGTGATTCTAATCATTGTTGTCTATGTTGATGACATGTTGTTCAGTAGTCCTATTGAGAAGCATATTGCTGATTTTAAGGCTGATTTGCATGCCTCATTTGAGATGTCTGATTTGGGGCATTTGCATCACTATTTGGGCATTCAGTTTATGCAAGTTGATGGTGGGATGGCTTTGTGTCAAACGAAATATATTGACACATTATTGCAGCATTTTGGCCTTGAAGACTGTAAGCCTATTGCCACTCCTATGGAGACAGGTTTACGATTGAGTCTTCATGATGTTGGAGATGCATTTGATGTTGTTCTCTATCAGAAGGTTGTTGGATGCTTGATTTACTTATGCATTACTCGGCCAGATATTCAGTTTGCTGTCTCACAGATGAGCAGGTTTATGCATTGCCCAGGAGTGAAGCATTGGCAGGCGGTTAAGCGCATCTTTCGCTACTTGAGTGGTACTCAGCTACTTGGATTGTTTATCCCAAGGGGGGATCACTACCGCCAGATTTGCATGTTTTTTCTGACTCTGATTGGGCTGGTTTCTATGACACTCGTGTGTCCACTAGTGGCTTTTGCTTCATGCTTTCTAGTTCATGTACTCGTGTGTCCACTAGTGGCTTTTGCTTCATGCTTGGTAGCTCATGTATATCTTGGTTGAGCAAGAAGCAGCCTACTGTGGCCACTTCTAGTTGTGAGGCTGAGTATAGGGCAACTTTCACAGTGACTGTTGAGTGTGTGTGGCTCAGACGGCTTATGGTTGATTTGGGTGTTGGTCAGACTTCTGCCACCACCATCTTCACTGACAGTAAGCACCAACTTAGGGACTTGCGGAGAAAGAGACTATACCTCAATCCCCTCACAAGTGCATATAGTGGGGATACACGCTTTTAAATATCAATCCAAAGAGTATACAAACCTAGCCGAGTGTATGAAGACATGCAATCATGTAATGGTCAATACAAGTGAACTACTCAAAGAATGTAAATGAGGCAAAGACTTATCCAAACAAGCTCCAACTGTCGGTCAAGGCAAAACGATACTTGGTGCAGCAGCCGTCAGTATTTTGGACTTTTCTCCCAGCTCCGAACTCCAAATATAGCGAATAGCATATGCGTTTCGAAGATCTCGAGAAGACGCATCCAATGGCAGTGGTTTCATTCAATTCTGACGCTCCTACTTCAAGTTATGAGCGAAATACTGAGTCGCGGGAATACTTTCCTACA
The DNA here is from genome assembly GCA_020310875.1 of Ceratopteris richardii. Classification (NCBI taxonomy): domain Eukaryota; kingdom Viridiplantae; phylum Streptophyta; class Polypodiopsida; order Polypodiales; family Pteridaceae; genus Ceratopteris; species Ceratopteris richardii. Next base: position 156,634,337 of record CM035407.1, read on the forward strand.
CTTCAGCACTTCCTACACTTCGCACACACCTTTCCTACAGCAAAGAAACACTTTCATGGATAGACAACACTCACAAGCACTCTTTCCAAGCAATACACATGCATACAAGCTCACGAAGAAGAAGATAAGGAGGGAAGAAGACACAAATTCGAATTTCTGTGCTCTCTATTCTCACAATGGCAAAAAGTTCTTTACAAAGAGTCACATTTGACTTATATACTAGTGCCCTAAAAATGGTCCTTTCACACACGAGACCGGCACTTTATTCACTAAAAGACTAAATTTCTACTATTTTACATGGGTAAGCTTCTAATCTTCTGTGGGGATGCATCTAGAGGACTCCTCTAGTGCCTTTACAACGGGAAATATATTAGAAGAATGATTATGATACAAAAATATGAAGTCCAAATCGGAAAAATTTTGGGGCCCGTCTTTTTCTCTGCTTTGTGCGCTCTTTAGTTCTGCAACACTCTCCCCCTCTTCGTCTCTGTCGTCCCTTGACAGGCTTTGCTTCTTGTCATTAGTTTGTTGTCCGCACGCACCTAGTGGTCAGTATTGTCTGATTCTTGATCTTGCATTACGTTTTAGAGGTGCTCTGATTTGTCTTGGTTGCACACATCAGACCTTGCTGTGTTATTCACTTCTTTTCACTGCACGCAACCTTTGCTCATTGTTACCTGTTGATAAAACAGGTGTTCAGTTTTGACGGCCTCTTCTTAATTCTTGTTTTACATTCTCTGGGCCTGATGTATTCGCCTTGCTCGCCCGCAACCCTTGGAGTTAGACTGACTACCTGATATTCCGCAGTCTAATTCACCTATAGGTCCCTTAATTCTGGGTTGCCACGCACGCCACCAGTGGAAGGTCTGAAGATGTGGTGCTTCAGTCTTCGATCTGGACCTTCCAGAGATCAAGAGGTTGAAGCACCTATGTGGGTTACGTCCTTTCCTTGGTGTGTGTGCCCCTGCGGGGCTCTGTGCAGAGATGGGTGTTGCGCCCCTGCGGGGCTTCCTGCAGAGATGTATCTTCAAATCTTGCTTTTTAGTGAAGCTGCTTCTTTCGTTGTCTTCTTCTTTTCTTCTTCTTACTCGATTCTCCCTCAACACTGCCCCCCTCTTGGACTCTGTCGTCCCCGACAGGCTTTGATAAGCGACGGGCATATGTTTGATAAACTCTTTGCTCTGTATCATTCAGCTGATTGGCTTCACGTATCATGAGTTGTTTCCATTGTTCTGCCTTCACACCGTCATGGGGTGGCTGTCTGTGATCTGCGAAGAAGCTTAATTCATATGCTACGAGTCTGGCATTCAGGTTGGATGACATCTTCAAAAAGATCTCTGAATCTATTTCAAAGAAGCCTGTAAAAAACGCTTCTTCAAATGTCTGCATATATGGACTTGGCAAGAACATAAGCCTGGAGTAATAAGCCATTATAGTTGGTCTGCTTGGCATCACTGATAGATCAAAAATAAGTATGTCTGTGCCTTGATTAATTCCAATAAAATTCAAAAAGGTGTATGCCGCATGGTTGAAAACTTTCAGTACAGTGAGTAGCATACTAAGTATTTTATTTGTCATTTTGACAGCTAAATCTGGTACTGTCGCATAATTTTGTAGCCAAAATTCTATGGTCTTGACCATATAATCCTCCGTTGGCAAATAGTTATGTGGAGGGCTTGGAAGTAGCGGATAATTCAGCCACTGATTATTTATTGTACCATTCCTTTGCATGTCCAAAAATGCTCTAGCTTCTCTTCTACGAGGTACAGGACAAAATGCAGGGTTTACCTACAGGGAATATGGAGCAGCTTGCCAGTGTATCCTTAGTGTCGGATGTTTTTCCAAAAACTTTCTTCTCCAAACTGGCTGTGCGGCTTCAAATTCTGCTTGAGTGAAATTGAATGTGTCATTCTCGAAGTTGAGCTGCTTATCAGGGCTCGTTTTTGTGATCTTCTTGATGTATTGACGTGTTTTCTCTTTCAGTAATCCGTATGGAATATTGAAAGGCTTCATAAGCGTCTCTAAGTCTTTTCCTTTGATCTTTGCTTCTTTCATGACTTTAATAACTTCATTTTCAAAATTTTCCGTCAATCGGGACACCACTAGTGCCCGTTCCTTCTGACTTATTTCTGCAGTATATGGCATAGGATGATCATCATGTAGATCCGCCACCTGCTCACGTATTGGAGAATGATAGATCGGGTGGGATAGAGGGCTTACCTCTACCTCGTCAGTAGGATTTTCCTTTTCTGGCACTACTGATGTCCCGATCGGTGCTTTGGCTTTCGTCTGATACTTTAGCTGTTCTATGCATTCCTCTTTTTCTTTTATTGTTTGCATGGCTTCTCCGAGTGCTTCTTTGGTTGCCAATAGTTCCTTACCTATGTCAGCTACATGATCCATATTTTCACTGTAGCTTTGGACCAGTTTGGCATTCACCTTTTGTAGTTGACGCTTCAGTTCACTGGTTTCATTGGCATATCTACTTTTCCATTCTTCTATCTGTGCTTGTTCTTGCTTTAGCAGCTCTTCATATTTCAAGATCTGATCCCGTAATTCTTGATCTTTGGTTTCTGTGGATTCCTGTTGTATGAGTGGTTGATCATATAATAAAGACTTCATTAATTCTTTATTTCTGTTGCATAGACTGTCGTTCTCTTCCAGATATAGCTTGAGTTGTTGTTCTAATAGCATGCTTCGCATTTTCATTTTCTCTTTCTCAGCCTCGCTTGCTTCGTGTAATCTTTGCAACTCCATTAGTTGTGTATGCAGCTGTTGATTCTGAGCAATGGATGCTGCATGTTGTGTCTGGATTGCCAGCACTTCAGTATTTTTATTTGCTACTTCCTTTTGTGCTGCAATCAACTGTGCCGATAGCTGTTCACTCATGAGTTGAAACTGATTCTTTTCTCTCCTTGCTTGATCATACTCGGCATCTATATCCATCATCTGTTGCTGAGTGTCCATGGCTGTTTGAATCATCTGTTTTACTACAGGTTTCAACTGCGTAACATCTACATTAAGCCATGTTTTTGGTATTGTCGGCTCTTCGCCGGTATTGACGTCCTTGCCCTGAGCAATGTGTAATGTGGTGTCATGGGACTGCCTAATCTGAAGCTGGATCCTCGACTCAGCCCCCACGTCTTCTTTATTTCCTTGAGGTGTGTCATCAGGCACCTCGATTATAACTTGTTCTTGGGTTTGGAGCTCCTTTGCTTCCTTACTCATTGGAGTTTGATCTTCCTCTTTAATAGGTTGTTTTACATGCGTAATACCAGTGGTCGTATCTTCTTTGATGCTTATTTTTGTGGTGTCATTCAATTGAATGACGTGCTCCGGTTCCATAGATTCTTTGACTTTCTTTTCCTTGTCTTCCTGATTTTGTGGCGTCACTTCCACTTGATCTATCTCGTTCCATTCACCTTCGTGCGATTCTGTCCGAATGTCAGTATCCAATGTATCTTTTTCGAGACTGGAATCCGTATTTGTGCTGGAATCATCAATGCCCGGCTCTTTGTATCTTCCCGCTTGTTTCGGTGTTTGCTCTGGATTCCGTTGTGTCTGCTCTTGACTAGCTTGTCTATAATGATGTCCTTGAACGTTCAAATTGACCTTCCCTTGCATATACTGATGTGTTTGTTCAAGAGCAGCGGACAGATCTCTCTTAGTAATCGGCATTTGTGTTGTCGTGATCTTCGGTAAGAGGTGCGTTCTCTTTGATTGCGGTGTTGCTTGAGTTTCCTCTTCTCGTAGGCGCTTCGTACCCCTCATGGGTTTCTGTGTGCTGGTTCCAGCCTCTTCAACCATAGCTACTGCTTTCTTCTTCTTAGGGACCGTCGCTGATTTTACGTACCTTGCTAGTCCTTCCGAAGTTGGCATCTCTCTCAAACAATTCTTCATTTCTAAAGCTTCATAAATCAACAATGTAAGAGCTGAACTGCCATTCAAAAACTTCTTTTGCCCCCATTTCTTTTGTGCTTCAAACAATCTTTCTTGGACATACCCCGTTAGATTGACTTTGTTTCCAATTTGCCTCATGGCATGTGATAGTAATTGGACTACTATCTTTTGTGGAGCTGTATACCTGTGCATGCTGGGAAAACAAAAATGTTGATGTACCAATCGCACAGCATCTTCTATGTCAATTCTATTTATCTCCAAGAATGATCTTTTCTTGGGATCATGGCATTCTTCTTTCACATTAGTAATGCCTGCTTGATTCCATCCAAATGCTCTGTTAATCAACTCATGTGTGAATTGGATGGTCTTCCATGTCCCGACTTTATCCAATACTTGTGCTTCTGGGACTGAGATCTTTGTCGCGGCAGGCTGCATGTTGTTCATTACCTGTGCACATCTCTGAAAGTCTGGCACATAGATTGGTAACTTGAGGAATGCCTCTATGCCCGCTTGTGTCCATACGTCCTCAATATGAGGTAGTCCTTGTATTATTGTCTTGAAATCCTGGGACATGATTGGAAAGTAATGATCTGTGTCCATGATTTTGATTGTAGCCATGAAGATTAGCTCTGCCACTGGTTGATCATCCCTAAACCAGTGACCTCTTGCTTTTGTTACTGATTCCAACGGAAGAAGTTGCACCTCTTCTTGCTGCATAGATTCGGAATCAGTGGAAGCCATCTGCACTCAATATATAGTATGAATTAGTATCCATATGTTTTCAGAAATCCTCCTCTATATGTTGGTTATAAGTTCGACGTTGCTCTGAGTGCATGGTGTCGTCCCTTTCCCGTGTGTGTGAGAAAGGTAATACCTGGATTTTTTGACATTTTAATGTTTATATTTTCTGCTGAAAAGAAAGACAGAAAAGTTAGTTCGTAGCCGAAGCGGTTATTAATTTTTTGGAGTATTTTCTTAAGATTTGTACAAGTGCTCTCCTATTTCCTTATTAGGAAAATGTGCTTGACTATCTTGAAATAGAAGAAGGATGTGCCGAATGCTTGGCCTTGTAATGTGGCCCTATCATGCATACTTTGGATCTCGACAACTCCATATGCGTGCAATTGGAAGTAGTTGGCGTATGCATGCTGTACAGTTTGTCTTTCGGTATCCAGATTTGCTTCGTTGTGCTGGGCTTCATTGTATGTTGCCCACTTCTACTGAATGTGGCCCTTTTCTCCTTTTTGTAAGTCTGCTTCCTCTGATCTATGACTCTCGGCACGTCTCGGGCTGCCTTTACAGACTCTTTCTTTCTCCAGTATCTTTTTTTCTGTGGTTGTTTTGCCGGTGGATTGCATTGGTCCTTCTTGTTTCGGGGATCATCCTTTCGGTTGTTTTGCCTTGGGATGCAAGACCTTGGAACCCATATTTGCGATCGATCTTGTTGAGCAGCTATGACTGTCTTGGGAATCCATAGTGTAGTAATTTGTCGATGATTTCGCTGTTCAGACGGAGTTGGTTTTTGCTTTGCTCGTTTGTTCTGATGTCGGTTGTGCTTTTGGCTTCGTAGATATTCCTCCACTTGATCTTTCTTTATCCACACTTGGTTAGAATATGGAATAGGGTATATTTTAATGGTGACAGATTTTGAATTACTCTGAGGCATAGTCTCTTTGATGCATGGTGTTTCAGTGAGGTTGATTTCAGTTTGAGTGATACTCTCAAGACTTGCTAGACTAGAACAAGGTGTGCAAGCAGAATTCAATGTGTCTGCACATATAGTACTTGATGAAGGTGTCTCTATAGTGCTAGAGATCATGCATTCAGGACTTTGTTCATTAGATTGAACTATTTGCTCCGTGCTCACCGATTTTAGTGGTCGCTCATCTAGCAAACTGAATACTTCACGATGTCCTATCCTGGCTGAGATATATCCTAACGCCAATTGAATGGTCACCTCGTATTCGTAAATCCAGTCTTGACCTAACACTACTTCCTCAAGTAAATCTTGGTCATGACACACTAACAGTTTTTGTTCCATGGTGTTGTTACCAAGATGCAACGGTAAGGTGATCTCTCCTATGCACTGAGTAATTGTTCCTCCTATTCCTATCAACTGGGCCATTGATGGGCGTATTGTCTCTTTGAGTTTTTGGATCAAAGAAAACTTAATGCAGCTTACAGCGGCACCTGTGTCAATAAGAGCATTTACCAAGTGATACTCCGTTTTTCCGGCTCCCAAATTTAGATAGGGTTGTGTTCTTTGCGATCCTAGGTTTTGAGTGGCTCTAAAATTAGCCATCGGGATGAGTTCTTCTCCCTGACGATATCTTTCATCTCGCTCTCTCATCCACTCTTTTCGTTTCTTTATCCTTTCCAATGCTTCTTGTCTCGCTTCTTCCCGTATTCTTTCCTCTTCTAAGCATCTATTCTTACCTTTGATTAATCGAGACAAAGCTTCTTCTGTTAATGGTTCTAGGTATTTTTTTACTCTACACCCACTGATGTAGTTTGGTAACACGTCTCCATCTAAGGTTGTTAAGCTGATGGCTCCACTTGTAGATATACGATTAATGATTAATGGACCATATCCTCTCTTTTGCAATTTCTTAGCATGTTGTTTCAAAGTGTATACCAAAACTAAATCTCCTTCCTTCAATTTTTTGTCCTTGATATGCGCATCAAAATAGGCTTTTTGTCGTCTTTTAGCAGCATAAATACCCGCTACTGCTTGTAACCTAGTTTCATGAAGCTTTTCTATTTGCTCCAATTGGGCTGATAATTCATGTCCTGTCCACTCATAAGTAGTTGCAACTCTAAGAGTGGGAATCAAAAAATCAATTGGCAAAATAGCGTTTTGTCCATACACTAAGTTAAAAGGAGTAGTGCCTATTGCAGTTTTATAGGCTACTCGGAATGCCCATAAAGCATGGTGTAACTGCTTATCCCAATCTGATCTACCGTTGTTAACGATTTTGGTGAGAACAGTACACAAGATTTTATTTGAACTTTCCGCTTGTCCATTTGCTTGTGGGTGATACGGGGCAGATTTCTTGTGAATTACTAAGAATTCATTCAATAAGGCTTCTATCACTTCATTAACAAAGTGCGTACCTCTATCACTCACAATCTCTATAGGTAGTCCAAATCTAGTGAAGACGTTCTCGAAGAGAAACTTGGCTGTAGTTCTTGCGTCATTCTTCGTTGTTGCCTTTGCTTCAACCCATTTGGTCAGGTAATCTATGGCTACAATTATGTATTCGGCATGTGACCCTTTTGCTGGTGGGCTAATAGGTCCTATAAAGTCTATTCCCCACTTTGTGAAAGCTCTAGCACTCATCATGGGTCTAAGTGGCATCTCATCTCTTCTAATAGGATATTTCGTTCGTTGACAAGTATCACACCGTTGCACATATGTTATGGCGTCTTGATGTAGAGTTGGCCACCACATTCCAGCAAAGAGGATCATTTTTGCTGTTTTGTCTGCAGAGAAATGTCCTCCTGCGGCTCCTGTATGGGCCATTTCTAAGACAGAGAGATATTCATTCTCATGAATGCACATTCTTAATTGGTTATCTTTCCCACGTTTAAAGAGTTGTTTTCCTATGATGGCATAATCTTTACTCTGTTCTTCAAGAGCACGCTTCCTTGCTAAGGTAGCTCCGTCAGGGTACTCTTGAGTCTTCAAGAACTTTACTAGAGGCATGCTCCATCCTGGTGCTATTGTAGAATAGCATAAGGTAGAGTTCTCATCCGGGGTTTGTTCTTGACAGGTTTGACAAGTTGACACATAGTTATGTGCATCTCTTTGCATGGTTGGCCAATATATACCAAATCTCTTGAGTGTCTGCCACGTTCCATTTGCATTCAAATGGGTGTTCCATTGGTTTATGTGTGCTTTCTGAAGCCACATTTCTTGTTCCTCTTCTTCCACGCATCTCATCAGTAATCCGCTTGAATCCTGGTAGTACAAACTTCCCGCAATGATGTGAAGGTTTTTAGTCCTCCAGAGATCTTGCGTTTGGTTTGGTGTGATCCCATCTTTAGGTCCATGTGTAAGTATCGGGATCAATTTTTCTGCCCATTGAGGACATACTTCCAGGTTAAAAAGATAAGTATCTGGCAGGTCATCTGGTACTCCTATGGGTGGTTCTCCATGGGTCATTCGAGATAAGTGGTCTGCTCTTATGTGGGTGTTTCCCTTCTTGACTATTACCTCAAAATCAAATTCCATTAGCAATAGAAACCATCGTACTATCCGTCCTGTATTACAAGGCTTGTTGACTAAGTACAATAGGGCTTGATGATCGATGAAGAATTTGAATTTGTTTGCCAGTAAGTAATGTCTGAATTTCTTGACTGCGTATACCATCCCTAGGCCTTCTCTCTCCGTAGTAGTATAATTGTGTTCCGCTTGATTTAACTGTCTACTAGCATAGGCTATAGGGTGGTCTAATTTTCCTGTGTCAGCTAGTTGAGCTAAGATGCAACCAATGGCAAACTTGGAAGCATCCACATGAATGTGAAACGGTTTACTCCAGTTGGGAACTCGAAGGATGGGTGCTGAACTCAATCGATTCTTTAACTCATTAAAAGCTTTTTCGCATTCTTCAGTCCAATTAAATAGAGTCAATAATGCATAAAGAGGCCTAGCAATTATGGCGTACATATGTATGAATCTTCGATAGTAACCACAATGTCCCATAAATGCTTGAACTTCTTTAGCAGTTTTAGGTCTTTGTAAATCCAAAATTACTTTAATTTTGTCTTCGTCCGTTGAAATCCCATTCTTAGAGACAATATGTCCTAAGATTTTTCCTTGTCGAACCATGAAGACACATTTTTCCGGATTGAGGCATACTCGATATTGTCGACATTTAGAAAAAATCTTTTCTAGTTCAGGGATGTGCTCTGATCGTATAGCTGAATATGTACAAAGATCATCCACGTATACCTCCATACTTTTTCTCAGAAATTCTTTGAACACATGACACATCAATCTTTGGAATGTAGCTGGGGCATTCGTTAAACCAAAAGGCATGACTCTAAAGGCGTATACTCCCCATTCAGTTGCAAATGCTGTCTTATGTTGGTCCTCAGGAGCAATGGCTACCTGATTATACCCTGAAAAGCCATCCAGAAAACTATAAACTTCCTTCCCTGCTACCCTTTCCAAGAGATGATCAGTGATTGGTAAGGGATAGCTATCCCTTATGGTTGCGGCGTTCACTTTTTTCAAATTGATGCACACTCTTAACTTTCCATTCTTTTTTGGTACAACCACCAAGGGTGATACCCATTCCGTGTGCTCAATTTCATAGATGAATCCATCATCCAATAACTTATCTATTTCTTCTTTTATCTTGGCTGAATACACATCATTATAAGTATATGGTCTCTGTTTCGAAGGTTTGGCTTCGGATGTCATGGGGATTCTATGTGCACATATAGATGGATCTACTCCCTTTAAGTCCTTATAAGTCCAAGCAAAGACATCCCGGTATTCTCTTATGAGTCGAATTAACTCTTGTTCTTCTTCTAATGAGACAACCTGTCCTATGAAGGTACATCGTTCCTCTCCTCCTTCCATAGTTACCACTATCTTTTTGGTCTGTTCCTTATTATCATATGCTATTCCAGGCTGTACTTCTCTTTTAGGCATTTGAATAGCAATTTTCCTCTCCTCCACTTCATATTTTTTAAAGTGAGCGGGTACCTCAAATTGGTCTTGTGGTCTGTTTTCTTCATCTTCTAATTCCCTTTCAACTTCTAATTCCCCTCTTTGTGTAAGTTCCTGGTGTTTGTCTTCGGCTGTGATATTTATGTTGGTAGTACCATTTCCTAGATCCATGGGTTCAGGTTCCATTTCAATGCTCTCGTAGTCCTCCTTCCAGTCTTTCTCGATCACTTCTCCTTCTTCCGCCTCCTAAAGGACTACCATATACAAACTAACATCATAACCCTCCTCATCGATACATTCGTTCATGGTCACTACTTCTTCATTTACACAGACATCGAGGGTGGCTAAGATTTCCATCCAACCGTGAGGTTCAAATTCTTCATCCGGAAATACTTGTGGCATATAAGCTGGATCTTGTACAGACCTCACTATTCCTTGTTTCTGCTGCCAACTTTTTCTTCTCTCTTCTTCCTTCTTTGCAGCTTGACATATCCACAGATGAGTGTCCTCGTTCATCCAGGATTGATCACTAGAACCTGCACTATGAATCGATTGATCGTCTTCCTCTTTGTGGATTTGATTCCATTGTAGAGGTGGCACATCTTGATACGTGTACGTATGTAGGTTTATTCTAGTGGTGGTTCCTGCGTGTTGTAGGTATACTGCATCTTTTCCCCAATCTTGTACGACCTTTAGCTGTCTCATGAAAGGCCTTCCCAAGATCATTTCATAATTGCTTGGCCTTTCAAAGTGACATATTGCTAAAGTATGTTCAAATTCCACTCCACACGTGGTGAAGACTACTCGTTCCAACAATCCTAAGGGTCTCTCCGTATGTCCATCTGCCATTTGTATTTTCATGCGTGTTGGTCTTAATGCTGGTTGTCCCCATTTCTCCCAAATTTCTTTGGTAGCAATGCCAACACTAGCTCCTGAATCTAGAATGGCTTTGGTCGTGTAACCCCTATAGGTGATTGGAAGACATGTATTTCCTTCATCTCCTTCGCTAAAGTCTCCTACCTTATCCACTGGAATTCTCACTGTTTTTACTTCGTCAGCTATCTCTTTCTTTTCCTCCTTGACTTCCCATTGATTGATCAATTTCTCTTTTAAGTGTGGTTTTACCTTTAACAGTTCTTCAAATGTTAGGGTACATGGAATTTTTACCTCTCTAAGACGTATGATCTCCGATGTTTGAACTGATGGGTTCGTTTCCCGTCTCGTTATTGATGGAATGCGATACAATTCTGAGTTGTGCTCGTACTCCCCGGTGTAGTTGGGTAGTTCCTTTACATTCTCTTCTTCCTTATCACTTGCATCCATCGGAAAAATTTCTTCTGAATTTAGTTCAGGTATTGAACCCTCTATTTCATTTTCTGCTTCTAATTCTTCAAAAGGCGGTTCCATTCCTTCTACCTTTTTCCATTTGTCCTCTTGAACTCGTGCCCATAGATCCTTAGTCCAGTCTCCTTCTACTTCGGGGACTATGGATCCTTCCTTTCTCTCAACACCATGTTCTTCATTTTGTGGTCTAAATACTTCAGGATTTTCCTGAGTGTTCAGGCACTCTTGGAAATCTCCTTCGGAAATTCGGGTAGTTGGTAAAGGCGATGCAGGTTTTTCTAAGGTTTGTTGTGCAACTTCTATCAATTTCTTGCATATTTCTAACCTTTCTTTCTCTAAGTCGCCTCTCGGATATTCTCTCTCATGTTGCTCTATGGTAGGTCCTGCTCTTATTCGTGCCTTATATGCCTGAATCCACATGGCTAATTCTTCAGGCACAGGATCTGCTAGGACTGATCCTACCTCCTCCCTTTTATTCCCATTTTTATTTTCTTCTTCCACTTGCGGTTCCTTCGTTGGTTTCTGTTTACTCTTTTCGTTTTACTTCTTTTGTAATAACTTTTTTTCTTTTATCCTATCTCTCCGGTTCTTCCATCTCTGGGATCTTTTACTGACGATACTTTTCTCTGGTTCTTCAGAGTCTTCTACTCTGTGAGGGACGGGTATATTCCCCTCTTTGTCACTTTGATTACTCTCGTCTGTTTTATCAGGGTTCTCTCTAGCCTTGGCTCTTGTTATGGCCTTCAAGGGGACAGTGTACTCTTTATCGCTCCCTGATGATTCAATCACTTCTATCACATTAATCTGCACGCTAGATGTGACTTTGTTGGGGTTCTTAGGACAATCTCTGAAAAGATGTTCCTTACCACAATCGCTACAGTACCCTTCCCAAATTTGTTGTGGTGGTGGTGGGTTTGGTAATGTACATTCTCTAATATAGTGGTCACCTCCACATCTGTAACATGGTCCTCTGGGTACAGGCGGTCTATTCATTGGTCGAGGTGGCATGGTTGCTCTAGGAGCTGTGTACATTAAGGATACGTAATCCTGCTCATAATTGTATGAACCATCTGGTATTTCCATGCCATAAGCATATGGTTCATGCAGTTGTCCATATTCTATTATTGAGCTTTCATAACTAGGGTATGCTCCTTGACTAGGGTCATAAAATGAGTCATATGGTTCACTACTAGTCAAAGGTGTGGCTGGCACTATAGCCCTTTCTAGGTTTTCCTCTGGTTGTGCAATCTTGACTGGGACAACGTTCTGAGGGTGGGGCGGTTGTTGTCCTAGTACTGGCTGTGGTTGCGTGTAACCCTGATATGCGTATGGTCGTGGTACTGGTGCCTGCGGCTGATAAGAGGGATACCTAAAAGCTTCACCTCCTTGCTGATTCTGCGGGTATCCATATGGTCTCATGTATTGCTGGGTGGGTCTGGTTTGCCTATTGTAAGGGCAATTCTCAGTGCTATGATTTGTATATCTCTGCTCTATACTGCAATATCGTAGAGGTCCGAGGACAGAGGGTCTATGAGGAGCATAGGCAGGTGGTGGGACTACTCCCCTAGTACACGAGTGAGAAGGGTGATCACCTCCGCACTGCATACACCTTCTAAGTATAGGCAGTCTCATAGGATTAGTGGGATAATTCCTCTGTCCTTGAACATTCAGCTTTTTTGCTAACAAGTCGGCTATTTCCTCTACGTTGTTTTTGGGTATGGATGTATTACTAGTCGAATCTTCACTTTTAGAGCTTCCTTGTGGTATTTTCAGATCCTCTGCAAGGTTATCTTCTAAATCTATACATTCCTTCATGCATTCCTGCAGGGTCTGCACCCTTTTTACGTACACTAGTGACCTCAAGGATCCGTTCAATAATCCTTCCAAAAACAATGACACCATTTTGTTCTGTGTTGGTCTCTCTTCCACCGGGCATCTATCTACATACTGTTTGAATCTCCTTGCTGCCAATCTCACTGACTCGGTAGGGACTTGTTTGAAGCTGTGGATTAATGACGAAGAGTTGTTTTTAATTCCTGATTTGGTAAATTCTTCAATCATTTCTTGATATACCTGCTCCATGTTCTGAAAGGTATTCGGGTCCAATGGCTGAAACCAAGCCAAAGCTGTGTCTGACAAGGTAAGGCCAAAAGACTCATACTGAATCAGGAAGTCATCTACCTGCTCGGCTCTAACTACTTGTTTAAATTCTGCTATGTGGTTGTAAGGTTCACTAGAGCCATCATAGTGATTTCTCATGCACTTGGCAACTTGGATCGGCCTTAATCTCCTTCCTGCTTCAGGTTGTCTAGGCATCACTGGGAAAATTGGTCTTCCTATTGGTATGCCTGGTCCTCTTACTACCTGTGGTCTGACTGGAGCATGAACTCCATGTCTTGGGTCAATAGCTGGTTGAGGCCGGTAATTAGGGTTAATTGCAGGCATTGCAAATTGCACATGTGGTCTGACAGGGATCTGGGTTTGTTGTGTTTGTTGTGTTTGTTCCGACTGTTGATATGAATCGTTCTGAGATGTTCCAAGTGGGTTTCGTGAAGTAGTGGCTTGGTCCCTAGGGGGAAACACTGGGATATTCTGATATTTCAACTCAGCTCTTTCTGATTCTGTTAATGGCCAATATTTTCTCTGATTTTTATCCAAGTATGTGATGATGGTGGGGAACTCAGGATCTTGTAACTCATAGATGGTAACTGGACTAGGAGCAGCTTCCCATATAGAGGAATGGGCTCTGAGCAGATGCTCCATCCCGTTGATCAAATATACATCTATTAGAGTGTCATCTTGGGGAATCAGGTCTCCTCTCCAAATTTTAGTAATTGTAGATCTCCCTCTAGGAGTAGTTACTTGCTCTTCGTTTCCACCTCCATTTAAGCTTGAAGTATTATTTTCTTCACCAATCTCATTAATGTTTTCCGGGTATTCTGTGACAACATATTGGATATCTTGTTTGTCCATGTAGAAACCTCTTACGTATTTGACGGCTGGTCTAGGCACTATGTAAGCCTCTGAAGCCTTCTTCAGTCTGGCCACTGACCTGTTTAGACCATCCAAATAAATAGGGATCTCATTGTGGTTGGTGTTCACATACTCCAAGGAGGTTCTGTATTCTCCCTCGATGATTGACATCATGCCAATCATGGGTACAGTGTTTTGCATATCCTCTGAAGCCATGGGAATTTCTCCTTCTGACTCACTGGAGGTTTCAGAATAATGTGAACGGCTACTTGGCTCGGCTACACTCCCTACAGAAGAAATTACACTTCTTCGGCTTCCTAGGGTTCTTCCGGATCTCAGGTTCATCCACTTAAGAGCTCTGATTAGATTTTGATACCCTTGGGTCTTAAGCACTCTTCACAACAGGTCAAAAATGTCTAGAAAACTTGGGTTGGAAAGAATGAGTAAAAAGGAATTTTGCCAGAACACGATACTTGTCTCCCAAACTCACGATACACGATCTCCAGATTTAGACGATACCTGATCTATGTTCAGACGATACACGATCTCTGACAAATATCGCGATACCGGCTAAACGATACCGATACTTGAAGGCAAACGATACACGATATCTGGTCTCAGGCGATACACGATACTCAAAGGGAAACGATACTTGGACATAGACGATACCCGATATGTGGGAAGTATCGCGATCTTTGCTCTAGACGATCTCTGGGCCAAACGATACTTGGCTGGAAACGATAGACGATACTTTGAATCCCACGATACACGATCTCTGAACTGAAACGATCGACGATACACGATATCTGGTAAATATCGCGATCTCTGAAGATCAGACGATACACGATATTTGAACCAAACGATACTTCAGACAAACGATACACGATCGGCAGCAAGTATCGCGATCTCTGGCAGGCGATACACGATACTGCAGCTCAACGATACTTGATCTCTCGCAAACGATCGCTGGCAAAACGATATACGATACTTGTCAGGTATCGCAATCTTTGACCAAACGATACTTCTCAAGTATCGCGATCGGCACGAAACGATACACGATCCACGATACTCAATAGACGATCGCTGGAAAACGATCTCTGACCAAGTATCGCGATCGGTATGAAACGATACACGATCGATGGGAAATATGGCGATACTCAACCACAGGAGCAAAACGATACTTGATAAATATCGTTATACTCGACCGCGGGAGTAAGACGATACTTGACCCTTAGACAAATTTTAGCAAATGTTTTTGAAGTTTTGATTTTGCCCCCTTGATCTCCTAGCTCCTCTCTCTTATCCTCACTCTCTGTATCAATCACAACACAACTTTTTGCCCCCTGAAAGCTCTAACGATACCTGGCGCAGATCGTTTTACACAGATGATGAATTTTTTGAATGATCAGAAGGATCTAGCAATGGAATGGCTCACCTTTGAAGCTCTTCCACACTCTTCTAGCACCTTTTCTAGCTCAAAGTCACTCCACAAGCTCTGCCACGATATTCTGCAGCTCACGATACTCGACACTCACTCTCATGATACTTGCTCAAACAAGTAACTTGCAAAATGAATTTTTTTGGCTTTTATAGTTGGAATTTTCTTGCTTACAAAAAGGAACTTTTCTGAATAAGACTAAACTCTACCCTAATGACTTGGTCCACTCTCTACTCACTCCTACTCTACTCCTTCTACTCACTTCCCTAAACTAACAACTCACTACACACACTCCAAGAATGAGAAGTAGCAAGTGCGGTTGAAAATGACTTACCAAAGAAGAGAAGATTTCCACTCCTCCACTTACCTCAATGCAAAAAGCTACTTACCATCACACGAATGCCTCGGTTTGATTCGTCACTCCCCGGCAACGGCGCCAAAAAGTGTGTTGACCTAAGCACCAACTTAGGGACTTGCGGAGAAAGAGACTATACCTCAATCCCCTCACAAGTGCATATAGTGGGGATACACGCTTTTAAATATCAATCCAAAGAGTATACAAACCTAGCCGAGTGTATGAAGACATGCAATCATGTAATGGTCAATACAAGTGAACTACTCAAAGAATGTAAATGAGGCAAAGACTTATCCAAACAAGCTCCAACTGTCGGTCAAGGCAAAACGATACTTGGTGCAGCAGCCGTCAGTATTTTGGACTTTTCTCCCAGCTCCGAACTCCAAATATAGCAAATAGCATATGCGTTTCGAAGATCTCGAGAAGACGCATCCAATGGCAGTGGTTTCATTCAATTCTGACGCTCCTACTTCAAGTTATGAGCGAAATACTGAGTCGCGGGAATACTTTCCTACACTTCAACACTTCCTACACTTCGCACACACCTTTCCTACAGCAAAGAAACACTTTCATGGATAGACAACACTCACAAGCACTCTTTCCAAGCAATACACATGCATACAAGCTCACGAAGAAGAAGATAAGGAGGGAAGAAGACACAAATTCGAATTTCTGTGCTCTCTATTCTCACAATGGCAAAAAGTTCTTTACAAAGAGTCACATTTGACTTATATACTAGTGCCCTAAAAATGGTCCTTTCACACAAGAGACCGGCACTTTATTCACTAAAAGACTAAATTTCTACTATTTTACATGGGTAAGCTTCTAATCTTCTGTGGGGATGCATCTAGAGGACTCCTCTAGTGCCTTTACAACGGGAAATATATTACAAGAATGATTATGATACAAAAATATGAAGTCCAAATCGGAAAAATTTTGGGGCCCGTCTTTTTCTCTGCTTTGTGCGCTCTTTAGTTCTGCAACAGACGCCTTATGGTTGATTTGGGTGTTGGTCAGACTTCTGCCACCACCATCTTCACTGACAGTCAGAGTGCATTGGAAGTTGTGAGGAACCCTATGTTCCATGCTCGCACTAAGCACATTGAGGTGCATTATCACTATGTCAGGGAGAGGTTCTCTGCTGGGGAGATCGCCTTGGCATATGTGCCCACGCAAGAGAACATTGTAGACCTTTTCACGAAGGCTCTACCTAGGGAGACGTTTGAAGCTTTCCGCAAAGCTTTGGGCTTACTTCCTTTTGTGGAGTGATTTCCACATAGCTTGGCACTTCCTTATACATGAGTGCCAGCTCCTTGTTCACTGCATCACTCCCAGGGGGGATTTGTTGATATATTTAGGTAGTGATGTGTGTGAACACACTAGGACCGTCGGGGCACTTTTTTCCCTTTTTAGGAGGTTTTTTTCCCCCGGCTTGTATATACGCCTATTGCCCTAATGGGCTACTTATCTTTGTACATTCTCTAGTAATACATTCAGTATTGTGTGTTGTGCTCCAAGCTTCTTCTTCTTCCTTGTGTTGTTCGCGTGCTTCCGCAGACATCTAACTCCAACAATTTATGCCTATAAATTTTCATAGCATTTGGATTTGTAAATTGGGATAAATCACCAATTCATCAGGGAGAAGCTCATGGCAAAGGAGATTGACATTTCTTTTGTTCCAACTGAAAAGCAAGTAGCAGATATGATGACGAAGGCACTTGATGGAATAAAGCTTTGTAGATTCAAAGCTATGGTAGGTATTCAACCTATCAGAGAATGAAGACTCAAGCATACTTTAGCTTGAGGGGGAGTTGTTGGAACATCAAGCTTACACTATGCTTGAGGTGGATTTGATCGACATCAAAGGCTATCGTGTCGAAAGAATATCCGTTGGAGACTTCTTTTTCTTATGCTCATTTATTGTATTTTTTGAGAGATTTTTGATGGTTCATTTACCATTGTAAAAGCCTTGAGCTTTACACATGTAAATATAGAAAGATAAAGCCCAAATCCCACGAATTTGTGGTGGTTGAAGTTGCATTCAATCAAGCAATCAATCACCTAAAAGTAGATCAAACTAGATCTTTACTTTTCCTAGATTGTAGGAAAGTGAATTGATTCCTTCCAACAACCATTCCCACCTTCATTTGAATTCAAACTTCACTTGTGGAAGTCTTCGAACACTCCTAGAGTCTATATAAATACTTGAAATCACTTGTACATTACATGGAAGCAATATACATACACTTGTGACCATCATTGTCTTGCTCCTTCAATTTTCTGCATCATCTTCTTCGCCAATAGTAATCTTGAAGAGGGTGCTGCTCTTTTTCCAAAGCTCCAAATTGAGTAGATGATGGCTCATTAGAAAGATATTAGTGTCTAGTTTACTCCTATAAATTTTCATAGCATTTGGTTCCATAAATTTGGAGGAATCTGAGTTTTTCTGTCTCGGGGTCAATCTCTACATATTCCTGAAAAATAGGAAGTACCACCGGTGAATGTCTCATTCATTCCTATAGCATATTTTGCTTATTCCTTATACTTTTGTGCATTTTATACACTCAACCCTCTGTGTATCACTTCCATAAAAGGATTTTTTCTAATTGTAATCACGCTGGACTCTATGGGCATTTGAAGTTCATTGTCTCTTCCATAGATAGTAAGTTTTTTGAGTTAGTCGACCCGCGAACCTATCTATTTTGTATCTACTCATTCTCCTTGATGCTCCAAAGTACATAGTATGTTTCTTTGCACTTATCGTATGCCTATAAGTTCTATTTGAGTCTCCATAAGTTCAAGGGCTGGTCTTGTGCTGGTTGGCTAGACCAAACTTCGTCGCTTCAAAACACATTTTTCTACCTTCTACAAGCTTCTCCAAGTTCTTTCAGTGTGTATGCTCAAAAGGTTTTAGTTTGGAATGACCATGGGGGCCCAAATTCCAAAAATCCTGAGCCTCTTGCTCCATGCTTCATTTTCCTACTGGACTAGCCTCACTAGGTAGTGCCCCTGATCTCACAAATTTTACCAATGGAGCACTCCATTATGGAATATAAAGGGTAGCGTACTCGAATGGGGGTCTCATCTGGTACATTGGACAATTCTTAACCCACTCATGTATTTCTTTATCCATACTAGACCAATACACTCCTAAACGTTTCAGATTTGCAATGTTCATTGTTTAGAATAGTGATTTCCTAGGAATCCTTCATGGGCTTGTTGCAACCAACTACTATGTTCATCCTCCTCAACACAACAAGCTATTACAACCTCTGTACCTTGTTTGTACATACTTCTTGCCAATATCTGATAGTTCTATGATTTTACAATTTCTTCCTTGTTTGTTTTTACATTCTTATTTGCGGGTCCGAAGGTTAGGACAGGTACCAACTTATTTCCCCATTTAGGAACAACTTCTAAATTGAACAGATAGGCATCGAGAAACTCATCAAACACTCCTTGTGGTGGCTCTCCTGAAGTGATGCAAGAAAGATGGCCCGCTCTAAGGTAGGTCCTACCTTTCCTAACAACCACTTCAAAGTCGTATTCCATTAGTAAGAGGATCCATCTTACTAAGCATCCAGTATTGCAAAGTTTATTGACCAAATATAATAAAGCTTGATGATTAGTGAAAAACTTGAACTTGTTGGCCAATAGATAGTATCTCAACTTATTCACGACATATACCATGCCGAAGCCTTCTCTTTCAGTTTTTGTATAGTATCGTTCAGCCACGTTTAGCTGTCTTCTAGCAACTATATTTCCTTCACCTGTGGGTTGTGATAGCACACATCCTATTGCATACTCACCAATTAGGAGTGGTCAATATTGTTGGTGTGAACAAATTTCTCTTCAGCTCATTGAAGGAATTTTCACATTTGTCGGTCCACTCAAAATTTATTAGCGAGGCATAAAGAGGTTTAGCTATGGTTGCATACATGTGGATAAACTTGTGGTAATATCTGCAATGGCCCATAAAGGCTTGTACCTCTTTAACACTCCTTGGCCTCGGTAACTCTTCTATGGCTCTTACTTTGTCCTCATTTGTTGAAATTCCATTCTTAGAAACAATATGACCTAAGATCTTACCTTGACGTACCATGAACACACACTTTTCTAGGTTCAGAAAAACTCGATATTCTCTACACTTGTTGAAGATCTATCTGAGCTCAGGGATGTGGTGTCTTCTAACTTGGGAATGAGCACATAAATCATCCACATATACTTCTAAGCTCTTTTGCAAGAAATCTTTGAATACATGACACATGAGCCTTTGGAATGTTGGGGGTGCATTGGTGAGCCCAAATGGCATCACACAAAATGCAAAGATTCTCCACTCTATGGGAAAGGCCATTTTGTGTTGATCTTCTTGGGCAATGGCTACTTGATGTGGTTATCTTGCTCTGATACCATGAGTTGGCGATGACGCGACAAAGGCCCGAACCTTGTCAAGCCTGCGGAATTCACCGCGCCACCAAAAGGGTTGGCTAAGCTAAAGTGATATTAGAACACTTCTATAACCAGCAGTAGCTTAGCAAAGTTACTGTTACTCAACATATAGGACTGCGTTTGAATTTACTGGAAAAATTCCACTAGAACTTCACCAGTCTGTCACCAAACTGTCACCATAATTATACCGGAATCGACTGCTATTCTGTTTGTAATCACTTCAAGTGAATATACAAGAAGTAAGGAAGTGATGCATGAACTTCCTTCACTGAAGGAACTCTTTTTGAAGTTTAAGGAAAAACTTCACCAGTTCAGAATGCCTCTTTTCGGTCAGACTTTGTACTGTGTGTACATATCCATTTCACCGAAATCTTTGATGAACTGATAGTAGAGATGTCTAGCTATAAGATAAGCTATCTCTTGTACAAAACTTTAATTTATTCTGCGAGATATACTTCGTTGTTCTACTGGAAAAGACGTTTACTGAGAAAACTATAACTGAACGAAAAATACGTTTATTGAAGAAACTATAATTGACCAAAACATTCATTTACTGAGAGAACTGCAACTGTTAACTAACTTTATACCGTAACAAGAAAATATTCAGATTTCTTCACATACAAAGAATGCGTGCAAAACTTCCACATGAACATGTGTTTTCTATTAGAGAAGATGAGTACAAAAACTACCTTGGCCTCTTCTTGCTCAAGCTATGGAAACTCTCCTACACTGAGTAGTTTCTTCTTACCATCTCTCTCATATGAATACCTGACATTTCAGGTTTCTATTATTCATCTTTACATACGTGATCTCTGGCGTCTTCTAACCCTATTCTCGATTTCTATATGCGCTCTATTCACACTGCACGCTCTTCTCACGCACATTCGTGCTCGCTCTCTACATTTTCTTGTTCTCATCTCTCTTTATATACAGTTTTGACCCGATGTAACAAACTCTAACAAACTCTGATTCTGGAAGATTCTACGCTGTACATTACGGTCGTGAAATTGTCCCTTCACTAGGGCTTTGATTTTTTGATTACTTTAATTCTGCTTCTCTTTATCTTTCTTGTCTGTTCATCTGTCAAATTCGTGAGTGATTCTTCAACACTACTTAGTTGTAACCTAAAAATCCATCAAGGAAGCTATAAACTTCCTTGCCTACAACACGCTCCAATAAATGTTCAATGATTTGAAGTGGATAGCTATCTCTAATTGTAGCAACATTAACTCTTTTACGATTAATACACACTCGCAATTTTCCATTCTTCTTGGGCACCACTACAATGGGGGACACGCATTCAATATGCTCAATCTCATAAATAAATCCAGCTTCAACCAACCTATCAATTTCTTCTTTTTTTTTTTGCTTTATAGGTGTCATTATATGTGTAGGGCTTTTGTTTGATGGGCTTTGCATTAGCTATCATGAGGATTGTATGAGAACATAGTTTTTTATCTACCCCCTTTAGGTCTCTATATGTCCATGCAAATACGTCCCTATATTCCCTTAACAAAGCTACGAGCTCTCCTTCTTCTTCTTCACTTAGGTCTTCTCCTATATATGTACATCACTCTTCATTCCCTTCAATGGTTACAATAATTTTTTTGGCTTTTTCTTTGTTATCATATGCATCTCCTATGCTGGCCTCTCTCTTAGGCATTTCTACCAAAATTTTTCGGTCTTCAACTTCATATTTCTTGAAATTCTCTAGTACTTCAAACAATGATTCCTCCACTTCTATGACATCACTAGGGTCACATTCTTCTAGCAAAGGCTCACACATGAACACAGAGATATCATAACCCCCCTCATCACAATGAGGTGTCCACTGTTCTTCATTGACAGCAATGTCCATGGTGGCTAAGATTTTTGCCCAACCGTGAGGCTCAAACTCTTCATCTAGAAAGATCATGAGTGTGTAGGTTGGGTCTCTAACCGGACTGTCTCCTTGAGAATTTCCTCCTTCTCTCTCTTTTAGGCATCTTTCCTCTTCCTCTGCAACCTTGCACATCCACAAATGAGTATCTTCATTCATCCAGGATGGATCAGATAAAATTTTAGAATGCACAGAGATTGAATCTTCTAGAGCCTTGTGGATAGGATTCCATTGTATGGGTGGTAAATCTCTGAGGGTATAAACTTTTAGATTGACCTTGGTTGTGACCCCTAAGTGCTGCAAGTACAACGAGTTGGTTCCCCAATCTTGTACTATTTGCAGTTGTCATAGGAAGGGTCTTCCTAGGATCATCTCATAGACATTATTTTTCCCAAAGTCACATATAGCAAAGGTGTGTTCAAACTCTACACCACAAGTGGTTAGAGTTATCCCTTGTTCTTAATGTGGTTTTGCCCCATTGCTTCCACAAGGAGGTGGTCCAATCGCAACAGCAGCACCTAAATCTAAGGTATCTTTGGTTGCGTAACCTTGCTAGGTGATTGGAAGATACATATTACCTTCCTCACCTTCACTCATGTCTCCTATCTTGTCTAGAGGTATTTTTGGGACCTTTTGCTTAGAGCCTACTTTTGACATATTGGAACCAAGTTCTGGAACTTGATTCACCACATGATTCCATAGCTCCGAGTTTACTTTGAGTAGCTCTTCTAAAGTGAGATGACATTGAAGCTTAGTGTTCTTCACGACTTCAGTGTTTCTTGGAACCACTAAGTCTTTGTTTCTTACCAATATTATGGGAGCTCTAATCTGGAGAGGTTCAAATTCCCATGGGCCTATGTATTGTGACAACTCTTGTAAAGAATTAGATTCAAAATCTAATCTTTCGTCTTCTTGTTGCTCTTCTTGATCTCCGTAAATAGATCGAATGTCTTGGGGAAATTGATCATGAAGATCATCAATTTCAAGAATAGGAGGGGGATTACCCTTCTCCTTGGCCCATTTCTCTTCTTGTATTTCTTGCAAGAACCCTTGAGAGTACTCTTGAATTGAAAGAGGTGTTTCAACATCCATGGAATCAGGATTATAAACTTTTGTTGGTGTTGAACTTTCTATTTCAACATCTGGTTGAGCCTGTGAAGGTAAAGAAACTTGTGGCTTGTTTATCAATTGCTCTAGACTTTCTAATAAGCCCTAGAAATGCAAAACTAGTTTGATGGAATTTGTCTTATTGAACAATTGATTGGTCTCGAGCATAGCCTAAGCTAGTTCTACCATTTTCATGCACATTTTTGTCCGTTCAATCTCTAAATCTGCTCTAGGGTAACTCTTGTCTAGGTTTCCAACTGTTGGACCTTCTTAAAGTCGAGCTTGGTAGGCCTTGAACATCATGTCCAAGCCTTCTGGGGTTGGATCTGTGAGAACAGACCCTAGTTGCGATCTGTTTAAAATGAGTGGTGGGGTAGGATGAGGTGGAGTGATGAAGTTTCGGCATGTGAGGGATTTTGAGAGGTAATGTCTTCTATTTTGCTTTTTGAGTCTCTCGGGATTTCTTCTAGTTCATATAGCTTTTTATTCTAGTTACGATTGGCCTTCTCCTTGGTATCCTTCCATGTTCTTGTTTTCCTCTTACTAGGCTCCACTGATTTACTTGACTCTGATTGTTTAGTTGGTTTGTCCTGTTTTAATGCTCGTGCCCTAGTGACTACCTGTATAGGAGCCACATTAGTGCTACTTGAACTTGAATCCACCACTAAGCCTACCACATTAATTGGTGTAACCTTGGGTGCACTAGAGGGGTTCCTTGGACAATCTCTTGGGAGATGTTCCGTGCCACACTCAAGACAAAATCCTTGTATTGTGATGTTATGTCCTTGTCCTATAGCCGATGGGTGGGGACATTCACAAATGAAATGGTCACCCTAACATCTAAAACATAGTGCTCTAGGGGCTTGTGGTCTTGGGGCCCTAGGGTTAGGATTCATATATATGACATTGGAGAATTCTGGCTCCTAATTTGTTTCCATACGTGGTGCCTCATATTGATATGAATAAGTCTCACTTTGCTCGGGTGACTCTATGTAATAAGCTTGTGCACTATCGTCATGATTACAGTCAGAACTCTGAGCATGAAAGTCATTTTCTGGGACCAAAGGGGTCATCAGCACCAATGCTCTATTTGGGTTCTCCTCTACCATCGCATACTTAGCTAGAATCACATTGATAGGAGGTGGTGGTTGGTTTCCTAGGACTGGTTGTGGCCTATATGGTTTCTGATATTGATGTTGGTATTGAGGTTGATCTTGCTATTGTGGCCTATAATATGGCTGTTGGTATTGATTTTGATACCTACCTATCAGTAAGGTTGTTGCTAAGTTTGTATGATAGCATGCCTATTGTACGGACAATCTTGAGTTGTGTGGTTCGTGTGTTTTCTCTCAATCGTGCAATATGGAGAATTCATTTCTCTCACATTCCGGTTTTGCAATGGGCATACATTAGCCATGTGGTCACCTCCACAAGTACAACATTGCTTCAATGAGGTGACCCTTGATGTTTGTCTATTTTGAACTCGTAGCTTCTTGGTAACCTACTCAGCTATCTCATCTATCTCAGTGGAAGGTTTGGAAGTATGACTGGTAGAATTGTCAGAATCCTTATAGAGTTTGGAAAATTCTAACTCCTCACTGAAGTTGTCTTCTATGTCAATACACATTCTCAGGCATTGATCTAGAGTGATTGGCTCCTTGAGATTAGCCTCAGATGATCAAATGCTTTGTCTCTCCCTGCCTAGGTGTCTACCATATCTCAAGTTCATAAGCTTTTTCTACTAGTCCTAATTTTTCCCTTTGTATTGCTCAAAATCATTTGGAGCCCCCTTGGCTTCCTATTCCCACTTGAAGATCAAAACAAGCTTTCCAATGCACTCTAGAGCTCAAAAAATAGATATATGATGAAAAAGTTATGTCAAATCAGCCTCTTGGGGGTCAAAACAGGGAAACAGGAGCTCATGATACATGATACCTAGGAAGTATCGGTGACACATAAGAGCAAATGATACACGATACTTGCCTTTACATGATACTCGATATTGCCAAGTCACGATACATGATACTTGAGCATGCACTATACGATACTTGTCCTTGAACGATACACGATATCAGTCCTGACGATACGATACCAACCTTCGTGATACACGTTACTTGGGAAGTATCACAATACATGATTTGGAAATACACGATACCAAATATTTTGTGATATGATACTGGTGTATTCATGATACACGATATACGATACTTATCCTCATGATACAATACCTTGCTCGAACATGATACATGATACTTGAGTGTGCAACGATACACAATACCAGATTTTCATGATATGATACTTGTGGACTCATGATATGTGATACTAGCTGGTCATGATACACGATACTAGACCTAACGATATGATACCAACCTTTGCGATACACAATACCTGAGCACTCATGATACTCAACCTGATGATACACGATACTTGTGTAGTATCATGATACACTGGGAGACGGTACACGACACATGTGAAGTATTGCAACACACAGGAATTCTAGTATCATGATACCTAAACTCAACCGATCATGATACTTGGCCTTTTTGAAGTCCAAATTCAAAAGTTCTTGTGGATATTTGTACCTTATGCCCTCCTTGTCACGCCTACGTGACTGGAGATGCAAAATCTCTCACCTAACCCACAATATTGCACTCGTAATACCTAACACAGGTGTGTCATGTGTGTGATTGTCACTCAGTTTTTTTATGTTTTGAGAATGCAAAGCTCCTCTTTGACAATATTTCAGCATTGAAATCTCTCTAAACATCTTGTGCTCGCAACCACAAATGGAAAACAAGTGAATGTACAGTCAAAAAATGAGAAAATCTGAGAAGATGAAGATGGGAGAAGATGGTGATGATGATGAAGGTGGAGAAAAACTCAGAAATTGAATAGAAAATGACTATTTTTTACCCTCAAACATCGCTAGTCTACGTCTTACCATCACGTGCTCATCCTCGAAGGTCTCTCCCTGGCAACGGTGCCAAATTTGGTGTCACTCTAGCACAATGGTAAGTACCAACATGAGGAGATCCACCTCATAAATGTCAATCCGTGGAGATGTGAGGACTGGTATGAAGACTCTGAGCAAGTGAAGGCACAAGTGTGTGAGTGGGAAACACATAAGGATGGACACACATACACACACACAATAAGAACAAATAGAGGAACAATGGAAAGCTTTCTATTACAAAAGAACTCTCTTACAAACTTCAATCTCTAACTATCCAACCTCAAAAATGAGCTCTCTAGCTCTTTTTATAGTTTTTTGAGTAGTTTTGGCCCATCGAAACCTAATGTCCAGCCTAGTTAGAAATTAGTTCCAAGGCTTATTTGAGGGTTCAAACAGAGTCTTAAAATTATAAAAATTGGTATGTAGATACTTCTAATACTCATCAAGCTCGAGGACTCCTCGACTTGAAAAAAATGGAATTGCAAAAATATGAAATGGTATTTACAATGGTTTTTGGTGATCAAAATCATTATTTTTATAAGGATTTCTTCTGGAAATTTGACATGTGCTTCTTGGAGCTCCCTACATGCTCCCTCTTCTTTGATAGATTCATATGCGTTGTCCTTGACCTTGAGTGTCATCATGTATACTTTTGATGAGGCTCTATATCTTCTATTGTAAGAAGATCAATCAAGAGTGAATAAAAGTGGTTTGAGTGAGGGAACACAAGCACTTTCTATTACACAAAAGGGAAAAACAAGTGTGGTTCAGCTTTGGGTTCATCAAAGCCAAAACATCAATCTTCATCATCCACTTTTTCCTCTCTTGATGGTGATATGCAAAAGAAGAAGAGATGCAAGTATTGTCGAAAGGTTGTTCATGCCATTGATGAATGTAGAAAGCTTGCCAAGTGAAATGAAAAAGAAAAAATCTGGCATGTGTATTGTTGAGAATACATCCAATGCAAAGAATGATGAAGCTAATGTTGCTCACCATGTTTGGGCATGTGTTATTACATGTCCTATGATTCATCGTCACATTCTACATGTATGATTGGAAAGGAGGTGGATTCATATTGGTTTTGTGATAGTGATTGTCGTATAATTACATGGGTCTAAGCAGTAGAACCTTTGAGTTTCTAGGTGTGAAACCCTTGGGATTTATGGTTTATTTACCCTTTTTAGATGGGTCTTGAACCTTAGGGTTAATTCTCTAAGGTTGAGTACCTTAGGCTTGATTGGAAGCTTCTCCTAGCCACGGTTTGTACATGAGAGCTTGGAGAGTCTTCTTTTGGAAGCCATGTGATTTCATGTGATTTCTTAAGCTTGGAAACCATGTGAACACCTTAGGGACACATGTGATGGAAGCTACACATGTCCCTTTGAGAGGGACTTACTCCCTTGGACTTGGAGCTATATATTGGAGGGGTTGTTTGGGTGGAAAGACATCTCTCTTCCTAGTGTGGCATTGCTAGTTAGTTCTCTTAGACCTTGTAGTTCTTTTGTCTGGAGGCTATGGTGATGGAGAATGTTAATCTCCAAAAGAACAACTTACTCTTGTGATTAGAGCACCTCTATACCAAGAATAAGTCAAACACTCCACTAATTTAGAGGATCAATTGCTAATTATCAAAAGATTAACAAATCTGTGAAGAAGATGAAACACAGAAAAGTCTGCTGCACTATTTCTCCACATTGACCTATCAAACGTGTAAAGTTTTTGATAAAACTTTGTACGAAATATCTCCTAGAGATTGCGCATCTATTCCAAGTTGAATCTCTTCAAAAGATTAAGTATAGCTTGAGAAATCAACTTCTCAAGTTACCTATGTCAGAAACTGTTACTCAGAACAGTCGACTTTACACCTGTAACTTTTAAGACTTGGTTCTCCTTGAATAGAACCCGTTTTACAAAATGCTTCTAGACATAAGTAGCTTATCTTCCAACTTAAAGATTAAGCCCTCACTCATGCAAAACTTTAAACTGTGCTAGGAGAAATGACCAAAACATTGACTTCGAAATCTGCGCCTGTTTTAGGAACCAGTGAACACACTTCACATATGAATGTTCCTACACATAATTCACTCAGCCTGATTACAATTGGAAGCTAAAACTTTGCACAGAGGTCAAGCAACTCTCAACTTAGACTTGTACAAAAGCATTTCACAATTGATCTACTGTAGAAGGAGAACACGCAGAAACATCGGGCGCAAATATTTTTCTTTACTCAGAAGAATTACAACTGAGTGATGAGAGCTAACTCAAAATCACTTTCCTCTATCTCATAACTTCTATCTCCCTCATTCTTGACTTCTAACTATTGTCACATATGCTCTCATACATGCCCCGACTTTTCTCAAAGTATTTATAGATAATTTTGTACATGATTCTTACTAAACAAAAGATCTAAGTCATCTATGACTATACTAATGTACATATGTGTACACTTCTCTTGTCCTCTGAATGTAATCTTCTTCCACACTTTAGGAATTGATTCTTCCTTCATCATTTGATCTTCCAAGCCTTCAATTGGTGATTGGTCTGCACCAACAGCTCCCCCTCAATCATCAATTGAGGTTTTCTCTGTCTTCTTTATACTTGCCATGTCTTTGAACCTTTGTAACTTAGGTCCATCCAGACTCTTTGTCATCATATCTGCCACTTGTTCTTTTGTTGGAGTGTACATCACTTCAATCTCTTTATCTAGTACCTTTTCCCTCAAGAAATGATACTGAATCTCTATATGCTTAGTCCTGGCATGAAAACCAGGGTTAGCTGCCAAATACAAAGAACTCATATTGTCTCCAAAAATTATTGGAGTACTATGATCAATCTCAAAACTTTTCATCAAAGTCTTCAACCATATCACTTCCTTTGCAGCTTCTACCATTCCCTTATACTCAGCTTCTGTGGATGATAAAGCAACTGTGTGTTGCTTCTTTGAAGACCAAGAAACTAACTTATCTCCAACATAACATAGATATCCATGAGTAGACCTTCTATCATCTGAGTCACCTGCCCAATCTGCATCACTAAACACTTTGATTCTTGTGTCAGAAGTGAAACCATAATACAAACCTTCACTTAGGGTTCCTTTGATATATCTGAGTACCCTTTGGGCTGCAATCCAATGAGTCTTCTTTGGACAATGCATGAATTGTGACAACACACCTACTGCATATGATAGATCTGGCCTTGTCAAGGTAGCATAGATTAGACTACCTACCAAACTCTGATATTTCTTCATGTCATTGAACTCTTCACCTCCATACGTGCTTAATTTATGATTTACCTCCAATGGTGTGGTTGAGGTCTTGCAATCTTCCATGTTAAACTTGACTAGAAGATTCTTCAAATATCTCTCTTGTGAAACATATACTCCATGTTGAGTATACACAATCTGCATTCCTAGAAAATAAGATAAGTTTCCCAAGTCACTTATCTTAAACTCCTTCTCTATTTGCTTCTTGAGTTCATTGATTCCTTGAGCATCTGTTCCTGTAACAATAATATCACCAACATAAATGCACATGTAAATGTATCCATTTTCACTTGCCTTCACTAGCAAGCTACTATCTGCCTTTGATGCTTGAAATCCACATTCATTCAAGAACTTGACCAATCTGTAATTCCAAGCTCTTGGGGCTTGCTTCAACCCATATAAAGCTCTCTTGAGCTTACACACATAATCTGATCCAATTGATTCCATGAAGCCTTCTGGTTGCTCCATATATACTTCATCTGCAATGTATCCATTTAGAAATGCATTTTTCACATCCAATTGTGATAATTTCCATCCCTTGCAAGCAGCAATAGCAATCAATGTCCTAATTGTAGACATCTTAGCAACAGGACTAAAGGTTTCATCATAATCTACCCCATAAGTTTGGGCATAACCTTTGACCACAAGTCTAGCCTTATATCTAGACACCTTACCATCTGCAAACCTCTTTGTTTTATATACCCACTTACATCCAATGACCTTCTGATTCTTTGGTCTTGGTACTAGTTCCCAAGTTTCATTTTCAAGTAGAGCATCATACTCTTCTTGCATTGCCTTCTCCCAATTCTGTTTACCTTTGGCTTGTTCATAAGTGGTTGGATCTTCTTCTGTTTTCACAATGTAGGCATAATCTTTTGTTGTTAGGAAAGATGTATCATAACTATACCTTATAGGTTCTTTGCTTTCCCTTGTAGATCTTTTGATTTCTGCACTTCTTGAAGTTTCAGCCTCATTTGATTCTGGATCAAATCTTGGCCCTTCTTCTACATGATCCTGCACTCTACATCTAGAGTCAACTTCATCAACAATTTCTTCACAAACTTTTACCTTTGCCTTTCCTTTCCTTTGAATTTCTTCAACACCTGTATACTCATTTGGTGATCCTGTATACCACATGTTTTGCTCATCAAATGTTACATCTTTAGTAACAAGAAATTGCTTTGTGGATGGACTCCACAACCTATAACCCATCTGTCTATCATCATATCCAATAAACACATACTTCTCTGCTTTTGGTTCTAGCTTATGTCTTAATTGTGAAGGAACATAAGCATATGCAATACATCCAAATACTTTACAATGATCAAGACTAGGCTTCTTACCCCACCATGCTTCATAAGGGGTTCCTTCATCCAAAGCTTTGCAAGGCAACCTATTCACAAGGTATGTTGCAGTGTTAATGGCTTCTGCCCATAAGTAATTTGGACAATTCTTTTCCTTCATCATGGCTCTTGCAAACTCTACAAGAGTCCTATTCCTCCTTTCTGCTACTCCATTCTGTTGAGGGGAGTACCTGCAAGTTACTTCTCTTTTGATACCTGCATTCCACAAATAATCATCAAACTCTTTTGAGAAATACTCTCCTCCTCCATCTGATCTTAACCTCTTTAGCTTTTGTCCTGTGATCCTTTCTGCATAGGCATGAAAATGTTTGAATGTCTTGAAAACTTCTGATTTATCCTTGATTACATACAAAGTAATCCACCTGGTTGCATCATCAACAAACAACACATAATATCTGGATCCATTTATGCTATAGTCCCTTGAGGGACCCCATACATCTGTATGAATCAATTCAAGCATATTTGAATACTTGTACCCTGATTTGTTATAAGAACTCTTATGTGCTTTACCTAATTGACAAGCTTCACACTTGTACACCATATGTTGCCCTTCAATATTTGGCAATCCAAGCACCACCTGATTCTTTGACATCTCCTTTATAGCTCTCTCATTGAAATGACCTAGCCTTTTATGCCATAGGTCTAATTCAGATACCTTTTGACTTCCATAGGTAAATAATGCATGTCCCACATTACCTTGGACTTTGAGAGTGAACAATCTTCCTTCCTTTTTACCTGCAATTATGTTTCTATATCCCTGATTTGGATCTTGTACATAAACACCATCATTTGTGAATCTTACCTCATATCCTTTCTCCACAATTTGTCCTACACTTATCAGATTTTTAGGAATAGTAGGAACATAAAGTACCTTGCTCAGAAGTGTACTTCCACTCTTTGTCTTCACTGATCCAATGCTCTCCACTTTATGTTTGGTATTGTCACCTGTTTGAACTGTATGTCCATTCACCCTTGCTTCCATATCAGTCATCAAGGATAGATTCCCACTCAGATGGTTGCTACATCCTGAGTCAATATAGAACACTCTTTGATCTTCTCCCATTGATTCATGAGTTGCATTCAAGATAAGAGTCATGTCATCCTTCTGATCTGATGCATAATTGTAATAATTGTTGTTGTAGGACTGAGATTGAAAATTTCTTCCACCTCCTCTACCATATGATGTCCTACCACCTCTTCCTCTGAAATTGCCTCTTTGGTTTCTGCCTCCTCTACCTCTTTGGTTATAATTCTGATTATTGTTACCACCATTTTGATTATTATACCAACAATCATTTGCCAAATGATTTGTTCTGCCACAAATCCAACAAGCTTTAGTATTATCTTTGTTCTTACCTCCTCTTCCTTTACCTCTGAAATTCATCTTTCCTTTTGTGAAGTTAGCTTGATTTGAATTCCCTTCATCATCATTTGATTGCTTTCCCTTGCCATTCTTTTTCTTGTCCTTGGAGTACATAGCTTGACTTGTACTTCTATCATTGTCTCCTTTAAGATCCTGCTCAAAGGTTAACATGTGTCCTAGCAATTGATTAAGGTCAGGAGTAAAGTGATCAAGTGACAACTCTATGGACAATATAAAAGGCTTCCACTTCTCATCTCCTCTCAGACCTGTAAGTATTTGTCTTACCAACTTTTCTTCTTCAATATCTTCATCCACTGCTCCCAAGCTATCTGCAATATCTTTCATCCTTGCCACATAATCTGAAATTGATTGTGAGCTCTTCTTCTTGAAGGTTGTGAACTCAGCCCATAGTGAGGACTTCCTTGACTTAGTTGTATTTTGGAAATGCTCTTCCAAGGCATTCCAAACATCTGTGGCACTTTCTAAACCTCTGATGTGAGGTAAAAGGTAATCATTTACAGCCATGTAGATGATGCTCCTTGCTTGAGCATCCTTTCTCATCCAAGTCTTCAACATTGCAAGTTCTTCCCTAGTAGGAATACTTGGATCTGCAAACTCAGGTTTTTCTTCATCTCCTGTAATAAATGATATAAGATCTTTGCTCATGAGGTGTGCTTCCATCCTCATGGACCATGCTGGATAGTTCTCCCTATCTAGCTTATCAATCTGCAAGCTTTCTCCCATCTTGTGTCCACCTGTGTATTGAAATCTTCAAGCTTTACAAACAATGTATGTACCTTTACTTCGAATTGGACTCCTTTTGCCTTTCTTGATGTCAAATAGTCTTCTCCTTGAGCTTTGACTCCAAGCTTTCACTTTTTAGTCCTTCAAGTGTTGAGTTTCTTGAATCTGCAGCAGTCGGGATCCTCCTTTTCTTCAAATTGATGTCTCCTGCTCTGATACCACTGATGGAGAATGTTAATCTCCAAAAGAACAACTTACTCTTGTGATTAGAGCACCTCTATACCAAGAATAAGTCAAACACTCCACTAATTTAGAGGATCAATTGCTAATTATCAAAAGATTAACAAATCTGTGAAGAAGATGAAACACAGAAAAGTCTGCTGCACTATTTCTCCACATTGACCTATCAAACGTGTAAAGTTTTTGATAAAACTTTGTACGAAGTATCTCCTAGAGATTGCGCATCTATTCCAAGTTGAATCTCTTCAAAAGATTAAGTATAGCTTGAGAAATCAACTTCTCAAGTTACCTATGTCAGAAACTGTTACTCAGAACAGTCGACTTTACACCTGTAACTTTTAAGACTTGGTTCTCCTTGAATAGAACCCGTTTTACAAAATGCTTCTAGACATAAGTAGCTTATCTTCCAACTTAAAGATTAAGCCCTCACTCATGCAAAACTTTAAACTGTGCTAAGAGAAATGACCAAAACATTGACTTCGAAAT
The DNA here is from genome assembly GCA_020310875.1 of Ceratopteris richardii. Taxonomy (NCBI): domain Eukaryota; kingdom Viridiplantae; phylum Streptophyta; class Polypodiopsida; order Polypodiales; family Pteridaceae; genus Ceratopteris; species Ceratopteris richardii. The sequence goes on from CM035407.1 coordinate 156,667,874, forward strand.
CTGCGCCTATTTTAGGAACCAGTGAACACACTTCACATATGAATGTTCCTACACATAATTCACTCAGCCTGATTACAATTGGAAGCTAAAACTTTGCACAGAGGTCAAGCAACTCTCAACTTAGACTTGTACAAAAGCATTTCACAATTGATCTACTGTAGAAGGAGAACACGCAGAAACATCGGGCGCAAATATTTTTCTTTACTCAGAAGAATTACAACTGAGTGATGAGAGCTAACTCAAAATCACTTTCCTCTATCTCATAACTTCTATCTCCCTCATTCTTGACTTCTAACTATTGTCACATATGCTCTCATACATGCCCCGACTTTTCTCAAAGTATTTATAGATAATTTTGTACATGATTCTTACTAAACAAAAGATCTAAGTCATCTATGACTATACTAATGTACATATGTGTACACTTCTCTTGTCCTCTGAATGTAATCTTCTTCCACACTTTAGGAATTGATTCTTCCTTCATCATTTGATCTTCCAAGCCTTCAATTGGTGATTGGTCTGCACCAACATATGGATCTCTCACATAACAGTGGTATCAGAGCTAAGTTTCATTAGGATATAGAATTCATTTTTCCTTCCTTAGTTCGGGTAAGTGGCTGTCGTCGACGAAAGTCCAGATTCTCTTCTCAGAGATGCAAAAGGGCCAACGGGTGACCCCCTCTCGGTATGAGTCCGCCACACCAGCCACCCAATGGGTGGCCAAGCTCCCTTCATAATGATGAGTTGATCATTTCATATGAAAGGATGCAGAGCCTACGAGCACGCTCCGTGAAGACTTCTCTCTTCGAACTGAGAACGATAAGTGCGACATTGTCCTTATATAGAGCATCACGACAATACAACGCTTCTATGTGGGATATAAACACTCGAATATGCACCTCCCTCATGCACAACATAATTTTTTTTTGGGGATTCTTTCTCTTAATCATTGCACAACCCGTTAATTATGGAATATTAACCATTGACGGATCAACGTGATGATGCTCTTGAAGGACGAGTTTACACATGCCCAGGCACCCTCTCACACTCCGTGGATAGTGAGGAGAGTTCATGAACTCATAGGGAAAGCATCCATTCAAGAAGTTATGGAGAATGAAGGGGCAAGAATAAAGCTACCAATTTAATGAGCGCGAATTAAGATTGGCTCTTCTCAAGGGCAACGAAAAGATAAGTATTTCTTAGTTATGCTTGAAATTCATGCTTGTTTGTCATAACTTTTATTATATTTTTGTATATTTCATCATTGAAGCATAAGAAATGGCTTCAACATTGATTTTGGAAGATATAGGAAGTAAAATATTGAGCACTTCAAAGCACTTGTATGCATGAGGGAATAAATGAGAAGGCAGGTTTATGCATCAAAAAATTATACAATGCATGAATACTAAGAAGCAATGCATTATAGGGTAACCATAAGTTCTTGGCCCCTAAGAATCAGAGCCTCTAGTCAAAGATCCCACCCTAAGGGGAGGCTCCTCTCTCACATGAGTGGTTGGTTGATAAGCCTATTTCAAAATCTACACACACACATAGCAGGCACCCACCATCCAACTAAGGGTAGCTATTATAGAAAACAAGGATCCTCACAAGGATCAAGGGAAACAACAAGTAAGTTTCTTCTCAGTATTCCATGCATGATTTTAAGATGCACACATATGGGCACACATATGAAAGTATTAGTGCTTTTGTTCAACGAAGTTGTTGAGCCCATAAAAGTCATATTGGTCAAAGTCAACTACAGTCAAAGTCAAAAGGCCAAAGTCAAATGGGTCAAAGTCAACTAGGTCAAGGTCAAAGTAAACATGGGCAAAGTCAAAGTGTTCGAAGTTCAGGTGTCAAGGTTTTTGGTTATATTCCACTCCCCACCTCATTTCCCTCATTTCACTTGTGAGAGAGAGCGAGAGAAAGCTTGCATGTTATCAGTTTTTTGTGTGTTTTTTGAGCTTTTGCTGCAGGATCTAGCAGTACCACCATCTCCAGTAGCTTGCGCAGGTACGATAGAACTCTGCCCAGGTCCCAAGACGACGACCTCTGTCTATCGCGATAGACAAAAAAACTTAATATTTTTTGAATGCATGTTTGGCACGATAACCTACACCATGAGAGCACTCCAAATCACTAAAAAATTCTAAAAAATTTACATTTTTTCAGTCTATCGCGACAGACAGTGTCTATCACGACAGACACCCATCTATCGCGACAGACAGGACCCCACGATAGACCCCGTAAAACCAAACCACAACAGACGATAGACCTTGTCTATCGCGATAGACACCATCTATCGCGACAAACACCATCTATCACGACAGACAGGCCCACGACAGATGACAGACTCAGTCTATCACGACAGACACCATCTATCACGACAGACACCATCTATCACGACAGACCAAACCACGATAGATGGTAGACCCCATCTATCGTGACAGACACTGTCTATCGCGATAGACCAAACCACGACAGACGACAAACAGTGTCTATCGCGACAAACAGAGAACCACGATAGACCCCGTCTATCGCGATAGACACCGTCTATCGCGATAGACATCGTCTATCGCGACAGACCAAAACCACGACAGACGACAGACCCGTCTATCGCGACAAACACCATCTATCGCAACAGACAGGACCACGACAGACAACAGACATCGTCTATCGTGATAGACCAAACCACGATGGACGATAGCCCTCGTCTATCGCGACAAACACCATCTATCATGATAGACAGGACCCCACGATAGACCCCTTCTATCGCGCCAAACACCGTCTATCACGACAGACAGACCCACGTAACAGCTAGTGTCTATCGCGACAGACACCGTCTATCGCGACAGACAAACATTTTCGGCAAAAAAATTAGAGGGGTAAATTTTTGAAAATTTGGGATAAAAATTGGGCATATTCGCATATTCAATCACCTATGCCATTACAAAGGCCTTAGAAAAATACACTAAACTCCGGAAAGGTTCTGTTTGTCTGTTTAACCCCTAAACCCTGAACTGTCATAGCTTTTTCATATGAAATCCATTTTTTGAGCTCTAGGGTATTTTGAACTTGACCCTCTGTGGGGTAGGTACACCAAGGGAGCTCTAGAGGAAAATTTTTGGCAATAGAAAAGGGGGAAAAAAGGGTCATTAAAAGTGTCTGAAATAAATTGTCTGTCAATTGAAGGTTCAAACTTGAGCTAAACTTGGAATTTTTCACAGGATCATTGAGAGCTTTTGGAGAATTCAAAGCAAGTGCCATTGTGTGCAAGCTTGGGAACGCGCTTCCTGGGTAGACAAGCCTAGCAAGGATGAGCGACTTGAGGTTGGAACATCTCTCAACCCCCTTAGTCCATTCTTAGCTTAGGCTAAGTGCGAGTAGTTGTCTTGATTGACTAGGGGTACGATAGGAATACTCAAGTTTTAAGAGCCTCAAATTTCTCAAGTCTAAGAATAGGTTAAAGTGCAGTCAAGGGACAATTTAAGGGAAAAGAACCTAAGCTAATTGGACGAAGAAACATCAAGTATGACACATTCAAGTACTCCTGACGACGCTAAACCAAAGACAAGAACACACATACAAAGGAACTCAAAAGGAACAAGTAATTGGTATCAAAGAATCAGCAACGTACAAAGGGCATATGAACCTTAGATCGGGAAGACACCTAGGGAGAGATCGTCAAAATATTAGATCATCCGAGGCTAGTATCAACCATACAGCCAGATCTTGGGCCCAACAATTGAGCGATTACCCCTACGCTCTAGACTCAGAAACTAGTGACTTTGAGTTTCTTATAACATGGAAAGACCTGTAGGTAGCTCAGGAGTGGCATACCTAGAAAAACCCGAGGGTCCTTATAAGACTCAATTGGAATATATCAGGACCAACCACTTAGGTGCACGCATCTATGAGGATGGTCTGAGAAGATCTGTTGTCCTAGTTAAAAACCCGGATCAGCCCATTGGACTAGAACACCCGGTAGTCAAGTTTGAAAATGGTTCTTACACTGATAAAGAAGGAACAATGTATGTGGTCACTAGCCAACCAGAAAGAACAAATGAATTTGGCAACATAATCCAAGAGGTCAAAATAGGAGACATAGAGCAAGGGAACTTAGGAAAGGAGCCAAAAAACCCTCAAGGCCAGTCAGTTCTGACGAGAATAATCACGCCAGAGTGGGTTCCCCAGGACAATAGGAGCATAGATCTGCTCATGAATCAAGAGACGGATGAGGCTTTTTGGAGGTATAAGCCCGAGAAGCCCAACGAAGTGGGAGCACTTACCATCTATGAATTCAAAGATCCTAATAGCCCAGGCAAAGTGACCTACTTAGATGATGCTTCGGAAAGGATCTTTGTGGTCTCAGAGCATGGAAGACACGCATACACTTGGAAGGGTGAATTTGTTTTCCCCCAATCTCGATCTACTGTGTCTTATGGTCACCAAGGAGCGGGAATCTCTCAAGCTCATGGAATACAAAGAGAGAGGAGTAGAGATAGACCCGAGGTGAGCTTTGCTAATCCACTTGGAAGAGAAAGAACAAGGACTGAGATAGATAGGATGGACAGGGAGAGATAGAGGGACCCAAGGAATCCAAAAAATGCAGACAAATTCCCTCTGCCAAGACCTAGAGAACACGCTAGAACCTTAAGGCCCACACAATTGGTTAAGTCCATGAAGAATTGCTTCCATGGCACAGGAGACCCGCATGTCCATGTAGCAGAGTTTAGGCAAGTTTTGAGAGCTGAACAAGTTGAAGACTTGTTCACTCAATACAATGCCTTTGGCCTAACTCTCAAGAACACTGCATTGACTTGGTTTCAACCACTTCACCAGGATCAGTACATAAATATAGACCAACTTCTTGAAGCATTCATCACTGAGTTTTCCAAAAGTGGCATTAGGCATAATACATCTTCCTTGATATATAGCTTCAAGCAAATACCTCAAGAGACAGTGAGGCTCGCAGGAAGAAGGTTTAGGCAATACCTAGAGAGATGTCCTACTCTAGAGTTACCCACTCCGGCCAAACAAGTGGCCTTATTTCTAGACAGATTGTTAAGCACCAAACTAAGATCATATGTGTACTTAAAGGACCCTAGATCCATAGAAGAGTGTGTACGCATGTGCATAGACATCGAAGATAATCTAGGGGAGGAATTAGAGCTCTCAAAGATCTATAAAGATTCAGATAGCTCTACTAGCCTCGCTTCCTCACAATCCACATCAGTTGAGGATCTAGCGGAAAAGGTAGCTCAGAAATTAGGAGTCTCTAGCAAGCAGATTCCTAGATTTGCCACAGGAAAACGATGCTATACCAGTGGAGGAGACCATATGGCTAATGTGTGCCCTATCATGGCTCAACCCCAAGTGAACCCTAACAGCCAATATTGCACCATAGAAAGAAGATACACCAATCACATTGCACAAGAGTGCCCATATAACAAACAAGCTGTTAGACAAAGTTATCTGCAGCCATATCCATAGCAAAGAAAATACCAGAATCAATACCCACAACAGCAGTATGGTAGGCCCCCGCAATCCTATCAACCACCCTATCAAGGGCAACAAAGACCTCAACCAGTCCTAGTGTAGCAACCCCCTCCCCCCACCAATGTGATTCCAATAAAGTATGCAGCTATAGAAGAAAATCTAAATAGAGCTTTAGTGCCAGTGACACCATCGCTTTCAGAAAGTGATCCAAGTGATCATAGTTTTGACTCTACCCATATTGATAGCCAAGAGGCTTACTACATGCAATCACCTGAGCATAATGAGTCATACTATTATGAAGAACCGAGTGAGTCCAGTTGGGAGCCAGAATATGCAAATGTCATGTACACAAACCCCAACTCTAGACCTCAACCTAGGCAGATAAGACCTCCATTTCCTAGAGGACCATGCTTCCAATGTCAGGGAGATCACCTCATTCGTGATTGCCCTCTACCTGCACCTACACAAACCCAATCTGTGACAATTCAAGGCTTTTTGTCCAGATTGTGGAAAGGAGCATTTGTTACGAGAGTGTCCCAAGAACCCCAACAATATGCCAAAAATTGCCCCTATTAATGTTATCGGATTAGTGGTAGACTCCATGGGAAGTGTGACTTCCACAGCCCCATTACAAGTCATCACGAGAGCTCAGGTACTTAAGCAAAACCAAGACTTAGGCCAGGAAAAGAATGCGGAGGTTAGCGAGACTGAGAGCCAGAATAAGAAGAGAACAAGAGCTTGGAGAGATAGCCGTGAACGTATGAAAAGACAATGGGCAAAGAAGATGCGCGAACTCGAGGAAAGTTTGAGAGAAACAAAAGCCAAGATAATAGAAATCACATCTCAAATGCACTCTCACACATCAACCCCACTACCACCCCCATCACCTTCCTTTCCCCAACCTTCTAATCCACCACACGTAACCCACCCACCACCCCCAGTAGGATCAGTCTTAGCAGATCCCACTCCCAAGGACATAGATATGATGCTTAGAGCATATCAGGCCAGGATCCAGGAAGGGCCAAATGTAACGGATCATGAAAGATGTTACCCTAGAGCTGACCTAGAGCTTGAACAAACCAAGTTGTGTGCCAAGATGGTGGAATTGGCTCAAGCCATGTTTGAGGCCAGTTGCCTCTTCAATTGCTCTAGCTCCACTAGAGCACCATTGCATTTTGATGGTCTATTAGATAGATTGGAGATGATAATTGCGAAGTCTGGAAAAGGAGCCAACTCCCAGTCTAAGGAGAGGGCAAATGATAGAATAAGCATTCCTCCCAAGGAAGCTTATGAGCCTAACTCCACTGAACCAGACACCTCCTCTTCTATGAATCGGTATTCACTAGAATTCCTATGAGAGATTCAAGAAGAGAACTGGGCTAAAGAAAGCGAAGATCCTCCTCCAATTGAACTTGTGGATGATGCGCATGATCAATTCCCACAAGACATCCCTTCCCTTTATGGAGAGCAGGAGAGTGCCCAATCTCAGGAGAGATTAGAATTTGAGTCTAATTCCTTACAGGAACTACCCCATTTCACAGGGCCATGGGAAGCAAAGTCTACTTGTATGAGAGCACCCACGGTCATGATAAGAAACGAAGACTCAATCATACCTGGGAACACAGAGGTAGTGAAGAATACTAAAGTGCAGTGCAATCTCACTTTAGAGGAGCTACTCAAGGTTAAGCTTGAATTGTGGAAACATGTAGCCAAGCAAGTGCCAGACATTACCAATGCTCCTGCAACCTTTCAAAGACTAATGTGCCATGTATTTAAAGAGTTCTTGAGGAAGAATTTGGAAATCTATGTTGATGATCTTTGTGCTCATTCCAACATTAGACAGAAACATATACCTGAACTCTGGAGAATATCAAGTCTGTATGAACCCAGAAAAGTGTGTTTTTATGGTCAGCCAAGGCAAGATTCTAGGACACATAGTGTCAAAGAACGGCATATCCACTGACGAAGAGAAAGTGAGAGATATCGCATAACTACCTAAGCCAAAAAATGTCAAGGAAGTGCAAGCTTTCATGGGGCATTGTGGTTATTACCGATGTTTCATACACATGTATGCCATCATTGCAAAGCCTCTGTACGGACTTTTGACTAATTTTGAGTGGACGGATGAATGTGAGAAATTTTTCAATGAGCTTAAACGGCGATTGTGTTCAGCACCAATCTTGACTACACCAGATTGGAACAAGCCATTCCATGTCCATGTGGATGCATCCAATCATGCTATTGGGTGTGTACTTGCACAACCTACAGGTGAAGGTAATATGGATCTTCCAATTGCCTATGCTAGTAGACAGTTAAATGCAGCTGAACAAAATTATATTACTACTCAGAGAGAAGGGTTAGGCATGGTATATGCAGTTAAGAAGTTTAGACACTATTTGCTTGCAAATAAGTTTAAATTTTTTATCAAGCTCTACTTTACCTGGTAAACAAGCCATGCAATACAGGTAGATTAGTAAGATGGTTCCTCTTACTAATGGAATATGACTTTGAGGTAGTGGTGAGGAAGGGCAAGACTCACTTGAGAGCAGATCATCTCTCGAGGCTCACATCTGGAGAGGCCCTACAAGGAGTATCAGATGACCTTCCTGATGCTTACTTGTTTAATTTGGAAGTTGTACCACAGTGGGCCAAGACCTTAGTGCCAGTACTGACATATGGGCCTAAACATCTAGTAGTAAACACTCAAGATAGGGAGGAAGTAAAGGCCCAGCAGTACCATATCATGGCAAGGAGTATGTACAAGCACACGGATCAAGGAATACTATCATGTTGTGTGAAAGAGGATGAGTACGCGAAATGGTACCTTAGAGCAACACTACTCAAGACAAAGAACTTTACAAATGCTAAAGAGACTCGGAGTGCATTGGCCGACTATGGAAGCAGATGTCCATAGGATGTGCAAGGAATGCCCAACCTAGACCGCCTATGGAACATGCCACTCTTTATCAAGTGTCTCTAGTGCTAGATTGGAGTGAACCATTAATAGACCGCACTAGACCGCCTATGGATGTGCCGCACTAGACCGCCTATGGAACATGCCACTCTTTATCAAGTGTCTCTAGTGCTAGATTGGAGTGAACCATTAATAGCCTTCCTGAGAACGAAAACATTCCCTCAGGAGATGACAATGGCCAGACAAAGGAGCTTAAAACAAGAAGCTTTCGATTATACTCTCATTGGAGATAATCTATACAGACGAGGAAAAGATGGGTATCTTAGAGTGTGTGTCCACGAGACCGAATATCTAAAGATCTTGGAGACTGCTCATCAAGGTGTAGTAGGAGGACACTTTGGACCAGATCGGGTGATCAAGGCAATACTATTTGCAGGTCTTTGGTGGCCAACCCTTCACGAACGTGCAGAAGTTAATGAGGAGTTTCCTTCTTTTCCAAAAACAATTCAAGGAAAGCAAGCCAGACAACACACGACACAGAGGAGGCCAATGATCAAGAAGCATGAACACCAACCTGTACAATATAGAGTACCTCTTGGCATGAAGCAGATATGGGTATGCAAGGGTGAACAACCCTCGGCTTTGGAGACAGGATCCCAAAGAAGCACCAAACGAGCTACAGTGTCAAAGATTACAACGAAGGAGTATCCTAGGCATCGATCTAGACAAACCACTTCTATTTGGGTTCCAAAGCAGTCAATGAAGGCTATCCCAAATGCTAGACAAATATGGGTGCCCAAGACCTGCTTACGAGTTCAAGTAGCTTCACCTCCATTCACAAGATTGAATCAACACCCACAATCACCCTTGGCACAAATCCCAGGGCAAACACCTACACTCCAAACTACATCTTCGGTCACACCTAGGAATGTCAAGAAATGGGTACCCAAAAGGTCCCAAATCCAACACAATCCAGTCCACAAACCTTTACATGTCATCACCACTAAAAGTTATGCTTCCACCATCAAAGTTTGGAGACTTAAACCCCGTATCAAACCACCTGACCCAATTTTGTAAATCAATACCCTTTGATGTAGGTGCATTCTGAGTACATTGCACATCCAAAGTATCCTTTGATGTAGGTGCATTCTGAGTACATGTCATCTGAGTACATGTCATCACCACTAAAAGTTATGCTTCCACCATCAAAGTTTGGAGACTTAAACCCCGTATCAAACCACCTGACCCAATTTTGTAAATCAATACCCTTTGATGTAGGTGCATTCTGAGTACATTGCATCTAGGATGAACAGTAACCTACTAACCCACATTTACACACATCACAAACACTTCACCTAATAACCTCTAACCACTCGGAATGTCATGCTAGTATTGTGGAGGGAACACCATAACATCATGTTTCCTATGCAATGCTAATGTGCCTCTCTTCTTCTAGCAGATAAGCATCAACAACTACAAGCACTCTCATGGTAGAAGCAGCAGGTTCGAGCTCACAAGCAGGAGTAAGTACAGCAGGGATTAATGTGGAGAGTCTACCTATTGAAGTGCCACCGACTGAACGACCGGTAGAGCTGCAACTCCTCCAACAAATACCTATACCAAACCCTCCCACATGAATAACAGAGAGAGTCCATGCAAATTCTCATCGGTTCAATGGCATGCCAGGGCCCCTAGGAGAGGCCAAGTATATCTGGGAGTCCAAGTGTGAGTATGAAAAGTCATGGGTCCGATTCCAGTTCTTTTCCAAATAATTTGAGACCCTCCAGAACACACAAGACCTTCAAACCATATGGCAACATGCAGGGCTATCAGAGTACTATGAGGCACCCTTACCCAAACCTGATCTCCTATGATGTTACTATTTGGTCTCAACATTACATGCTAATGCAGAAAAGGACAAACCAGGAACGTTCGTTCTTCCTTCTCTGCTGGGCAAGAACGAGTTGAAGAGTTTTGAACTTACCTTGGAATTGGTGAGCTCTGCTTTGAATATGCACGGCACACATGTACCTTCTGAGAAGGATGCTCTCATTCCCACTAACATGAAGGACCGAAAACTACTGAAGCTGAAAGATATGGCAGCACTCACCCCAAACGTGTCTATCCCTCTCCGTATGTGCATGCAACATTTCGCATTTCCTGGGCAAGATCGATTCAGTCAACCCCACAAACGCATATGGTTCGCTCTTTACCTGGTGGAGATAGGTGCGCTACCGATTAAGCTTCCTGTATGGATTGTGGAGCAGTTGTATGAAGCAAACAAAAGGTCATCTAGAAAACTAGTGGTGAATGGTTGTGCGATCACGCGCATTATCTACAGATGCTTAGCATATGATGTACCCATTGAACGTGCTTTAACTTGGGCCCAACTACAAATGTTTAAGAGACTCAAAAATGCCACACATCAATCCAAGCGCATGAGGGGCTCGATTCCTTGTGTCCAGACACATGAAGTTCTGACTACTCTTGAAGTCTCACCATGAGGGGAGGCCACTGTACCTCCCTTTACCATTAGAATACCCAGGTCTAGATCTGAAGGTACATCACAAGCTGCCCCTTCGGCTCCTCCTGTCCCATCTGAATTTGAATTTGCTATGACGGGAGACATTGAAGGGATGAGCACCTTCGACTTCGAATCATTCTTACAAAATACCCAACTCTCCGATGTCGAATTCTTCTCGGACACAGAAGAACAGGGCACCTCTTCCCAAAGATGGAGGAAATCCACAGAAGGCCGCCATGTACATTGGGATGACGATCAGCAGGGTCAACAACCAGAACACCTAGAAGAAGAAGAAGTAGAAGAAGAAGAAGTAGAAGAAGAAGAAACCACTGGAACCACCGCAGACACAGCAGAACTCCGAAGGCTGTATCAAATCATGGAACGAGTGTGATTGCAACAACTGCTCATCGAACAGAGCAATAGGGTGCTCATGGCTCAGCTATTGGAAGAAGCTGGCGTTGACTCCGAATACAGCGAAGGCCTATTATTGGTGGCAGAAACGTATGGGGTAGTAGAAGCAGTCCGATCAGCGATCCATAGGCCTCCTGTTCAATATGACCCATGAAGATTCCAAACACGACCACGGTCTGGCAAAAATATCCAGATTCCCATTACTACAGGGGAAGGACCTATTATTACATCTGAACCCATTGAGACAGCCTCCCAAGCAGGTGTAACTTCTGGCCAAGAGCACCCCATCACCCATGATGAATCAACCGAGCCACTACCACCCACACCCCCACCATCACCTCCTAGAATAAAATCCATGGAGATCACCTTGACTACTCAATCCACCGAGCAAAGCTTCATTTTCCGCACTCCCACCTCCAGTTCAACCTTGTTCTCCACCTGTGAAAACCTAATCTATGAAGCCACCACCATCACAACCAAATCCACCGAATCGCTCATGGAAACAGCCATAGGACAACCAGCCCCCACACCCTCGGCCATAGGCCATCCTAACACTAGATCCATATTCTATGGATTCCCTGCCACCACATCCCCTTTCATGGCTTTTCCGCCTCTAAGTTCTCACGGCCGACCTCCCATCCCACCATTCCTTCAACCCACCCATGACTACTTTTGTAGAATGTATCAAGCCAACACCCCACCCTCCTCATCAATCCCATCCCCACCATCCACACAACACTTATTCACCACTACCACACACACACCACCTACCATTCCGATATACATGGTAGACACTACACTCACGTCCACCCCTGAGGGTATGGACATTTCACCACCAAAAGCACCTCCACCACCCCCCACACTTCCAGCTTCCCCCACCCCCCCCTCCACCAATCTCACCAGCACACACATCGCCTATAGACACAACATTCACTCTTCCCATTCCCCACTTCCCTCCCCTTGCACCTTCCATTGTACAAACCACACCTTCATCCATAGGCAATGCATTTGACACCATGATTGCATGTATGTCGCGGTTAAGGACAGAATACTATCAGCTGCAGGCACATAATCAAAGGTTACAAGAACACTCCGTAGCACTACAACAACGCCTCGATACACTAGAGGAGGACAAATCCAGTCTCCAAACTCAATTTCAAACCTTACAAGAGGCTCATGGAATTTTGGAGACACGATTTCAAAATGTGGATCAGGAATCAATCCAAGGGTTAGAAAGCCATTTGCAGATACAACTGGAAAGAAATTCCAAACTCCAGCGCACATGGCCCTGCTCAAACGACACCTTGTCGTAGCACACGAGGAAAATAGACGGCTTCAACAACAAAACCAGGAAAACTTAGAAGCAGCTATCGAAAGCACACCTGGGGCTCCCATTAGTCCTTCCAAGTTTCAAGCAGTGACCCCAGAGAGCACCAAAATCATTCTTGAAGACTATGCCACTTTACTCGATGCACATGACCAGTTATCAGAAGAACTAGATCAACTGAAGCAGACAAGATAGAAAGAAATGACAGCGGGTCCCCAAGCTACTGACTCAACCGCTTCTCTTACACGAACTCGGAGGCCCTTCAAGATCTCCAAAAACAAGTCGCAGAATTGCAAGCACGTCTACTCCAATACGAAAGACCACCATCCCCCCTGAGGCGCCCACAAATGAGGAGACAGTCTCCATTCCGGTGGAACAAACGTTTGAAGAGGAATATGATCCACAACCCTTCCCAGGGGGATGACAAACGGAAGAAGGACAAGATATTTTTGAAGCACCACGACCCCCATGGCTATGACAAGTGGAAGAAATGGGGGGTTCTCATGAAGAGCGCATAGTAGTGCAAAATTAGGCCATGAGAGTCATAGAAGAAACTGTGTTACACTCTGATTACTTAAGGAACTGGTCATCGAGATGCCTTATCCTCTCATCAGAACTCCAATACAGGCCTTACTATGTTATTCTGGCTGATTATAATGCTGAAACACAGAGAGTCACGGGTAAGATTCCTTCATTCGCTACCCAATTTCAACTCGAAGACCTTCCTCCATGGGAAAGCATTTAACATAAAGGTATAGAATAATGCTCAATGTAAGGAGTGGCTCAATTATCTGTACGCAGCGCCACCACAAGGACCACCATCGATAGCATACATGATGGCCACAATTCGACATTGGATGCCTCAACTGAAGCCGATGCCAGATGTGGCGGCCCAAATGATGCTTAAGATTTTGGATATGATGCAAGTAGTACTCAAAACCTTTAGAAATGCAGCAACATCAAAGGTACGTCTACCGGGGTTTACCAATGGAAATTATGATTTGGTGTATGACATGAGCACCACCCCCGAAATTCGGGTAGCTTATGCTTGGCATGCACGAATCAAGTATCTTCCTGCATGCTATAAACAAACATTTGAGGACATGTTCAGAACAGGTTTCTGGGAGTATCACTCGGAGGTCTTCGCACCTAAGCCCACACACCTGCTTCATCTCTTTGCCTGTGAACAAGCCATGTACTCTAAGTACTACACAACACCACAACCGGATGTCCCAGCTGCAATTAATTGGGATGCATTGGAAGCTGATCTAGCAAGAGGTCTACGCCTAGGTGAACACAAGCTATCCACAAATGTCCTACAATACTATATTGACCACCCTATAACAGAGCAGAGGTCTGTCAGAGGCGATAGACGCTAGGAAGGGGGGAGTGTAAGCATACAAGTCATACGAAGAGCATACAGGCACAAAGGAACAATCATGCACAATACGACAACAAGGCTCAATCATTTTTTCATAAACAATTTCCAACTCAAGTGATTTTCATCACTACACACGCATTGTAAATCCCATTTTTGGTAGAATAGACTCCATTTTGTTCAAGACGAGGAGTCCTCGAGCTTGAGGAGTGGCAGTGGCATCCATATCAGGAGGAGTTCTATTTGACATAGGTACAAGAGAATCAGTACATGTATGCTTTATGCATATTTGGATGAGGTGTTCAAGAAGGTATGTTCATATGAGTTTGAGGATTTCATGCAGCAAACTTGTCAGCATTCTTTGCTATTTTTGTAAGTATGTGATCTTTCACACACGTATCTGACTTAGGGTCTTTCATAGCCTAAAATCAGATGAGGTTTTGTTGATTATCAGTTTTAGACTGATCCTTCCTCTTTCTATCACTCATAATCACTCTTATACAACCTATTAGGTCACACATCTCATATATATTAAGATTTTTGTTCATACGTCTGAATATGTTTGTTACATTTGTACATTCACTCATCCATCTATTTTTTTCCACATAGAGTGGTTGAGACTTTTGCTCCCACATTGTACATTGAACATTGCTATATATGATCGTGTGAGTAAGCAGTGGCTTACGTAACACTTTATGCATGTTGTCTAATCTCTCTCTATCTTTGTCTCATCATTTGTATGATTAAATGTGGTATGTTCATGTTTTGTCAA